>OY856410.1:1202474348-1203069348 GCA_963693085.1 Alisma plantago-aquatica | reverse complement strand
GGACCACCTGGAACTCCGATCTCCTTGTCCCACAAGGAATCGGAAGGAGTCACACCCTCCTGTCGACGTACTAGTCACCGACACACTCTCCTGCAACCAGTTGCCTTTCTGCAATTGTCTTTCCCTTACTGTGCCTCCCTTATCAGGTAACACTTGCTCGGGCTCTCTCGGTTACCACAACCAGAGAGAACGACAACTTTGCAGAGCAACTGGTATTCTTAGTTGTTGTTCCTGAGAAGCCCCCAATACCCCTATATATATATAGGAGGGTCATGGGACAGGGTTCTCTACCCTGGGCAATACGAGATTAAAGCAGGAGTAGAAGGGTTCGAGATTTTCCACAAAAACAACCGACTGCGCCAGCTGAACCGATCGGTTCACACCTTGAAACGATCGTTTCGGGCCCTGAGCCGGTCGTTTGGGACCTGAGCCGATCGTCTGGGGCTCTGAGCCGATCGGTTCACTCCTGAGCCGATCGGTTCAATCTTGAGCCGATCGGTTCGTGGTCCTGATCCAACTCAAATTGACTTTCATATTTGTTTCCAACTAATCAAATATTAATCTTTGTCCAAATCGAATTTGTACAAGTGAAACAAATTGTATTTGCAAAATAGTCTTCTGACTTTCCAAACGATCTCGGTTGGTCACACGAATCGATCAGTTCAACAATTGAGCCGATCGTTTCAGTGACACATGAGCCGATCGACTCACCACTTGAGTCGTCCGGTTCAACAACCTGAGCCGATCGGTTCATCTCATGAGCCGATCGGTTGGGGCAGTAGACTGTGCAAATCTGTCAATCGCAGTTTCAATCAATCTGATACTCTAATCAATCGGTCCAACACCTTGAACACTATGATACTGAGCTATCAATTGATTGAGTGTTTAATTGAACTACTAAACTCCTTTAGCAATCAATCTAAACATCGTTTGTGGATAAACTCCTCTTCCAGGTTAAATCCTATGTGTGTGACCCTGCAGGTCCATTTCACGTTGGCAGTGAAAGTCCATAACACTTATGACTTCACAAGCAAAGAGCGGTGCCTAGTCACACATCAATGCTACCCAAGTGAAAAGGAAAGTTGGAGAACAACTTTCAATCCTACAATCCGTGAATAGCATTATATTGAATGTATAATTCCTTTGTCACTGATATCCCGAATGAACTCGAGGCATGGAACAATCATTCTGTCAATGTTCATTCACTTTTTTGATCTCAGAGTAGATTGGAGGAGATATGTATGCCATCAATATCACATACTGATTCACACATGCGTGCACGCCTATCTCAATCCTACTCATCAAGCGACCATGGATATCAAACTCCCTCAGGAGGGACAAATCCCATATCTATCACTTACCCCTCAAAAGCCCCATGTGTCAAAGCCACCCAATCATCACCTTTATAACAACCCATATTTTAGGACTGCGTTTGATGATGTCAAAGTGTACCCAACGACATGTGTTGAGTGTAGTGATTTCAGGTCAAAGAATCACACTCACCACCATCACTGTGAGAACTAACTGTGACTACAATGTCATGGTTCCATGTGTCAGACTCACGGTGGGTCTGTCCGGTACACTTGTTCTCTAACAAGTACCTATGTGTTTGGTTTGATATCTCCATATCATGACTAATGAGATTCTGTCATCAACCAACACCACAATCTAGTCTTGTGTCATTGTTGTCTATCTACCTTCCACAATGACATCCGACTAGGGACATAACAAGAATGTACAAACTTTTAGCATCTGTATGATCTCATCGTTCAGGTCCTCAACCTGAAAGCATACGTCATTGAGTACTGTCATTCTTTAGACATTCAATCTGTTCTATCATTATCTCATATGACTGAACCAGAAAGAATTGGAAGCTTGCCTTTGATGTTTATCAAATCAATCTTAATGTATCCCACCAATCATCCCATGATTGGCTCTCAGGGCATACATACCAACAGACTCTCACTTGCACTGCGAGTCAATCACCTTTGAATCATATTCTTAGTGATCTTCAAACATTTCCCACATGTTTCTGTGCTCTAGTGCTAACATAGTGAGTTATGGCAACACCTTGCCAAAGTCGGTATTAACTGCATGTCTCTCATCTCTTCGCTGTACGTCACACGTATGAGATGGAGTTGCCGTAGTATGCAATCTAGTATTCCTTTGCTAACCTTTAGCCACATTGCATGACCAAGCACTCCTAACTTGTCATCAATGACCAGAATAACTATAAGTTCATCTCTATGAACTCCTAGATCCATATAGTATTCACTGCTGTTCTCTAACACACGGATACTCGACATTTCCTTTTAAAACAACTTTATTGGAACGTTTCCATTTATCAACAAACATTCACTTTTATATATCCCATATATATTTTGCGATTAATTTTCTGTCCTTTTCGGAAGTTCGCATTAGTGTAACTCTTTACAGTGAACCCTTCCTTATTTCCATAGAACTAGTACTCCTGAAGTACTTATCAAGTTCTTATGGTATTCCAGTAACCCTTACTGGAACTACACAGACATCCACTCGTCATGTCCTACATACGAGTTATCTGGATGAGCACATCATATTGTCATGTCCTACATACAAGATGATAAATGCGTTTTGTTCTTGCCATGTCTATACATGCAAGATGATGGGATGATTACATACATGACAGATCCTTATCTATTCTTAGTGTTCCCATTCTTCATAAGAATTGGACACTTGGCCTTGGGATACTAACTCCATGTATCATGGACAAGTTTTCTCCCAATTAATCTGTGTATACTGAACCTTTCAATATAGATTGCCAATGTATGCTCTCTCTTTTCAGGTCAAGAGGTTTTTCGAGAACTATCTCTATAGATCTCTATTCCTATCATATAGGAAACGTCTGTATCTTCCCTAAAGATAATTTTCACTTTGGATTTCCATTCTAGAACATTTCCATTTCAGATCAACATGTGGAATGCGAATACACTCCCACTAAATCACAGATCTCTCTTTATCTTTGACATATCAATCAAACCCTTTGACTATATCATCAAAGTGAAGATCCAGTTCTGAGTTGCTTGTACTTAATCAATCACATCGATTAGTCCATTGTAACTTATAGATTTCATTTGCATTAATGGATTCATAAACATCATAGGTTGTGTCACATACACATCCTTATTTTATTCCTCATAGGAATGCGGTTTTAGTATCCGTATGTCAAATCTCTTAGTCATTAAGTTGCAAGCATCATCCTTCTCAAAACGTCATCCATGTGTCTTAACGCTTAAGACTCATTCGCACTTATGGATTTCATCCCAATGGGTGCTACCATAAAGGTTATACCTTATGGGTTACATGGAAGTCATTTAGGATGTAATGGTCATAAACCATAACTCAAAATCCTGTTCCTCATATTCATCTAGATAGTTGATTCATCATATGACCAACTCATCACATAGATAATCGAGGTGTATCTGTCAAGGATATAAGAACTCACAACTCTTTGTGATTCTTAATGTCCTTTATTAGTGTAGGGTATTCTTTATTTAAGAAGAACTTAGTTACTTGATAATCATCCTCTTAACTCCTTAGAGTATGACTCCTTGATTTAGACATCACCATGCCTTAATCACGAGCTTACTATGATACACTATCATAATCACTCATAAGGATCTCAAACATTTGGTTCAAGTATTTCATTCATTGATCTCATAAAAAATTAACACTTTACCAAATTCGTACTTCATCTATGATATTCTTAAACTCTTCAAGATATTCATATTAGTATTTCTCTAAACACCATTTGAAGTACTAGCATTAAGTCCAATAGGTATGTAAATACATCACATGTATTATACCTAATAGGATAATCATTCTCCCACTACCACTAGTGAAGATTGATTAATCATGTCTAAGAGATTCATGTCTCTTGCTGGTTCTCTAACCAAAAGAGTCTAGATTTATCCATCATATGGAAACTAGAAATGAATTTCTCATGATTTATGCTAATTTGATTGTTTGAGTTATCAATAACTTTTAGGTATCATTTTATCTTATGCATACCAAGTACCACAAGATAAACAAGGCATTGCCACAAAGATCATATCTTTGAAATTGAAACATCAACTTTATTAATTGCCATCATTGTCATACAATATGCAAAAATTAAGGTGTTTCTATCCATTGGCAAATATGAAATAGCAGTTCATAACTCTATTACATGTCTTCAATGTTGAAAATAAACTAAAGTACTCTTATCTATGGCGGCAACACTTGCCCCCATTTATTGAGTGCTTTATATTTTATATCTTGGTATCATATACCTAAAAAATGTTACAAGTTTATTTCATGACACCTTCAGGTGGAGACATCTGTCCCCTCCTTCTTTAGTTCCTCCAGATAGAGTGGATAATTCCTTTTCCAATGTCCTGGCTTTTGACAATGGTGGCAATTGCCACTCTTGGTCACGCCTCCCTTGGCTTTGAGAGTTGAAGACGACTTGGGATGCTGGCTAGCATCAGAACCTTTCTTAGTCTTGCCCTTGCCCTTGCGCTTGGACTTGCCTTTCTTGCTGCTGATCATCATCACAGACTTAGGCTTGTCCTTCTTCATCTGTGCCTCGACTGTCCTCAACACGTACAACAATTCTGTTAACGGCTTGTCAAAGTTGTTCATGTTGTAGTTCATCACAAACTGACTGTAGGATTCTGGCAACGATTGTAATATCATGTCAGTAGCCAACTCTTGGCTCAGGGGAAATCCCAGTCTTGTCAGGTTCTCCACATACCCAATCATTTTGAGCGTGTGAGGACCAACTGGATCTCCTTCTGTCATGACACACTTGAACAACGCCTTGGAGACATCATATCTCTCTTGCCGTGCTTGATCTTCATACATGTTCTTGAGATGTTGAATCATCTCAATGACACCCATGTTCTCATGCTCTCTGCAACTCGTGGTTCGTTGAGCACAACATCAAGCACTTTGCATCAATGGCATCATCAAAATGCTTCTTATAAGCATCCCTTTCTGCCTTTGGTGCGGTAGGAGCAGGTTCCTCTGGAATTTAAGTATCCAGGACATAGAACTTTCGCTCTTGAGTGAGAACAATTCTCAATGTCCTAAACCAGTCGTGGAAGTTAGTCCCATTCAGCTTGTCCTTTTCAAGGACCGATCGCAACGAAAAGTGATTGTTGTTTGTTGTCATTTGTACTACAAAAGGAAATATATGCAATTTAGTCCAAAACTCAATTTTGACTTATTTGATTGATTTGAAAGGTTGACGATATAATTATGACTTCAATTAATTATCGCTCCTACTATTTTTGTTCAAATTTATAGTCCTCACCATCAATTCGGAAGATTGCAGCGTACAATCTTCTAGTGGGTCAAGATCCTGAAATCCTCTGAGTCATGGACCAGCTAGGGCTGTCACCCACAACTTAGATCTTCCAGGTAGACAACTTTTGCCAATTGCATCGTATGCAACTCTTGAAAGATGTCATGGACAACTCCTTGCCATGATTATCTCCATGCCTCAAGGTGCTAGGTCACCTTGTAAAATCCGACCCAAAGCCAACACGATGAATATGCACCCTGCTAGGGCAGACCCACATATCCATCATTCACGCTTCCACGAGATAGACGGTGCACCACGCTAGGGCGTGCCCACACTTGGCCGATCAAGCTTTTCACGTGTGTCGCATTTGGAAGGCATCTAAAACTTTAATATTTAATGAGGGATTTGGTTTTATAGGTACATATACATATCCAATCACCACAATACATAGTACGTATCATATACATGCTATATCCCACAGAAAACATGCAAAACGATAAAAGCGATGATTATGGCCATCCTAATGTGATTCCTCGAGCCAAGAGGAATCACAGTCATCTAGGTCTACATCACATGCAACCTATCCATGATGAAGTGCTATAGCCGTCCGAGTTGATCAACTCATCACATGAATGACCTGCTCGCCCTGGCCAGTCGTCTGGGTGTCACCGGTTGGCTCCTCCAACCGATCGGTTCGCCTGGTCGTCGTGCATCTCCTCATGGCCGCCACCTGATCATCTCGCTCCTCGAACCGGTCGTCTGGATCGCCAACCGATCGGTTCACTCCTTGAACCGATCGTCTCAGTTGTCATCAGGTTGTCCGCCGTTCTTTGACATAGCAGGAAATAAAAGATCTATCCTATTTTACATTTGTATTGGGAAACCCCGATTTACATTCGGGGGGAGCAAAGGTAGGAAAGAAATCTCGAGTTACATCAGGAAACAGAGATAGGGAATCGGTGCGCAGATCGAGATGCAAGCAACCACATACAACCAAGCACACATACATAGGGTTTATTGGCCATAACCACGCTATACATCCACCACAAAACTCGTTTAAGGGCGACGCGTATCGAGTGCTTTCATATTACATGTCATATATGTATATTGGGATTTGTGGATTTAAGATTGGACATGCATAAAGCCAATTTTATTCGCATCGTATGCAATAAATAAAAGCGACAAATCAAAATCGATCACATCGATAATCCTAAAGTATAGAGCAGTTGACGCGGCTCTGATACCACTGATGGATTTTATTGGAGACAGAGAAGGCAGCAGAAATAAAAATTTTCTTCTCCCAAACCCAGAAAAAGGAATCACGTCAACGTCTATACAGTAGGAAGGATGGTTTGTAGAGACATACCTTGTCCTGAGGCTTACTCGGCGACGACACCTCGCGGCTTGTGCGGTCTTCACCTCCTGTCTTTGACGGTGTCTGTGTAGCTCCTGGTCTCACCAGGACTGTCGGGATTGACAGCTGTCCTCCGAGCGGCAGAAGTCTCCCGCCTCTGAAGTAGTCCACACGGACCACCTGGAACTCCGATCTCCTTGTCCCATAAGGAATCGAAAGGAGTCACACCTTCCTGTCGACGTACTAGTCACCGACACACTCTCCTGCAACCAGTTGCCTTTCTGCAGTTGTCTTTCCTTTGCTGTGCCTCCCTTATCGGTTAGCACTTGCTCGGGCTCTCTCGATTACGACAACCGGAGAGAACGACAACTTTACAGAGCAACTGGTGTTTTTAGTTGTTGTTCCTGAGAAGCCCCCAATACCCCTATATATATAGGAGGGTCATGGGGCAGGGTTCTCTACCCCAGGCAATATGGGATTAAAGTAGGAGTAGAAGGATTCGAGATTTTCCACAAAAACAACCGACTGCGCCAGCTGAACCGATCGCTTCACACCCTGAAACGATCGTTTCGGGCCCTGAGCCGATCGTTTGGGACCTGAGCCGATCGTCTGGGGCTCTGAGCCGATCGGTTCAATCCTGAGCCGATCGGGTCGTGGTCCTGATCCAACTCAAATTGACTTTCATATTTGTTTTCAACTAATCAAATATTAATCCTTGTCCAAATCGAATTTGTACAAGTGAAACAAATTGTATTTGCAAAATAGTCTTCTGACTTTCCAAACGATCTCGGTTGGTCACACGAATCGATCGGTTCAACAATTGAGCCGATCGTTTCAGTGACACATGAGCCGATCGACTCACCACTTGAGCCGACCGGTTCAACAATCTGAGCCGATCGATTCATCTCATGAGCCGATCGGTTGGGGCAACAAACTGTGCAAATCAGTCAATTGCAGTTTCAATCAATCCGATACTCTAATCAATCGGTCCAACACCTTAAACACTATGATACTGAGCTATCAATTGATTGAGTGTTTAATTGAACTACTAAACTCCTTTAGCAATCAATCTAAACATCGTTTGTGGATAAACTCCTCTTCCAGGTTAAATCTTATGTGTGTGACCCTGCAGGTCCATTTCACGTTGGCAGTGAAAGTCCATAACACTTATGACTTCACAAGTAAAGAGCGGTGCCTAGTCACACATCAGTGCTACCTAAGTGAAAAGGAAAGTTGGAGAACAACTTTCAATCCTACAATCCGTGAATGGCGTTACAGTGAATGTATTGTGAAGCAACCTGCATTCCGGTTGATACTATCGACACTCTGTCGATAGTATCGAGATCAGTACAGGTTCGAGATGAAGCAATCGACATCCTGGTCGATACTATCGACATTCATGTCGATGGTATCGAGATCAGTTCAGGTTCGAGATGAGGTTCCGTCGATACCATCGACATGAGTGTCGATGGTATCGACACCGGCGCAGCAGCGACTCGTCAATCCGGCGGCTGTTTTATTTTCTTTATAATATCTATGTTTTATTTCTTTTCTCTCTTTGTTCCTCATGTACTTACCCTAATATATAAATACAAGTGAGTAGGCTCAAGCCCTAATCACGTTTGCTGCGTTTTGCAGCCGACATGTGATCGGTGTTCCTGTCTTCTTCCCTTCTTCATTTCTTCTCACATGGTATCAGAGCGGAGATCGATCTAGGGCTTCTCCTTCCTCTCTCGACTTGGTGTAATCCACCGGCTGTGTAGAACCACCGTCGGCTACTCTGGGTCTGCGGTAGATATCCAACTCTACCGTAGCCTCCATCACAAAGCGTTTGGGGATCTCCGGGTGATCCAACGATCATATAAAAACACAACCGGAGGACTAGTTTCGTCTCAGCCATCATCCTAGTCACACCTCCATGTGTGATTAGGAAGATCATTTGGAGGCTGTGAATGCGTCAGTAACACATTTCTCCTTGTTTTTCTTCTGTGTGTGACGTGTATCTCTCCGTCACCACAATCTATTTGACGTGTATCAATCCGTCACATATTCCGGTCTACAATGGAGGATATCAAGACACCTACAATCTACAACGAAGTGTCACCTATCTCCTCCATCAAGCTCAACGGGAAAAATTATCTTCTATGGATGAATGCCATCCACACCGTTTTGGAGGCTCGTGACAGAGCGAGGCATGTTGACTCGGGTCCCAAGGCATCTATTGACGAAGGGTATGCTGAATGGAAGCGTCATGACAATCTTGTGAAGACTTGGCTGTGGAATAGTATGGAACCTGCGATCGCCGCAAGGTTCATGTTCTACTCTACGGCCAAGGAAATATGGGACGTAGTGAAGCAACATTATTCTCAAGAGAAGAATGCTCTCCGTAAGTTTATGATCTATGATCGTTTGTTTGCTGAGAAATAGGGTGACCGATCTCTTGAGGAATATTTTGGGGCGGTTCAGGCTCTTGCTCAAGAGCTAAGTTATTACCATCCTGTGGTTGTTGCTGAACAGATAAAGGATAGAGATGATCTTGTTACAACCAAATTCTTATCTGGACTCAACTCGGCTTGTAGCTCCGCTCGGAGCGTTATTTTGGCTACTGATAAACGACCTAGTCTTGTGGAGGCTTATTCAAGGATCCATGAATCTCTATTTGAGTCTGCTTCCTTTGTTTCTGATATACCTTCTGGAGAATCTCATGCGTCTGTTGCTGCTGCTGTACGAGGAGGACGACCCGATATGGGCAGAGGGCGTGGAACACGTCCTAAGTGTACCTTTTGTGACAGACCGGGACATACAGTGGAGAAGTGTTGGAAGAAACATGGGAGACCTGCTGCATCACCTGTGGGAGCAGCACATTGTGCCACCACCACAGGATCCTCATCCTCTACAACTGTGGGTACTACCTCTGGCACCGACATCACTCTTACCCAAGAAGAATATGATCGGTTCATTCAGGCGACACAACACATGAGTATGGGGTCATCATCATCTTCATCGGCAAATCTGGCATCTACAGCTGGTAATTAGGCTACATCTCTCATAGCATCTGGCTCATCCTCATCTTGGGTGGTTGACTCTGGCGCCTCACAGCATATGACTGGTATGAAGAGATTGCTCCACACTATTGACTCATCTATTCCTCACCAATCTGTTACACTGGAAGATGGTTCAATGAAAAGAGTGTTAGCTAGTGGATCTTTCTCCCTAACACCCAAGATTGATCTTAAATCCGTTCACTTTGTGCCTGAATTTCCTTTTAATCTTCTTTCTGTTGCCAAATTGATTGACACTCTAAAATGTTGGGTAATATTTGGACCTTCTTGTTTCATATTACAGGATCTCAAGAGTATGAAGACGATTGGTGGGGGGCCTAGGAAAGGTGATCTCTACCTTTTCAACGGTGACAGTCTGCCTCGCCAAATGCCTTCTCCTGCTCCATCCATCCTGTTGAGTGGTTCCCCCTTACTTTGGCATTGCAGATATGGACATCCTTCTTTGGAGAGCCTGCGGAAGTTGGAACCAGAGTTGTCCCAATTATCGTCTTTAGAGTGTTAGTCATGTCAACTGGGAAAGCACCATAGGTTATCCTATCCTAGTCGAGTCAATAAGCGGACTTCTTGTCCCTTTGAGTTAGTGCATAGTGATGTGTGGGGTCCTGTAAAAGACCAGAGTTATAATGGTTTTCGTTATTTTATCTCCTTTGTCGATGATTTCTCACGCATGACATGGATCTACCTTCTTAAAAGTAGAGAGTCTGTGTTGTCTATTGTGAAACATTTTCATACTGAAATTAAAGTCCAGTTTGATTGCAATATAAAAATTCTCCAGTCTGACAATGCTTTAGAGTATGTTCAAAAGGCTATGTCTGATTTTTGCAGCTCGGTTGGTATGATTCATCGCACATCTTGTCCTCACACCCCTCAACAAAATGGGCATCTTCTTGATATTGCTCGATCAATTATGTTTCAATCCAATGTGCCCAAGAAGTTTTGATCTGAAGTTCTTTTAACTGATTGTTTCTTGATTAATAGGCAACCTTCTTCTGTTCTTCAAGGACAGACTCCGTTTTCTGTATTGCGTCCCATGGACTCCCCCTTTCCTGTTCCTCTTAGAGTGTTTGGTTGCACTTCCTTTGTCCATAACTTTGACCCTAAGGCCGACAAGCTGTCTCCTAGGTCCATTAAAACACTGTTCCTGGGTTACTCTAACACTAGCAAAGGATACAAGTGTTACTGTCCTAGTCTTCGCCGCATGTTTGTGTCTAGGGACGTCACCTTCCATGAGACCACTCCATATTTCTCCAATGCTATGAGCAAGGGGGTGCAGTTGAGAGAGGGAGAGCCACCAAAAATACAGAATGAGAGATTGGCACCATCGGTGCAGAGTGAGGGAGTGCCACCTATCATTCCGGATTTTACTTCTATTCCGGATGAACAAGCAGGAGATAGACCTACTATTGAGCATTACACACATGTTTACCATAGGCGAGGCAGGCAAGATCCAGAAGAAGTAGCGACACCAGTCCCTGAGCCCTCATCATCGCCTTCTACTCAAGAGACTCCTACAGAGATATCAAATCTCGATCTTCCTATTGCTGTTCGGAAAGGTACTCGGTCCTGTACTATTAAGCACCCTATTACAAATGTATGTTGCCTGTCTCATCTATCTAAGCAGGCCCGTGCATTCACTATTGGAATTGATTCTGTGACTATACCAAGAAATCATTTTGATGCTATGAAGAACAGTGGCTGGAAACTGGCTATGGAACTTGAGATGTCAGCTCTCTTAGATAATGGCACTTGGGATCTTGTTGATCTTCCTACAGGAAAGAAAGTAGTGGGCTGTAGATGGTTTTTCATTATCAAACACAATCCGGATGGATCAGTTGAACGGTTGAAAGCCCGATTGGTCGCAAAGGGTTACACCCAAACCTATGGTGTTGACTTCTTTGAAACTTTTTCTCCTGTTGCTCGCTTGAATTCTGTGCGAATCATTATTTCCCTTGCTACTACCTTTAATTGGCCTCTGTTTCAGCTGGATGTAAAAAATGCTTTTCTCTATGATGATCTACAGGAAGAGGTATATATGGAGCAACCTCCTGGGTTTGTTGCTCAGGGGGAGTGTCAGAAAGTGTGCAAATTAAAGAAAGCTATATATGGGCTGAAACAGTCACCTAGAGCTTGGTTTGACAAGTTCAGTGCAGTTATTCTTCAGATGGGTTTTTCTCACTCCATGACTGATCATTCCTTATTTTACTCCAACTCTTCTTGTGGATCCATTATTCTTGTTGTATATGTTGATGACATAGTAATTACTGGCAGTGACACCATGGGAATATCTCGTGTCAAAGAAAGTTTGCAAAAACACTTCCATACAAAGGATCTGGGCAAACTAAGATACTTTCTAGGGATTGAAGTGCTTAGATCTCATACAGGTGTCAATTTATCTCAGAGGAAATATGTGCTTGATTTACTTCAGGATACATGCATGGTTGAATCCAAACCGGTATCTACATCGATGGATTATCACATCAAAGAGGTAGTTGATGATGCTGAGTATCAAGATCCAGAATATTACAGGAGAATAGTGGGCAAGTTAATATATCTAACAGTCACTCGACCTGATATTTCTTTTGCTGTGGGCGCGGTCAGCCAACATATGCACTCTCCGCAACAGTCACACTGGACAGCAGTCTGCAGAATTCTGATATATCTGAAAAGTGCTCCTGGTAAGGGTATCACATATTCTAGACCAAAGGCACCTCCATCTACTCTGCCTCTCATAGGATATTCAAATGCTGACTCGGCTGGTGATCATACTGATAGGAGATCTACATCAGACTATTGTACCTTTCTAGGTGATCATCTTATTACATGGAAAAGTAAGAAGCAACATGTGGTTGCTAGATCCAACACTGAGGCTGAATACCGTGCTATGGCCCATGCATGTTGTGAACTAAAATGGGTCAAATCTGTTCTATCGGAATTAAAAATTTCTCTTCTACCTTCTATGGAGCTCAAGTGTGACAATCAATCTGCTATGCACATTGCCAGGAATCCTATCTTTCATGAGCGTACAAAACACATAGAGGTTGATTGCCATTTTATTCGTGGTCAAATCAAAGATGGCACTATTGTGACACCATATGTCAGATCTGAGGACCAACTAGCAGATATCCTGACAAAGCCTTTGGGTTCAGCAATCTTTCAGAGACTCTGTGGCAAGCTGGGCATACACGATGTGTACTCTCCAGCTTGAGGGGGAGTGTGAAGCAACCTGCATTCCGGTCGATACTATCGACACTCTGTCGATAGTATCGAGATCAGTAGTTCAGGTTTGAGATGAAGCAATCGGCATCCTGGTCGATACTATCGACATTCATGTCGATGGTATCGAGATCAGTTCAGGTTCGAGATGAGGTTCTGTCGATACCATCGACATGAGTGTCGATGGTATCGACACCGGCGCAGCAGCGGCTCGTCAATCCGGCGGCTGTTTTATTTTCTTTATAATATCTATGTTTTATTTCTTTTCTCTCTTTGTACCTCATGTACTTACCCTAATATATAAATACAAGTGAGTAGGCTCAATCCCTAATCACGTTTGCTGCGTTTTGCAGCCGACCTGTGATCAGTGTTCCTGTCTTCTTCCCTTCTTCATTTCTTCTCACATGTATAATTCCTTTGTCACTGATATCCCGAATGAACTCGAGGCATGGAACAGTCATCCTGTCAACGTTCATTCACTTTCTTGATCTCAGAGTAGATTGGAGGAGATATGTATGACATCAATATCACATACTGATTCACACATGCGTGCACGCCTATCTCAATCCTACTCATCAAGCGGCCATGGATATCAAACTCCCTCAGGAGGGACAAATCCCATATCTATCACTCACCCTTCAAAAGCCCCATGTGTCAAAGCCACCCAATCATCACCTTTATAACAACCCATATTTCAGGACTGCGTTTGATGATGTCAAAGTGTACCCAACGACATGTGTTGAGTGTAGTGATTTCAGGTCAAAGAATCACACTCACCACCATCACTGTGAGAACTAACTGTGACTACCATGTCATGGTTCCATGTGTCAGACTCACGGTGGGTCTGTCCGGTACACTTGTTCTCTAACAAGTACCTATGTGTTTGGTTTGATATCTCCATATCATGACTAATGAGATTCTGTTATCAACCAACACCACAATCTAGTCTTGTGTGTCATTGTTGTCTATCTACCTTCCACAATGACATCCGACTAGGGACATAACAAGAATGTACAAACTCTTAGCATCCGTATGATCTCATCGTTTAGGTCCTCAACCTGAAAGCATACGTCATTGAGTACTGTCATTCTTTAGACATTCAATCTGTTCTATCATTATCTCATATGACTGAACCAGAAAGAATTGGAAGCTTGCCTTTGATGTTTATCAAATCAATCTTAATGTATCCCACCAATCATCCCATGATTGGCTCTCAGGGCATACATACCAACAGTACTCAGGTACACAATTCTTTTAGCCATATATATATATATATATATATATATATATATATATATATATATCGTCTAAGCCTCAGTCCCAACTAGGATGGGGTCAGCTACATGGATCCTTTGTTTCCATTCAGCTCTATCATGGGTCATATTTTGGTCGAGATGTAGAGATTCAAAATCTCTCTTTATAAGCTCTTCCTATGTTAATTTAGGCCTTCCTCTATTTCTATTAATTGTGTTTGTCTCAATAGCATTGCTTTGTATAGACACATTAGTCGGTCTGCGTTGCACATGTCCATACCATCTGAGTCGGCCCTCACGCAACTTGTTCGCAATGCTCGCCACCCCCACTTTATTCCAGAGATAGTTATTTCTGAAGCGATCTTTTCTTGTCTTCCCACACATCCATCTCATCATACACATTTCAACCACGTTCATCTTGTGGAGACCTTGTTTCTTCTCCGCCCAACATTCACTCCATAGAGCATGGCTGGCCGTATAGCTGTTCTATAAAACTTACTTTTTAGTCTGAGAGGATCACATAATACTCCAGTTGCACTCCATTTCAACCATCCTGTAGTGATCCTGTGACAAACGACATTTTGGACATCCCCGTCCAACTTGGCTCCACCATTCACACTACGAGATTGGCTGAAATTGCAATGCATATACTCAGTTTTGCTCCTACTAATCATCAATCCATTTGATTTCAATGCCTTTCTCCAAAGTTCAACTTTATCATTCAATCCATCTTTAATTTCCTCAATCAATACAATATCATCAACAAATAACATACACCAAGGAATATCATTCTAAACATTCTTTGATAACTCACCATACTAAGAACGAACAAATATGGGCTGAGTGTGGATCCTTGGTGTATCCCAACTGTGATAGGAAATGTTGGTGTCTCTCCTCCACGAGTCTTCACACATGTAGTAGAGCTATCATCAAGGAATGAGGTATCCGATTTCGATGCCGTTTTGACAGCATGGAAACTGAAATTTATTGAAATTTCGACAAAATTTTCGATAAATGCAACAGTGCCCGTTTCGACGCCAAAATCAACGAATTAAGCCATGAAATTTCATAGGGACGATCTTTACACCTAAATGCATCGTTTTATGCAATAAAATTTGATATGGGGATAGATGGGGGGTCCTTCATGTGGGAGGAAAGGAAACTTTCCTGTTCCCTGGGAAAATTTTGAATTTTGGGCAAAAAATTTCGATGATTTTGACACAACGGTATGGTTGCAAGATTTCGTAGCAGATGGCGTTGAAATCGAATTTTTTGACAAAATTTTGACGATTTCGTCGAAACCTCATTCCTTGGCTATCATACATGTCTTTATATATAAAATTTGCTGTGTCCAGCACCATGTCCGTGTCCTATATTTTTTGAAAATGGCCGTGCCGTGTCCGTATTCGTGTCTGTGCCCACTTCTTAGGTTGGTATCATGTTATATCCTAGAAAGCTAAAAAGATGTATGTCTAATTTTACATTTTAAATTTGCAATGGCAGAAAAATCATATTTCCACACTTTGAATACATGCTTATCCAGTCATCTGATGCGTAATCTGCATCATCACACAGGGAGACATTTTTTTTCTTCCAAAGAATGAGCTTAAATAGTTTAAATAATGGATCCATCCTTCACAAGTGCATCATACAACTCTGCATTAATATTATCTATGTACAACTGCTCTTGTTCCACCCTCTCCCTTATTATCGGTAGATATGCAAAAAAAACCCCATGTGTATGGGAGAAGCAAACATGGCAGCCTTATGAAACCATCTTTTCTGTTATCTGGATAACCTTTTTGCAAAATTTTCTCAAATGCTCTGCTTTCTGGACTGCAGTTTGATCACATGTCTGTGAGTACTAGGGATGGCAATTCAACCTGCTTCACCCAGTCCCACTCTGCCCCAGTCACACTGAACCCAATTGTAATAGGTCAAATGGGTACTATTTTACAAATGGGTCAAAATGGGGATTTATTTATCTGATACCTTTTATTTACTCCACCCCGTTCAGAAGACTGGATAAGCAGGTTGGAGTTGCTACTTTTGGCCCTCCGTGTGGTAGCTGTTGTAGTCTCCCCATTTCGCACACCGCCCCTGCTGGTCACCACTCACCAGCTGATGCCTGTACCTTGACATCTCTGCTCCAGGAATGAGGCAACACAGACACGGGTAGCTCCAGTAACTGCCGACATCTTCCCTTAACCTCCAAGTCCCCATGTGGTCTCCGACTTCTCCTTCTTACAAATTTTAGGTCAGTCAAGGATCAGCTTTCCGTCTGATCTACTCCCTGGACCTGAGGCTAGATGATTCCATTTAGCTCGCTGTTGGACGTCTCTCCAGCTTCCGATCTAGAAGAGGAGCAGAAGACTGTTCAGGCACACTGTCCCCCGAAACGACCTCATCTCTGCATCAGCAGAATGGATGGGGTTACGACACCTATGTTCATCACTGATGGAATATCTAGGTGCAGTTGGAAGGTATAGATGATTTGTGTCTCGGCATTTTTGCTACAGACTATTACTACTCCGCAAACTGGTGCTCCAAACTATAACATCAAGCATTCTAGATTACAACCCAGATGACCGGATAAAAAATACATGATTGCAGTAAAAGTCCAACTGATTAATGTTATTCAAAATTATCTAATTCTAGACCTTAAGATGGCTTCCATCCGGAAAAAGGGACAACAATCAGACCAAGGGTAATTCCCTTAGGAATCTATGCATTATATGCTGATGGATTATGGTGAAATTAATGATCAGCCGTGGACACATCCATGTTGCTACTAGTCATTTAGTTTTCTGTTTGTGATCTTTTCTGCGTGCAAGTTGTTTGCTTTTTTTGCTGTCGTGAAGTTGGGATCTGTATCTTTTGTATCAATAGAAAAATGATTGTAGATTTGTCATGTTTAAGAACGCTTAAACAACTACATATATCGTTAGATGCTTATCTGTTCCAATTGTTGAAAAAATAAAGGTACATCTCAAAAAAGCTAATTTAAAGTAACTATCAAGTTTGGGTCGAACTGAAAACTTTGTGATATTATTTTTTGGACCAAGATGTATTTCATTGCTTATTTGTATCACATGTAAAAATCTATTAGTTTTGGATGTAAGCTGTAGGACCCTTGGTTGTTAGGGATCTTTATGGGTTATTATGGGGATCAAATCCCCAAGGGGTTGGGTATGGGTTGGGATCTATTTTCTCACTAGTTTCATACATCGTACAAAATTTTGATCGAAATTGCAAAATTTCGACCGAAATTTCCGATTTTTTTCCAATCGGACATCGAAACGCATGTACGCAGAGAATGGGACGTCATTTTGGCAGAAATTTCGATAAAATTTCGCACTTAGGTGCAAAATTTCGCAAAACAGTGCAAATTTCACCCAGTTTGGGCCATAATTTTGCAAAATGACACAAAATTTCGATAGAAATTTCGAGATATTTGTTCCTAAGACTGCTGCCACTACATGTTAGGTATTTTGGCGATTCTCTTTGTATCTTTTGCTTATAGAGGCTATTTTCTTTGATTCTAAGGTACGTTTCCCCTATCCCTAGCCCATGTATACCTCTTTCTATGTTTACACTCTTCTAAAAGATGTGAAGAGATACTATGAAAAATAACAAAGTTCTAAGTGTTGCTGCTACATGTTAGGTATTTTGGCAATTCTCTTTCGAAAGTCACATGAACTACAAACAAACTCGAGGATCTATGAAATAATAATATTAAGTCTGCAATTCTACAATAAATTTGTTATTACTACTCATATTTATACATAAAAGGACTTAAAAATAATGCATTTTCTTTGATCTATGTATACATGACCCATGTAACCTAACTAAATTTTAACACTAGACTTATATAAGTTGTAACATGTCAGTTTGTAACTTATATAAGTTTTTAAGGTCTAAGTGGTAAATTGTGGGTTTGTAAGCTGTTTATAGTCTAACGGACTTGACAATTCTGTTAATTTGTGCACTCACTCATCAAGACATGGATCCCACCCTAACCTCTAAACATATAAATTTATTATATAATCTAGTGTGTTTATGTCTAGACTTTGTGTTTGCAGAATTTCAAAGCTTAATTCCTTCATTTTGCCATCGAAATTGCCATCGAAATTCTGTCAAAATTGTTCAGCTTCCTTCACTTACAAATGTGGGAGACCCACCCCATATCCAATGTGAAATATTATTGCATATTTGAGTAGATCTTGGCGTTTAGATCATCCTGGTAAATTTTCATGATTTAATTCGCTTATTTGGTCGTCGAAATTGTTAGGGCCGTAAATATCGAAATTTAGTGCGAAATTTCGAAAAATTTCTGTTTCTGGGCCATCGGACATGGCATCGAAATCGGACATTTAATTCTATGGTTTCATATTGGTTGAAATGGGTATGGGCCCTAAATCTAATGGGTTATAATGGGTATGGGCTGTGATTAGAATAGCAGCAGCTTAAGCTGCCAGGCTCATGGGCTGGAGGAATGTGGTCTGAGGCGGCTTCCTAAGCATTTTACTTTTAACCAGCTGCTTTTTCCCACTTCAACCTGCTTAATCCCGTTTTTCTTGGCTCTCTATAGCACCGCTTCAGGCTGCTCAAGTTAAATTCATGTAGGAGTACTACGTACCGTTTCGATAGGTATTTACATTAGCATACAATGACTGTATGGTAGACTATGAATTACAAATCATAGGTTTTTCTTTGTGGACTTGTAATCTCGTGCTAGACAGTTATTATTTGATACTGCTATATAACTATCTTATTGCTACAGACATAACCCTATAGGACTTATGTTTTAGCTATAAATTAATCTTACATTAGAACGTTTCACGTTTTGAGTATGGCATCATGCTACATCAGAATATTTCACTTTTTAAGTACTATATGTTATAACTTGCTTAATGGTAATTTTATTGGTAATAAATTTTGAACAAATAAATATTTTTAATTTGGTGCTGAATGATCCTATTAGTAGTTTACAATAACAGTTCTTAGTTATTAGTTACTAGTACATTGCTGATATGAACGTAATTCACCAAATTGCGTTAAGTAAACACTGAATGTTATATGTTGTTAGTGCTAAGTTATTTATTTAATACTGCTAATGCATGTGCTTTTCTACACGTAACATGTTCTCTTTTTCAGAATGCGGACGCTTAAGCGTCGGAGGAGGGCTGCCACCTGCTCTCCGCTTTCCAAAACATAGGGTATGGGTTGCAAAACCTACCCCATTGCCATCCCTAGTTGTGACTTAGATAGTCAAGTATGAGTATGTGATGTGGTGTATATGTCATATAGGATTGAGTTCTCTCGTTAGAGTTACATAACATTTTTGGAGTTTGGATCCTTAGTTCGCACTCTACTCATTTATTTATACATATATCATAGTACCAATGTACAATAAACTGCTCATACACATGTGATCAAATAGATCCGTGTTAACTTTCATCTGAAAAGTCTAAACCCTTTCTACAATTTTTCCTACCTCTTCTCCCCACCCTTCATTGCTGTGAGTTCAACAAGCATCACCCCCTCTCGCTGCTTGTGTCCGTAACCACTGCAATAATTGCTGCCTGCATGCCCTCCCCTCTCTCCTCTTCAGTTCCTCTTTTTTTCTTTTCCACCTCTGCCATGCCTCAATCAGGCAGGTAACATGATCACACAATGAATTAAAAAACGGCCCAGGCGGCCGCTTCATCGGCCAAGACCCCCAGCCGCCTAATTTAGCCCCTAATTGCCCGTTGAGCGCTTTGAACAAAAGCGCCCGCTTTTTGCCCGTCTCACCCGCTTTTCCCCGCTTTTTCGCCCGCTTTTTTTTTTAGAATACTACTGTAAGCATGTAACAATAATTAATTAGATGTTCCAAGTAGTGTTGACAATATATGAATCTTGTATACATTAAATGTTCTATGATATAGCTAGTCCTAATTTAGAATGCATACTTTGTGTGTAAGCTGTAATAATAGGGTACTGTTGTAATGCATCTAAGTAAACATCATATTACTCGATTATACTTCTAATGCATGATTAGTTTTATTGATTTCCTTGCTGCTTTCAGTGATTAATGATTGGTACTACTGGTTAGTATTACTTTAGTGATTACTTTGAATCAATAATTCATAGTTTGTTATTTACAATTAATGATCTGCTTGCTGATTTTAGTGATTAGAGATACTGATTAGTAAAGTATTGATGAATACTTAGTTAATTACTGATTTGCTGATTAGATATGTATAAAAGTTCCTTAGAAATATATTTTTTATATACACATACATGTAATTTTGTATAAAAATACATAAAATTTAGGCACCTGCTTTTTCAAAAATCGCCCGCTTAATCGCCCGCCTACTGCTTATTCGGTTACAAAGTGCTGTCCGCATGCCTCCCGCTTCCCGCTTCCCGCTTTCTAATACATCACATGTGGTTGTATGCAGAAAGAGGATGGAATGGGGTGGATGTCTAGGGAATTCATAACTCCACCATATAATCTTGCAGTATTTGTCCATACAAATGGTTATTTCTCGCTGAAACAATAAAAGCAAGCAAACATTGCTGCATTCCTGTATTCAGTATGCAGTGAAGCACATTATTCTTGCATATTTGGAGCGATTGCCTTTTATATGCTCTTGTTTTATTTATAATGCAACCTTCTGCTTAGTCACAACAGATATACGGTTATGCAAGCATCAAAGTCTTCGGAAAAATTCAATCAAATTTATATATTGCCCATTTTAATGCTGTTTTGATATTGCTTTTTTGATTCTGAAGGATTCCACTTCCAAACTGGGTGCTAGAGGAAATGCGCAAAGATCCTGATTTAGCATATACTGATAGGTTTGGAAGGAGGAGCTCAGAGTACATCTCGTTGGGATGTGATACTGTTGCAGTTTTGAAGGGTCGTACTCCAATCCAAGCCTATACCGACTTTTTAATAAACTTTAGAAATGCTTTCAAGAACTTTCTTGGAGTTACAATAACAGTAAGAGAATAGTGGATTCTTTGGATCTTCAAATACTGCTTAGTCGCTAACTATAAACTCTTTTCTGAGCTACATTTTTGAAGTTTGCAGGAAATTCAAATAGGAATGGGCCCATCTGGTGAACTTCGTTATCCTTCTTTCCTTCCTGAGAAGACGGCAATACCTGACAGGTTACCTGAACTTGGAGAATTTCAGTGCTATGATAAGGTAAAATCAAACGGGTTTATGAACTTTATTTAGTCGATTGTCTCATATTGATAATCCTTGAATAGAGGACATTTTTCCTGCCTGTAGTGTATGTTATGATTGCTTTTGTACCACGTCTCTTCTCTAGAGTTGAAATTTTAGAACTGCTATAAATTTCGGATTTACCAAGTATGTAAAATTCTGCAAAAAAGTATGTAAAATTCTGTCACTGCTCTTGGATATGCCCTCAATTGAAGCTCTGATGATTCTTTCATGTTTTTTTCATGCAGTCTTTTGTTTATTATTTTAGATTTTCTCAAATCCCCTATTTTATTTTTTTCATACCTGTATTCCTGTTCTAGTTCATGATAGCATCGCTAAATGCTCGTGCACTGGATAGTGGCATGAACGAGTGGGGAAATGGTGGCCCTCTTGGTGCTGGTAGCCTGTTCCAAGATCCAGAAAGGACTACCTTTTTCAAGAGCGATGGTTCTTGGAATACACCTTATGGACGCTTCTTTCTGGAGTGGTACTCTGGAATGCTGTTACTTCACGCTGAGAGGTTATGTATGTGTGCTGATATCATCTTCCTTGGCACTGGTGTAAAGCTATTGGGAAAGATCGCCGGGATTCCTTGGCATTATAGCACAAATTCTCATCCATCGGAATTGACTGCTGGATATTACAACACTGTTGCCAGAAATGGCTACCTTCCCATTGCTGAGATGTTTGCTAGATACAAAATGATCTTGTGCTGCACATGCTTTGACCTCAGAGATTCAGAGGAGCAAACAACCAATCCCAACAGCAGCCCTGAAGGACTTCTTAAGCAACTTCTGTATGCTGCCAAGCTATACAATTTGTCTCTCACTGGTGAAAACTCTCGGATCCGCATGGATGACACATCACTCCAGCAGGTCATCAGGACCTCCAAGCTGTACTTGGACAGTTTTCGTGGGCCGTCTCTTTCATTTAACTTCGTGAGGATGAACAAACACTTGTTTGAATCCTACAACTGGACACGCTTCACTCGGTTTGTGAGACAAATGTCAGATGCAAGGACATTCCAGGCTAAGCTTGATCGTAGGAGGATGGAGCTTTGCTCCACACGTTCTTTCCAGGGAGAAGAAATTAGAGCACTTGCATGCCACTGACTTTTTTCTCCCTCACTGTTCAATTTTTGCCATTCTGATCAGCCTTAATTTATATACGAGGCACTGTCCAACTGCAAACTTTTGCAGCATCTGAAAATTTTGGAGCATCTGACCGTTTCAAAGGACCGATAACTGAAGTATGCGTTTTCCTTCGCTCCCAGTAGGAGCTACAAATTCTTCCTTTTTTGGGTTTCTGTGTTGAAATGTGGGTGGACGGATATCCTCCAATTATTCCTTTCAGAGGGATTATCAAGGTGTATAGTCGATTGCCACACAGAAATCAAATTGTTTGGTGGGAGACGTGTTGTATGCTGTTCTTTTAATTATTCCCTAAAGTACAGAATCAGTTCGATTCTTCATGACAGATTTGTTGGCAGGGATGTAATATTCGTCCTGTACCTCGAGGATTAGTACTAGCTCAAGCTTTCTCCATATGTACACCAAAGCCCTGCTTCACGTACAGGCCTATGTACAGTTTGTTGTGCCAATATAATTATGGATGGTTTATATATCATTATCTAATAGTTTCTCATTATATTATGTAAATTTACTGTTGTGATGACTAACTCGGCCTATCCTTTTGATTGATGATATGTAATGCAAAAGAATATTCGATCCGCTCAGTTACAAATGACTTACCTGACCATTTGTGCCGGTAATCTTATCCACGTTTTTTTAACATTACTACAAAATGGTTGCATAATGTAAAATTGGTTGAACGTAGAATTGTAGCCTTTTAACTGTTTTTCCTGCTAGTAAAAGTCGGTTTTCATCCTTGTGAAAAGATGACGTCACGGAAGATTGGTGGTCATGTCTGCCTTGCCATCTGCTGTCTACGGTTGTTTACTGGCCTCTTTATTTTTCTACTCTCTAAATAAACCATCAGGAATATATTCATCCGTGCTCAATGGGCCAACAAAAAGATATACAAATATTTGACTAACTATAAAGTATAAAAATAGATTCTTGATTCATCAATGATCTGGAGTGTTTACGTCCGCAATCATCTCTCTGAAACAGAGAACACCCCAAGCTTCTAATCTGTATAAACCCCAGATGGTGGCATCTTGATTAGCCTTCTGAAAACATATTGAATACTAGGCACCACTTTACAGGCATCCGCTAGTTTAGAACTATGGCACGCTGTCGATGTTGATACTTTCTCATTTCTCATACTCAACGAACTGTAGATACCAGTCCTATCTGGTCGATGGGGCGGTGGCTGCCATGTATTTCTGTTGTATTTCAAACTGCTCAGATCTTTAGTCCTACATTGCTCACTTCTAAACGGAGAGGGATCCTCTTAAATGGGAGAAGAGACTAAAGTCTCCTGGGTTCTTAGAGATTTTGAATTTAAGGTGATTGGGCTGATTGGTGCATTGTGCTTTGATGAATTAAAAACACACTTATGTGCCCTAGCCAGCCCATCGGCCCAGTACACACAACTTGATATTTTTATTGAATGAAATTTCTCTATTTTCTTTTGTTTAATGACGTCTTAATTTCTCTCGTTTTCAAAATTTGAAGATGCACAATTTTACAATATCTAATTATCTTGAGTTATCTAAAACATTATAAATTTCTTTGAATTAAATCATCCTGTTTTCCTATCAAGATTAATTAGCAGTTGGAAGGCTTGTCCATGTCTCATCGGTTCCATTTGGGTGCACCCAACCATTTATTTGGGGACTTGCATACCTAATAATTGTTGAAGAAAATTTGTTGTTTGCTTGCCAATTTGGATGGCTAGGTCCAGCTATACAAGGGACGAGTTTGAGTCATTTCTATCACATCTAAAATTAGAAACAACACAACAAGAGCTGCTGTGTGCGACCATTACTCATGTTGTGTTGGGGACTTGCTTTGACGAATTAAAAACACACACACACGTGCACCCTACCACGCCCTAGCTGACCTGATGGGTATACACGGTTTGATATTTTTACTAAACAAAATTCCTTTTTTTGTTTAACGATGTCTTAATTTTCGTTGTTTTGAAAATTCAAAGATGCACAATTTCACATTCTTTAATTGACTTAGAAAAGCAATTGTCTTGAGCTATCTAAAACATCATAAATTCCTTTGAATCAAATCCTCCCATTTTTCTATCGAGATTAATTAGCAGCTGGAAGGCTTGTCCATGTCTCATCGGTTTCGTTTTGGGTGCACCCAACAAATCATTTATTTGGGGACTTGCGTACCTAATAATTGTTGAAAAAAAATAGGCGGTTTGTTTGCCAATTTGGATGGTTAGGTCCATCTATAAAAGGGACGAGTTTGAGCCATTTCTACCACATAAAATTAGAAACAACACAACAAGAGCTGCTGTGTGCGACCATTACTCATGTTGTGTGCTGCTTGTTGTTGCTGTGTGCGGCCTTGCTCTTGCACATTACTTCACCTTCTTCTAGCTCATTTTTCCTCATTCTTCTGCACTTGCTACTACACACCGCTGTGCATCTGAGTGAGATTCCTATGACGTAATCTTCCGACAACATTTGAGGGCTATAAGACTGTTCAACACTGTACTCTTGTTGACATTGGGAGGCAGTATCTAAGCTGAGGGTGTCTGAATCTGGGAGGTAAGTCGTTGATAAAGCTAGTGCATAGGAGTGGTGGATTTTGCATTCACGACAGTGATCTTCATGATGCGACTTCACCCAAATGTTCATCTAAACTCTATTTTCTTTGTTCTTTATTATTGATCGGATTAATTGATGCTATATCTTGAAAAGTATTGCTAAATAATAATTGAAAATTTGAAATATATCCAACATCAATGAAGGAAAAATCACCTTTCTAGTTAATGCTTATTTGTTGTTAATTCGACTATTATTGTTTACGTAATATGGACCCTGACCATGATGACCATGGAAGACATAGCTAGTCTTAGGCCTAAAAATTATGAATTTATAATTTCATCGTTGGCAACAAAAGGTGAATTTTGACTCTCTTTCTTAGGTCTAGTTTTCACTATCACACCACTTGAGGAACGTGAGTTATCTTCCAATGTTGTTGCTACCTTGGTTGCAACATATAGCGAGCCAACTTCTCCATACTCTTCCCCTACCAAAATATCCAAAAAAAAGATTATCTTTGTCATGGTAGGATCTTGTCAGCTCATTCTGATGAGTTGTATGACATCTACCACAAGCAACCTTCTGTCCTTGAGCTTTGGCAAGCTTTGAACGACAAGTTTGGAATGCAAGATGATGAGCTAAAAAAACATGCTTTTGTGGGATGGTATGAATACAATATGGGGGATAATAAGCCTTCTCTAGCCCAAGTACTCGAGTACTAAAATCATGTCTCAAAATCTATTGCTAATGGTTATAATCTTGAGAATAATGTCCAAGTGGCATACCTAATTGAAAAGCTCCATCCATTCAAGGAGGACTTTGTCAAGTCTCTTTCTCATAGACATGATGGGCTAACCATGTCTTCCATAGTGAAATCGCTTCAAACTAAATTCCATCATAGGGAAAAATATGTCAAGGTCAATACCTCTATCAATCTAGTAGATGATGTCAAATCTAAGAAGAAACCAAACAAGTTCAATCCTAAGTCCAAGCAATCTTTCAAGAAAGGTAAGCATCCCAATCATAATAAAAACTTTGATTATGGGGGCCAACACATACGTTGTGCATGTGGCAAGCCTGGTCATCTCACTAATCTTTGTAGTGCCATAAGGATCAAATCAAGAAAACTTACTAGGACTCTAAGAATGTAGAAGTGAACATGATCAATGTGGGGGCTGATGCATCCTCTTCTGAAAGGTTAGATACCACAAATTATCTTATTCTTAGTGTTAGCTTTTCTTCTAGTGAAAATTGGTAGATGGACTATGGTGCAATTTCTCTCATGGACTTGATTCCTTAGACTCCAACTCTATTGATGGTAGATGCCAAATATGTGCTCTAGACAAATTACCTAAGAAACCCTTTATATATGTAGAAATGAATACATCTTTGCTTGAGCTTGTTCATAATGATATATGTGATCTAAATATATATTCTTCCTCATGATGGAATGCGCTACTTTGTGACATATGTTGATAATGTTTCCAAATACTATTGCATATATTTGTTGAAATATAAAGATGAAAAAATAGAAAAACTTAGAATCTATAACTCACAAGTAGAAAACTAACCGAGAAGAACCTTGAGAGGATTATATTTGATAGAGGTATACTTCTAATGAACTTAAACAATTATGTGAAGACCATAGCCTTATTCATGAAACCATTGCCCATTCTGCCCACAGTCTAATGGTGTATCCAAAAGAAAGAATAAAACCTTAAACGTCATGGTTAATGCCATGTTGGTAGAATTTGGTTTACATCAAAGTGGGGGGAGGCTCTTTTAACCACCAACTATGTGTTGAACCATACCCCTTTCAAACACATACAAGAAACACCTTATAATTTTTTTTAACATGAAACCTATTTTAAAGTACCTTAAAGTGTGGGGATGTTTGGCCAAAGTTAAAAAATCCCTAAAAATAAGAAGAGAAAGCTTGGTCCCAAAGCCGTTGGTACCGTTTTCAAAGGTTATGTTGAAAATAACAATGCAAACAAATTTCCAGTAATAAAGCCATACATCTGTGACACCCAGAACAATCCCATGTTGGATCTATGTGATCTAGAGGGGGTGGGGTGAACTGAACTAAAAACACTTAAACAAAGCACATTAGACCTTCAATACATTTCCTAAAATGTATTGAAATATTGAAAATCAAAGGAGAGAGAGATTGAGAAAACACCAAGTGGAAACTAAAATGTTTAGTGATTCCAACCTTGAAACTAGGAGATGTAAGTCCACTACCTAGAGGGGTCAATATTTAGTATTTTCAAACATGTCACACTTCTTATATCCTATTATAAGAGTTACAACATATAGACCACCATTTTCAAACACTAGGGCTAAACTAGAATTCCTTTTAGGGTCAAGGAGCCAATAACGATTACAAAGGTCTTACCCATCTACCTATCAAAAATTTTCAGCTTCACCAAGGTCTTACCCATTCTTGTAGAAGATCTTCCGCCTTTGATCATCCTTACTTCTTTAAGGAAGTCCACCTCCTTCTTCAAGGAGATCACCTTTAATTCAACGCTTTGCTAGAGAGAGGTTGGGAAAAGGAGTGAAAAGCTTCACAAGATATACATTGGAGCAACTCCCTTACCAGGATCCTAACTCAATCAATTAGATGTAGATTGGTAGACTAGCTTGAAGCAGATTAGGGGTTGGCAAAAGCACTCAACTATAGCAAGGGAGCATAGAAGGCAAACTTAGAATGAAGTCCAAGAGCCCCTATTTAGTTGAGGTTGCCTACTAGCCAGTAGTGGCACTTAGGATAAAATTCTAGTCATTTTGGGTGTTTCAACATATATATGTTTTTGAGTTTCACAATACTCCACTAGCTAGAAACACTTTTTTAAACTTTTCCGTACAATTTTTTTAGCTGAGTTACCTTTTTGTAAACTTGAACGAAAATACTATATGACAAACCATTTGAAGTTAGTCAATTTTATCTGGGATGAAACTCAGCCAACGACTTTAATTTGTCTTGCTAATGTAGTGTGTCGATCAAGTTGTCACCAGGACAAACTCAGCTAACCCTGGGTATTTCCAAGAGCCAAATTGGTTGTTGAATGAGTTGTAACAAGGATAAACTCGGCTGATAAGACAACTTGTAATCACTTTTGGCAAATGTCCAAAAAGTGCTTAAATGTTTGAATTAAGTGATCTAAATTTCCATTAAGCTTAGTTACAAGTCCTACATTCAATAAAAATGATTTACAACATGATTCTAATAGGTTTACTATTTATTCTTCAAAACTCACATTCACATTGATTTTGACTTACTTTCCAACAAAACAGGTTTGCTAATTTCATACGCTTCATGTACCTAATACTTGAAATTGATCTCAAATAGGCATATTAGATACACATGAATGGAATGGTTAAGTTATCATCAAAATATGGACAATGTATAACTGTTAGGTCAACAAATCCATACTAGAAAGTAGAACTATAGATGTGTTTACTATGAAAACATCTTTCCCTTAAAACCTAGTGTTCCCAAACATGTTGGTGAAAGTCCTTCAAATGTTGAAACTTCAGAACCTTCTAAAACCAATCAAGATTCAACTCCTATTACCGACATACCCATACCTGAACCTAAACCATTGAACCTTGAAGTGGTTGAACGTTCAAGTGACTTTGGTTAGGGTAAAAGGATAAAAGTAACAAAGAATTTTGGCTCCAACTCATACACCTTTATAGTAGAAGAAGATCCTAAGACCTATGAAGATGCCATGATATACATAGATGCTAGTTTCTTGAAGAAAGATGTTGATAGTGAAATAGAATCCATCATGAACAATCATACATGGATTCTAAGTGATCTTCTTCCAGGTTGCAAAACCATTGGATGCAAATGGGTCTTCAGAAAGACGTTAAAGGTAGATGGTAGCATAGATTAGTTTAAGGTCATACTGGTAGCCAAAGGTTACAAACAATTGGAGTTGATTATTTCGACACCTATGCTCCTATAACAAAGATCACCTCCATACATGTCCTTATTGCCTTTGCCACGATCTATAATATTGAAATCCATCAAATGAATGTGAATACTACCTTCCTCAATGAGAATCTTGAGGAATAGATCTATATGAATCAACCCGAGTGTTTTGTGGTCGAAGGACAACAACACAAAGTTTGTAGGCCTGTAAAATCTTTAAATGGTCTAAAGCAAGCACCTAAGTAGTAGAATGATAAATTTGATAAAACTATTTTATCTTATGGGTTTACTGCAAATGAATCTGATAGATGCATTTATTCTAAGACTATAGACAATGCAACTATGATTATGTACTTCTATGTAGATAATATATTGATCTTTGAATCCGATTCGACAATTATTTATGAAACTAAACCTTTTGTTTCCAAGAGTTTTAATATGAAAGATTTAGGAATTGCCAATGTTATTCTTAGTATTAAATTAAGTAGATATACTTCTAGTTACTCCTTAAATTAGTCTCACTATTTAGATAAGGTCTTACATAGATTGTGACCGTTAGTACTCCTTGTGATCCTTTTTTACATATTAAGGCACACAAAGGTAATCATGTGGATCAAAGTAGATATGCCCAAGTTATAGGAAGCTTGATGTACTTAGCCAATTGTTTTAGACCATACATTGCTTATGCTTTAAGTAGGCTAAGTAGGTATACTATCTATATTAATGTAGATCACTAGAAGGATTTGGTTAGAGTGTCTATGTATCTTAAAGGTACCATGAGTTATAGTCTTCATTATACTGGTTTCCCAGTTGTGTTAGAAGACTGTACAAATGCAAATGGATTGCTAAGTCTGATGAAACCAAGTCAACCAATGGTTATGCATTTTTCCTAGGTGGTGTTGCAATTTCTTGGAAATCATCCAAGAAAACTGTGAGGGCTAGATCCACTATGGAGACTGCGTTTATAGCCTTAGATTTAGCTCATTGTCAGGCTGATTGGCTATGAAATTTTTTGCTCGATTTACCTATTGTTTCAAAGCCATTTCCTCCTATCTCAATATGTTGTGACAATAGGTCAATCATAGACAAAGCTAAACAATCTAAGGGTAACCCGAGTAAGTGTTTTATGAGATTGAGGTATGAAGAGGTGAGAGACTTCATTACCCATGGTGTTCTATCCCTGCAGTTTGTTAGATCAGTAGAGAATATTGCTGATCCTCTCAAAAAAGGTCTAGCTAGAAATCTAGTACTAAGTGTGTCGAGGGGGATTGATCTTCTGCCCATGAGTTGAACACCACAGTGGAAACCCTACTGTTCCAAAACCGGAGATCCCACGAGGAATGGTTCAAAGGGACAACTAAGCTGTGTATGTGTTTGGTAAAAGCACATTTTTTAGAGTTTTAATTCTAGACCCTTCCCTATAGAGCTTGTGCTTTGGGTCTATCTTTGTAGAGAAAGAGCTTTTTCTCTAAATGGGGTCAAGGCCATATGTTGGGAAGGGTGTAGTACTAGATAGTAAATGTGGCAACCCGCCATGCTAAACGAGATCTCAAAACCAAAACATGAATGATCACTAATTAATCCCATCACTAAAAAGGTGCATGGTAAAAAAAAATCTAACTTATTAAACATGTCCAAGAACATTTACATAGAGGTCCATAATTCTATATGAAAGCATATACCATACTAGGTCTTTTTACAACTATCTTTTAGCCTCAACCTTAACCTATATACAAAAGGTATTATCCACATATTTACATCATGTACAAATGTCAGTATGCTACCAAATATTTGAGTCGGTAAACCATCATCTACAAAACTTTCCCACACAGACTTGAGAATACAGGTACAACTCTAGGATACACTTAACAACTAGCCAACTTTCTTCCTCTATGGATCTCCAAATTACTACTCTTCACTTCCATGGGTCTGACGACACTGCTGGCGATCACCTAAAAAGATGTGGTGACCCACGAGATGAGATCCATGCCCTAATGAGAGATATAACTCTCAACAATGTTTATTGCTAACAACAAATTATATAATTAAACAGATAAAGCATGTAATATTACATAACTAAAAGATTAAAATAATAGTCAAAGGAACAAAAAGAGCTAACACTATATGTACAATTGATTTCTCTTACCGCATTATTCATCATCTAAATGTTAAAATTTACAAAGCAAGGGTGGTCATCCAATGTGAGTCACTAAATAACCCTAACACATATGCTATACGACTGAGTTACATATTTTATTAAGCCATGAGAGTTTAAGGCATACCACTCAAACTTCCAGCTGACAACTATGAAGTTGCAATCATCTCTGTACAAGATCTAGGAGAGATGGAATCCTAAGATGTATTCCCCTCAGTTAGTACGAGTACACCACAGTGACATATCAGTCATTCTACAATCAACCTAATCTACCCTGGGTACACATGCCACGACACTAGAAACCAAGGTATTCAACCCTAAAATCTGATGTATGACCGCAACCATCCTCAATCACATTGAATATATACATTCATCTGAGACATGACCTCAACCACTCTCTAAAACATTGGGATCAGGATGACAAGGATATACCTTCCCTGCACCTACATATATTCAACAATATATCATTCTAAGTTTCCCTTCTGGAATACTAAATTTACTATCCAGGAAGTCCTGACACTGGAATAGATCTACGACACAATGCACTACATGATTAGGGTTTCACTTGGTTAGTTAAGAAAATTGGGTGAATTCAGGCTGCATAGAACAAGTTTCATACAAACAACCATATCGTTCCTATAAGACTAATTGGTATATAACAACTATAGGATATCTAAAATGTATAAAACATATTTCTTATCACAACATCATAGTATACAAGTCCATTGTCATCCTTGAAAATGACTAACTTCCATTAGGGTTCAAAACACCCCACAAATGCCATTCATGCCATACAACATTACTTCCTATAAGAACATCACCAACAAACTTATTACCTTCAAACTCAACATAAGGGTTCATAATCATAAGAGTTATAACATTCCCAAGAGTAACATAACAAGGTCACCTTTAGCAATATGAATGTATCCCTTCATGATTTCAACATCAAAATAAGATGGAAGTATTAAACTATAATAAATTAACCATTGCAAGAAAGGTTCAAATATGTAGATTGAATTTATAACATCCCAAATTTTTGAGAAGAATAAGATTAGGGTCATAATAAAAATTTACTCCACTAACTGAATTCAAATCATGGACTTTAGTTTGATTGAAACCCTAATTACCATAAATGGTTAGTTAAATCAATTGGGAGTCGACCATATTTCACTGAATATACATTTGTGACACTAAATACATTATAGTAATAACTCCCTTTTTGATTGTCATACTTGGAAAGAAACTATGCAGGAATAATGTAGACCCTAAAATACACCTATGGGTCTAATTTGAGGCAAAATGGACTTTGTTTGACCCATAAAACGATTTTGGAAGGTTTCTATATAGTTTAGGGCTCTAATTATAATGATACTTGAATTAAATGAATCAATTTTATATAGTCTTTGATTTTTGTTTGGTCACACATAAGTTTCTTGTGCTGATGTGTCACACACTCACTCTCTATTTTGCAGATCTGATCTAGTGGTCCCTTTTTTTAGTGGAGATTTTCGGATCCATCCAATGACAACATTGTCATCTCTTCCACCCGTCCTAGTATGAGTAGGACTCTTATTCTCACAATAGTTGCCATGAATTCCCCTATTATTTCCTATCTCTCTACCAAGTCTCTGTCTGAGAAAACTTCTCCTGGATCTTGGCCAGATCATCCTGAACACTATGATCCAAAATATGTAGGGCTATCGTGTTCCAGACACTTTGAACGATAAGACATTCCCTTTTCCACCCATTTCTGGACTCCTTTGACTTATCCATGCTACCCTCAAGCACCAAACATACATATAACCCCCTCCTAGGCTTCAGGGGATGATGGTAACCCTAAGAAGACTCCCCAGAAACTGCCACTCTCTTTGCAATCTCGTCTGCCATGAAGCCGCCCTACTGTTGGTAGCCAAGCTTTTCGACACGACGACTCTGGCCATCACAACTCCAGTTGAAGCTTCACATTGTCTGTCCTACCTTCTGTGAAGTTTCTTAGGCCCTCAATTCCACCCGAGACACATGTAATGGATTCCCCCTTCCACCTTCCATCTGGTATTTTGGAACAATGTTAGGGTTTTGGGCAGCCTTTTTGCCCAAGTTTGGGTGCATCTTCTTCATGCAAAAACAAGGAGCTTGCCCCTGACCTTAGTTTCTCTCAAGGTTCTGGTTTGATCGATCTAATGTCAAGAACCTCTTGCTACATACCTTGCATGTTCTATGATTGGGAACGATAAATTGAGGCATCAATTTCACTAATTAGCCCCAAAATCTATTTCTTTGTGTACTAGTAGGGTATTAGGGTCTTTTGACACTTCTGCCTTGTTGTCCAGCCACACAGGATAAAAGCATGAGATGAGCCATGTGGCTGACTCTGATTGAGCTAGCAAAGCGTAGGTCCATATCTGGATAACACACAGTGGACTTGCAAAATTATTTTCTCAAATTCTTGATTGGTCAAAACTTCAATGAATAACAGTAAATTAATGATTCATCACAAAATTCACAAAAATAGTCATTGGAAAGGTTTTCGAATAAAGAATCCAATTTTCTAGTTTTCAAGTCCTAATTAAATAACCTTAAACTATGATTTCTTATAAGAACCCTAATTAGAGTTTAGATGATAATGAAGAGAATGAATAATTGAAACTATGTTAAATTTTAGGACATTAGGGTTTCATCAATCACAACAAAATTTAGGGAGCTTTTTCTCTCAAAGGTAAGTGGATTCATGTACTCTGAGTAACAATTATGAGTAAAAGTATTTACATTTTATTATAATTATAAAATTCAAGTACAATGATATCAAGTACATGTTTCATTGCATACTTAATAGAAAATTAATTATGTCAGATTATGGTTTTTAATTATATCTTTCTCATATATTGCTATCATCATAATATGCACATGCTTTCGAAGTCAAATTTAATGCTTGCAGTTATTATTCTCAAGATTCAATGTTATAAGTTATTATAATCCAAGTTAATGTCAAGATAAAGATAGTTGAATTATGATTGTTCCTTTGAAGATTAAGAGGCTTTTTTGACATAAGCTCTGTGTGAGAAATGAGCACTTGGGTGCATAAGCACTGCGTGAGAAATGAGCTCTTGGGAACATAAGCTCTGTGTGATCAAGATAAGGATGGAGGACAACATGTTCAGCCCAAGACAATAATGTTAATGATTAAGATAATTAAAGATGAAATTATATGACATGAAAAGAATTCAATGTTATCATGTTTAAATTTATGCTTTCTCAAAAGTATGGTATATTTTCAGTTCTTATAATGTTACTCATTGCCACTTACTCTAACTAAATATCCATTTTGCTTTGCCAGGCTAGGGACGCAATGTCCGCAAGAAAGAAGGGCTCATGATCTTAGACAAGGAACACACATCTCGAGGACGAACCTAGAAGACAAAACTTGGTGGGGTGCCAAATATAATAGAATATTAGTTTGGATTTACTTTCAAGTTAAGATAACCATGTATTAGTTTAAAGTGTGAGTGTTATGTTGAGGACTTGAGTATGAGAACTATTTATTTCCTGTGTTGGTTGAACAAACTCTATTTTTATGCAATGATAATACTTTTTGAGACATCCCAATGATATTTATGCTTCCGCTTAGTATTGTGCATGTTTTAGAAAATTGGGGTGTTACAAGATTTGTATCACAAATCAACATACATGGGCAAACCATCAGTTCCTTAGCACACTTAGGAAATACTTAGGCAAACCATCCTTTCATTTGTATACTTAGGCAAACACTTAAGCAAATCATTATTTCATTTGCATACTTAGGTAAATGATCGTTTCATTTAGGAGCTTCATCAAATATAAAACCATAAATTCATTCATGAACTTAACCCAAAAGCAAGCCATTAGTTCATTTATAGACTTAGCCAAAAACATCAACTCACATACCTAGCATACCCATTAGTTCACTCTTTTACTTAGATAAACCATCGATTCATTTATGTACTTTGCAAAAGGAAACCATTAGATCAAGAAAAGAAAAACCATAAGATTATGTGCTAGGTAAAACATCATTTTTTTCGCAAAGTAAACCCATCGGTTCATTGATGTACAAAGACAAATAAAAAACCATCAGATTATTAGTGTACTTAGCTAAAAGCAAAACCATCAGGTTATGTTCTAGACAAAACATCATTTTATTCACCAAGTAAACCCATTGGATTATTGGCTTACATAACCACTGGTTCATTTACCAAGTGGTGTCACATTTTCTAACACTAACTGAAACCATCATTTCCTACCTTCCACACAACCATTGTTTCAAGGACAAATCAAAGCCATCGATTTCTACACTAATGGAATCAACTCTTTATACTTAAGAAACACCCTCATTTCATACAATCAAACCAAGGTAGTCCATATGCATACTTGAAGGAACATTTATATGATATGAGGATAGTTAAACAACACATAAATATCATGAATGTATACATAGTAGTGCACATAAGATCATCTCCTTCCATAATACCAAGTTTTAGGGCAAGATCTATATAGAACAAGTTAAAAGCAAGCAAGAAACAAGTTCAAGGTTATATAACTTGCCTCTAGATAGAGATGGGTTCCCAAACAACAAGGTGTCTCAAGAAGAGAAGGTGAAAAGGCTAGATTTACATTCCTAAAGCTCCAAGGTGGCCTCTTCCTTTAAAAACAAGAGCAGATCTAGGGCAAAAGAGAGAAGAAAAAGGTTTCTTCAACCACATGCACGAGTTTCCATCATGAACATTAGGGTTCCACCCACAGATGAAGAGACAAGAAAGAGAACAACATGAAAATAGATTATATAAGAAGATCTTACTTGAATAAGGAAAGAAATTAGGTTAGGAAGCTCCAAACAACCCTAGAGATGCTTGATCAAAACCATAGAGCAACATGCAACCATGATTCGTCCAAGCTTCATCCTCAAGGAACTCTCCTTCCACCAAACAATGGTATTATACCTCTGAAGCATCAAGGAATAAGATGAGGGATGCAAAGGGTCTATTTGGGAGAGAGGTGAAGGGTATATATATCCAAAAAGATAGAGAGAAAGGTGGTCAAAAGGTTGAAAAACTAGCTTGCCATGTGCCAAAATCCGAGATCTATCTTTTAGATGCATTCCATGACTCCCATCAGATCATTCACCAAGGACATACATAAATTCATGACTTAATGAAATCATCAAGATGTATCATCAGAGAACCCATCAAATTGTGCACCATACTTAGGCCATTTTGCAAACCATGATCTTCCATCAGATTGTGCACTTCAACAACCAGAATACCCTATCGATTCTTGGACCTCAAGGGAGAACCATCAGATCATCTACCACAAGGAGAAAACCATAGAGCCATTCTCTCACATGATGAAACCATTAAATCCTCATCACTTAAGGTGAGACCATCAACCTCCACACTTAGGTGAGAAACCCTAAGTTCTCAACCCTAGAGGGAGAGAGAATCAAAACCTCAGATGGTGCATCCACACATCCAAAGTGCAACTATATCCAACATTATGAAGAGTACTATGAAGCAAAACATGCATGTCTGAAAATTACATACAAAACCCTAGAAATGGGAAAATTGTATAAAGGTCCACATAAGAACATATATTGCAAAACTTAAGCAAACAAAGTCCAAACTGGACCAAATTTGAAACGTAGCTTTATCACATGATATCAAAGCATAAAATAAGGTTTGATTAAGGAACTCAACACTAAATTAAGTTAATCAAGCATGTTTAAGCTTAGGGCCAGGTTGGGGGTCTTACAACCATAAATCCCTAATAGGGGATTTACCCTCAAAATCCTAAGCAAAAAAAGATAGTTACTTCCTGCGCATATCATCCTCTAACTTCCATGTGGCTTCCTCCACCCCATGGTGATGCCACAACACCTTCACTAAGGCTATGTCCTTCCTCAGTTTCTATACACTCTTATCTAGGATTAATATGAGATCTTTCACATACAAAACATCCTAACCCAACTCAACCTCTACTGTTGTACCGTCTATTTTATATCACTTTGACACTTCCTCAACATGCAAACATGGAGACTATTATGCAACCTGTGTGACAGTAACTCCATCTTACATGTCACTTTTCCAACTCGTTCCATGATAGGGTAAGGGCCCATAAACCTAGGATACAACTTACCCTTCTTACTAAAGCTCAACACACCTTTCTAAGGGGAAACCTTGAGATACACACGACCTACAAATTGGATCTCTAATGCCCTATGACACTTATTGGAATATGACTTCTGTCTACCTTGATCTACCTTTAATTGTTGTTGGATCACTTTTATCTTCTCTGTAGTCTGTTGCACTAACTTATGACCCAAAAGTCAATACTCACCCATCTCGTACCAACAAAGAGGTGATTGGAAACACCATCCATACAAAGCCTCATATGGTGTCATGTTTGTGCTTCCCTAATAGCTATTGTTGTAGGAAAACTTGATCAGACTTAGGGGGGCATCCCAACTTTCGAGAACTATATGACACATGCTCTCAAAAGATTCTTCAACGTTTGAATGGTCCTTCCTTCCTAACCTTCTGTCTATAGGTGAAAGGCTGTGTTGAACTTCAACTATGTCCCTGCAAGCTTCTGATATTCTGCCTCAACTTGCTGACAAACTGGACACTTGGCCAAAAACTCTACCACATCATGTTTCCACCCTGGCCAACAATACAAATCCTTTAGGTTATGATACATCTTTGTACTTCTCGGATGCATTGCACATATTGAGGAATGAACATCCTCAAGAACCATCTTTCTTAGACCATCAATGTAAGGATTCACAATTCTATTATGGAAACACATTGTCCAACCATCTAACTTGTGAAAGCCATGATGCTTCCCATTGCCAAACTCTGATATGATGTTTTGTATCATGGTATCATCCTTCTATACATGTCTAATCTACTACATTACTTTCAATACAATCCTACCAATAAAGATGCTTACAACTATACATTCATCTACCAAAGCGATACTAGCATGTCTTGCTTGTGACATGCCATGGAGTGTAACTATGCTATATCTACAGGCAATGCCAAATATGACTTTCTGTTCAGTGCATCAACTACCATTTTCACCTTTCCAGGATGATAATCTATTGTGCAATCATATTCCTTGATTGGCTCCATCCACCTTCTTTGCCTCATGTTCAACTCCTGAATTGAGAAGATATATTGAAGTTTCTTGTGATCTGTAAAGATTTGACACTTTTCGCCATACAGATAGTGCCTCCAAATCTTTAGGTCAAGAACTACAACAACTAACCCCATGTCATGAGTTGGATAGTTCTCCTTGTGTCTCTGTAACATACTGAAATCTAGAACCTTATCCTATTCCAAGTTTAAGAGGTTAGAGATCTTAGTTCTTTGGGCTTAGCAAAACAAGGTTGAGGATATACCTAATGGTAGTTAATGGTAACCATAATATGTAATGCATGAATAAATCACCCTAACATATATGCATGAAAAAAATATTACATAATATTCTCGTATTAATCATAAGACCAATAATGGATACATAAAATATGTCACATGAGATAAATGATAAATATAATATATAATCCTTTTGGTTGTAATGTGAAGACATGGGACACAATTTGAAGAATGATGATAATAATAAAAAATAATATTGATCTAGAATTTTCTATTTTTTTGGAAAAAGAAATAAAAAAAGAAAGAAATAATAACTCCCTAAACAAGATAATGCAATATTGAATTATTTAATGTGAGAAATAGTGCTAATAATGAATAATGGGATAAAATTGATAAAAGGAAGCCTAATTGGATAAGAATAACTTCATATTCATTTTCTTTGGATATGATATGGCTTGGAGGCCAAGTTTCACAAATTTGGGATAATAATAATTATATCAATTTTATTTAGAAAAGAAAAGGTGATTTTCCTTCAAAATATGAAATAAATCATTTAATGACTCAAAGAGTGGAATCTTAGATTCGTAATCTACACATTAAAAATAGCGTTTGGGTGAATTTTCATATAATTTGGATAATATTTAATATACATGTGTAGATTAGCAGAGAGAAAGTATGTAAAAGGCCAAAATATTAAATAATGTGTTAAGTAATACCAAAAGATAAAATTAATGGCCAATTCATATTTCATATGTTTTAGTTTACTTGAGGGTGAAGTTTCACATCATTTGCATAATAATATCTATTTTTATTTTAACTGGGAAAGAAAATAAGAATAAGAGTCAAATATATTAAATACATTATTAAATGACTCTAAAATATAAAATAAATATAAAATTCGAAATCTACATGCCAAAATTAGCCTATAGGTAATTTTTCAACTAATTTGGACAATCTTAAATATTTTAGTTAATTTAGGAGAGAGAATGCAATTTAAAGAACAAAAATATTAAATAATATGTTGAAAAAAATTAGTTAATGAAAGTTTTGTGTTCCTCACGTTTATTATTACTTATAGGCCAAGTTTTTATATTTTCAAAAAGCTTCTAAATGGATCTAACTCATTAAAGGGATAAAATAAGTGATAATATTTAAAAATATTCAATAAAATATTAGAAGTGTTAAAAAAATAAATAATGCCAAAAGAAGATTTATCATCCAAATTTATCTAACCTACCAAATTTGGATTCATTTGGACTTCATTTGCACCCTCAGATAATTACAAAAAGTTTTATATATTAAATGCATTAAAAGAACAAAGTTGGAAAGTTGTATTAAATGGCATTCATCACAACCCACATGAATAATAACCACGGACCAAGGTCCAGTATGTTGGGCATAACTTCCTCATTTCTCAACAAAATACGTTGCATTGGATTGGAAATTTAATTTCACATCCATCCATACCCTACTCGAGACCTATAATAGAGAATTCTACAAACGTCTAAACTTGTTCCTCAAGTCTTCAGAAGCAATTTCTCACGCATCCCTTGAAACTCAAACTCATATAAATAGGAACCTACCCTCATATGAAATTCACACCCAAAGACTCTCATTTGATTTTAATTTCTCCTTGCATCTTCGTTTCATCCACCGCCAGATGTTGTTCTTGATTTGAGTTTGCAGAACCTCTCCCCGATGTCTTGCTTTTTCAGAGCGTAATTGGACCTATAGCAAATTTGATCTTAGAAAAAAATAGATTGGTGAAGAGTGTTTCTAGCACTCTGAAATAAGGTATTTTTGAATCACCTCTTCCTCTACATTGAGTAATTCACCTAATTTCATCTTTCTCTTGGTCCTATGGACACTAGCCTACACATTATCTCTTTTTCTTTGAAAATTATGGTTCATGTGAACTACTTTATTTGTTACTGATCCTGTGATCATATTATCCTATTTAGACATTCTGTTGGAATCTTCCTTATACATTATTCATGGTGGAACATTCTTTGGTGGTATATTCTCTTTTTCCCACTTTTAAGGTGGATGTTGACTAGGATCATGTGATCCCACTTTATGTATTTGTTGGATGTTCACATCTCTCTTATTATCTTTTATACTTGCTTATTCTTTTTATATGCACCATGTGGTGACTGCTAGTATAATGTTACATGTTATTTTATGTGGATGTGAACATTCCCACATATGAATCCAGATGTTAAAAATTCCTGCATATGAAAATATTTTGAGTAGATGTGTATTTCCTACTCAAGGCGGATGTATATAGTTCCCACCCACTCCATATTTAGAGAGGATGTATACAGTTCCCACTCACCCACACTATTTTTGGTAGATGTGTTATTTCCTACCTACATGTTTATATTTTCTAGTATTGTCACAGGTCAAACACATGGATGCCTTGTTCTTATACTTTGCTCTTCTTTATCTCTTTTATTGTGATTCATTTCTTTTATGCCCTCATGGGTAGTACTTCACTTTTTCTATGGGAAGCCTTATATTTGACATTCTTTATTTCATTATATTTCTCAATTTCATTTTAGTATGCACATACCAACTTTTTGTTGATGTCATCTAATTTTCTCCTCTTATTGGGGCATGCTTCCAACCCTAGGTGTAGGTCAAGGAGAACATGGTAGTTAACATGGACTTAGCTTAAGGATTTGAAGCTTGGAGACAATCTTGATATGGTTTAGATTTCCCTCTACTAGATCCTTATGTTGTACCTTCTATGTAAACCCTATATGGGTGATGATGAAGTACTTTTGTAAAGAATTGAACATAGTCATCTTTTATATTATGCTACTACATTTTGGTTGTTTTGATTACCATCAATTCAGATTTGAAAATTTTACACCCACTCTAGCATACCTTTTGAGTGTGTTTGGAATGGATGTTTTATTTCTTCAAATTTTAATAGGGAGTGGATCCCCTCTGCTCAAATTTCTAGATGACCACTGCAAAGTTGGAATCAGCTTCGTACAAGATCTAGGAGAGACACAAAATGACATATCGGTCAAACTACAATTAGCTTAGTCCGCCCGGGGTACATAGGCCACAACACAAGAAACTAGGGTATTCAACCCTAAAATCCGAGGTACAACCATAGCCGTCCTCATTTGTAACCCCCCCACACACATATATATACATTCATCTTAGATACAACCTCGAATTCTCTCTAAAACCTTGGGATCAAGATGACAAGGATATACCTTCGCCACACCTGCATATACTCAATAATATATGACTTTGAGTTTTCATTCTGGAATACTCATTTTACTATCTAGCAAATCCTGACAATGGAATAGTTCTATGACATAAGGCACTATATGATTAGGGTTTCACTTGATTAGTAAAGCCAATTGGGTGAATTCAGGCTTCATCGAACAAGTTTCTTTCAAACAACTATATTGTTCCTATAAGAATCATTGATATATACTACTCTAGGAGATATAAAACATATGAAACATATTCCTTATTAGAATATCACAATATACAAGTCCATTGTCATCTTTGAAAAGGAATGACTTCCATTAGGGTTCGAAACACCCCATAAATGCCATTCATGCAATACATCATTACTTCATGTAGGAACTCCATTATTTTTTAATACTCCACAAAGGGTTTAACATGTCACCAACAAACTTATTACCTCTAGAACCAACATAAGGGTTCATAAAGCATAAGAGTTATGACATTCCCAAGAGTAACATAATAGGGTTAACTTTATCAATATGAATGTATCCCTTCATCATTTCAACATCCAAAAAAGATAGAAGCATTAAACTATCGTCAACTAACCATTGAAAGAAAGGTTCAAAGATGTAGATTGGATTTGTCTCACAAATCAACATACATGGGTAAACCATCAGTTCATTAGCACACTTAGGCAAATGATTAGGCAAACATCGTTTCATTTGCATACTTAGGTATACACTTAGGCAAACCATCATTTCATTTGCATACTTAGGTAAATCATCATTTCATTTAGGAGCTTAGTCAAATATTAAACCATCGATTCATTCACGAACTTAACCCAAAAGCAATCCATTAGTTCATTTATAGACTCAGCCAAAAACATCAACTCACCAACATACCCATCGGTTCACTCTTGTACTCTAATAAACAATCGATTCATTTATGCACTTCGCAAAAGGAATCCATTGGTTCAAGGACAGAAAAACCATCCAATTATGTGCTAGGTAAAACATCATTTTATTCAGCAAGTAAATCCATCAGTTCATTGATGTACATAGCCAAAAATTAAAACCATTGTATAATTAGCGTATTAGCCAAAAACAAAACCATCATGATATGTTCTATATAAAACATCATTTTATTCACCAAGTAACCCATTGAATGACTGACTTACATAACCATTGGTTCATTTTCCAAGTAGTGTCATATATTCTAACGCTAAGTAAAACTATCATTTCCTACCTTTAACAAAACCATTGTTTTAAGGAAAAGCAAAGCCATCGATTTCTACACTAATGAAATCAACTCTTTACAGTTAAGAAAAACCCTAATTTCATACCATCAAACCAAGGTAGTCCATGTGCATACTAGAAGGAACTTTTGCATGATCTAAGGATAGTTAAACAACACACAACTATCATGGATGTATATAAAGTAGTTCACATAAGATCATTTCTTTCAATAATACCAAGTTTTAGGGCAAGATCTATATAGAACAAGTTAAAAGAAAGCAAGAAACAAGTTGAAGGTAATATATCTCACCTCTAGATGGAGACGGGCGCCCAAACAACAAGGTGTCTCAAGAAGAGAAGGTGAAAACCATAACTTTCTCCCCCAAATCTTCAAGGTGGCCTCTTCCTTCAAGAATAAGAGTAGATCTAGGGAAAAAGAGAGAAAAAAAGGTTTCTTCAACCACATGCATGAGTTTCCATCATGAACATTAGGGCGCCACCCATGGATGAAGAGAAAAGAAAGAGAACAATAAGAAACTAGATTATAGAAGAAGATCTTACTTGAACAAGGCAAGAAACTTGGTTATGAAGCTCCAAAAAACCCTAGAGATGTTTGATCAAAACACTAGTGTAACATGCATCCATGATCCATCCAAGCTTCATCCTCAAGGACCTCTCCTTCTACCAAATGATGGTCTTGGACCTCTCAAGTAGCAAGGAACAATATGAGGGATGCAGAGGGTTAGTTTGGGAGAGAGGTGAAGGGTATATATATTCAAAAAGAGAGACAAATGTGGTCAAAAGGTTGAAAAACTAGCTTGCCATGTGCCAAAACTCGAGCTCTATCTTTTACATGCATGTCATGACTCCCATCATATCATTCACCAAGGACATACATTAGTTCATGCCTTAGTGAAAACATCAAGATGTATCATCAGACAACCCATCGGATTGTGCACCATACTTATCCATTTTTCAAACCCTGATCTTCCATCAGATTGTGCACTTCAACAACTAGGATACCTATCGATTCTTAGACCTCAAGGGAGAACCATCAGACCATCCACCACAAGGAGAAAACCATCAAACCATTCTCTCACATAGTGAAACCATTGAATCCTCATCACTCAAGGTGAGACCATTGACCTCCCCACTTAGAAGAGAAACCCTAAGTTCTCAACCCTAAAGGAAAAGATAAGAAAAATATCTGATGGCACATTTATACATCCAAAGGTGAAACTATATCAAACAACCAAAAATGTAAACATGCAACATAAAACATTAGGGATGGTTGTGGATATTCTATCATAATTCCTTGGAGCGATAAGGAATTACTACGACCTAGGTCTACATCATATGCATGAACATGTTGTTGGTGTAGATCTATGCTTGATTCAACCAGGGTTGATTGGTTCAGTCCTTAAACTGATCAACTCACCTCTTATCCAGTTGGTTGGTTCGCCGAATGATCATCTAGCCTCTGGTCTAACCAATGTCTGGACACCTCCAAATGGTCGATTCGGCCACCAGCCAAATGACTCAGCTCCTTCTACCATCTGTCCTCTTGGTCGACACATCCTCAAAATAGTCGACTCATCTGTGAGATAGTCAACTCGTCTGGCTTTGAGCGTCTTCTTCATCTTTGCAAGAAAAGAAACTATCATATTGCTAATAAAATAATTACATGGTAATAGAGATACATTTGAGGGGAGCAAAGGAAGAACATAATAATACTTTTACATTGCAAAGAAGAAGGTATAGCTTGGTATGCAAACCGAGATATAAACAGATACAAGTGGACCTTCAACCACACATAGATGTAACAGTTATTGGCCATAAGCATGCTATGCACCTACCATCAAAACCTATTTTAGGGCGACACATGTAAATTATATATATATATATATATATATATATATATATATATATATATATATATATATATATATATATATATATATATATATATATATATATATATATAAGTTTGGGATCGTATGAGGTATTCAATCAAATATGCACATTAATCATTTTAATTATTTGCATCATATGCAATAAATAAAAGGCAAAAGCCAAAATCAGATGATATCGATTAAATCCCAAAACATTGTAGATTGATGTGGCTTTGATACCACTATTGGAAATATGGTGTTAAAGTAGGAAGCATAAACAAAAAAATATTCCATATTTCCCTTCAACCTGTGGAACATGCCAATATGATGGTTTATGAGATCATACCTGGTCCTAGAGAAAGTCCAATGACTATTACTCATTGCAGTATGTGCCTTTCTTCAAGTCGCTCTCAGTCGATGTTAGTAGCAGCTCTTGGTTGATCACCATAGATAGCAACTTGACATTGTCCTCCTAGCAAGAAAAGCTCCACGCCTCTATGGTGGTCTACACAGACAACCAGAAACTTCTATCATTCTAGTAGAACTGATAAGAAAGAGTTGTCCCTTCATGTTGGTGTACTAGCACCAACTTGCTCTCCCACAATTGTTCTTCTTTTCTATCCCTCCCTTTATCAGATAGGACTTGCTCGGGTTCTCTCCATTACCACACCTAGAGAAGACAAACAATTTTTAGAGGCAATTGAGTTGTGTCTGATAAGCCCCCAATACACTCTATTAATAGGAGGGTTAGGGGTCAAGCTCATAGTCTGAGTGGGAGAAGAAGGGGCCGAAATTTCACAAATTTACACAAACTTCAAGCAGAAAAAAGGTCAGTTCATAGGTGAACCGATCAGTTGGCATGTGAGATGATCGATTCAACCCTTGATCCTTTCATTTCATCATGTTTCCCAATCACAATTGTGTCAATAATTAATATTCAATTAACCTCAACATGACATCAAAACAAATCCTTGAACTAATCGAATTGATCCACCAACCGTTCGATTCACAAATTGAGCCGGTCAGTTCATGTATCTAAGCTGATTGGTTCACTTCCTGAATTAGATGGTTCATGGTCTGGAATTTCCAAAGTTGGTTCAATTGACCTGACATACTGAAATGATCAGTTCAACACTTGAACCAATCGGTTCACAGTTAAGCCAATCAATATAAGTTGAATACCTAACTCTTTAGTAATAAAGTTTACACCATATATTCATGAATGAACTCCTATTCCAAGTGTATCCTAAGTGTGTGACCCTATAGGTTTCAAGTTACGTTGATCGTGATTGTCCATAACTGGTTTATGACATCACAAGCAAAGAGTGGTGTCTAGCAACACATAATTGCTACCCAAGTAAATGGAAAGTTGAAGGACAACTTCAACCTACACTATGTGATTGATGTTACAGTGATTGTATAATTCCTTTATCACTAATATACGAATTGAGCTTGAATCATGGAATCATCACCCTCTCAATGTTCAATTCATGTTCCTTGAACTAGAATAGACTATGTGAGATATATGTGACCTCAATATCACTTGTGGATTCATTTATGCATGCACATATTTTTCTCAGTCTCACTTATCAAGGCCAATATATCAAATTCCTATAGGAGGGATAAATCCCATCTACATCACTCACAGTCATCCCCATGTGTCACAACGCATCCGATCATCACCTTTATGGAAACCCTTATTCAGGGTCACAATGGATGATGTCAAAGCACATTGAAAGACATTGTATGAGTGTAGTAATTTTAGGTCTAAGAACCACAATGACCACCTACACTATGAGAGATGATTATGACCACCAATCATGGTTTACATGCATCAGTCTAAAGGTGGGTCTATCCGATACATTATTTTTTTTGGTCAGCTAAAAATTGTGTTGCTATGTTACCAAAAAACTTTAGGTACAGTAGGCACCCCATAACAAGAAACCAAAAAAAAACTTGATACTCAACAAATGAGTAATCAAGATACTAAAGTATCAAATCCTGACCTATGTAGAATACAAATAAATCCCCATAAAACAAACAAGCTGAAGGCCTAAACCTTTACAACACCCTACGTTCAGCCTGAAGACCACCCACAAATAAAGAAAACAGAGAACTACATTTAGATCAATCCCTTCTGGGTGTAGTCAGATGGAGATCAGACCCATTACACATGATTAAGAGGCTTCATATGTCCAAGACTTATGGGAGAATAACTCCAAGTCGGTAGGAAATGTCAAATATCCAATATGCATACTAGACTTGTAACCAGGATGAATGAGTCAAGGAATCAGGAACTTGACATTAGAAGCACTCTGAAACCTTTCTCCACTTGATTTATGCTCACCTAGAAAGTGTGAAAAAAGAGGAGACAGAGAACATCCAACATCTCCTTCAAAATTCGTTGATTGGCTTCAAAGCAATAACTAGATGATATGAATTGAACCATATAGGATCCATGGAGGAGTCAAAACTCTTCCAACGGGCCTGCAATCCCCAGGACAACTAGATAGAGTCTCCAAGATCGTTAAAATTAATCCTTTTGAACTCTCCAGTCTTTGTCTTAGGCTTTTTTTCTTTTTCCCTTGCTTGGGACTATCGTTCACCTTGAAGTCAACCATTAAGCCTGGTTCAAGGTCACATGAGCAGTAAGAATCCTCATCAGATTTCGGAGTCTGCGCTCTCTTATACTCTAGGTAGATTCCACTCATTTGTATCAAGTGTTTTGCTCCTTGTGGGGTGACTTCTAACCTGGACGGATTCAGTTCCTAGTTGAGGTTGAGAGCCTCCCCTACCACAAAGGGTGAGGAGCGGAACATCTCGGGTTCCAACTATAGAGGTGTATTGCTAGAAGTAAATTCACCCTGTTCAGACTCCTGAGCAGTTGTAGTGCCATCATCTTTAGCAGTAGAGGACACCTTAGCCAATCGTCGAGCACTTGGAGTGTAGTTGAGTTTCCCTAACTGGAGCTAGAGTTCGTTTGGCATTGGCTTCCGCCTAAAATTTAGGGGGCACGCCGGTTGTCTATGCCCAAAGTAGGAGCACTTGGAGCAAAGCAAAGGCTTGGAGACAAACTTGATGCTAAGATGCCTTAGTACATCATTAATTTCCATAGTAAAATCTTTGGGGAATCTCGTACCTACAGTTAGTTCCACACGAACAAAGGCTTCCTTCAAGCAGTTAGCCGCAAGCGCAACATCGTCAAAGTCGATAGGTTTTCCGATCAGACTAGCAACCCCTCCTAGCCTATCTAAGGTCCAGGGCAAGCCTGGATTCTCCAATCTAAGCCAGACAGGAAGCTTCTGAAAGGATAAAGGAAAGAGGGCGCTCCCTGGCTCCCACGAATGGACAATGACCAGACCACCATCCATCATCCAGAGGGCCTCATCCAGGACCCTCTTCCTTTCCGCAGCAGTCAGGAGCTTGATAATGAAACCTTTGATTTCTTCTGTGATGATTTGGAAGTCACCACTCGGCCTCCATTGTCGCTTCACCCAACCTTGGAGTTGACTCTGGAAAGGCTTCCTCCCAGTAAACTGAATCGAGACATATTCCTCCTAGGTTGGGAGGGTCTCCTTCTTATTGGACATCGCGAAGTATTTAGATCCGTTCTTCACCAATGGCTCTATGAAGTTGATGACTGGGGTGGCATCGCAAGCCCTGCCAGGCCGACTAAGCTGTAGCCAGTCACTCACCAGTAGATTTGGTCCTGGATTTGTATTTCGTTCTTGCGATTGCGTTGAAGAGATGGAAGGAGGCTGGGATGTGAAAGATGACGGGTCCTTTTGCCCACTGTGAACTGGGGATGAGGTGGAGGTCGCTACTCTATCAGCCACTCTTAAGCCCACCAGAGGAGCCATAGAAGACTCAGACTCACCACCGTTTCCATCTCTAACCTCTGCACCGCCACTAGGGATTCACCCTCCCCCTCTCCCCCTTCCAATACACTATTCTCCAACAAGTATCTATGTTTTTGGTTTGATATTTCATATTTCATGACTGATGAGATTCTGTCATCAACCAACACACACTCTAGTCTTATGTGTCATTGTTGTCTATCAGCCTTTCACAATAACATCCGACTAGGGACATAACAAGAATGTACATACTCTTGACATCTATATGATCTCATTGTTCAGGTCATCAACCTGAAGACATATGTCATTGAGTAATGTCATTCTTTAGACATATCATTATGTTTCATCATTATCTCATAACTGATTAAAACATAATAAATTGGAAGATTTCCTTTTATTATTAATCAAATCATTTAGATGATATGCCATCAATTATATGATCGGCTCTCTGGGCATACTTACTATCACTCAATGCACAGAGAGAGGTCATCTTGGTTGAGTAAAAGGCAACCGCAGTTGCTGAATTAGAATCCCAAAATGCCGACTGACAAGAAGAAGAGCAGAAGAAAAAACTTAAGAACTTATCAATCCTTATGTCTGCCAACACATTACATCATGTTGTGCCTCTTGCTACCACTGCTCCAGAATTTGAGATCCGCACACAGTAGATCATCATGCTTAAAAGTAGCATGTTTGCTGAGAGGATAGGAGAAATGGGAGGCCCTCCAGAAAAAATTCCTTGAAAAATACTATCCCCCATCCCTCACCTATCAAATTTGGAAACAAGTTACATGATTTTCCATGGTTTCAAGAGAAACCTTTGACAAAATTTGGGATTGTTTTAAAGAACTCCTCCATCATTTCCCACATGATTACACCTATTTGGTCTAGTTGACCAAGACCTTCGATCGGAGTATTTATGTTAGTACCAAAGTCTTCCTCAACGCCTCATCTAGAGGTAGCTTTATGTTCCAAAACTTTGACAATGCCTGGGAAGTTGTTAAAAGAAGTGTGGATACCCAAGCCCAATCTGATCAGGAACAAGGGGGAGTTATCAAGGTAGCCAAAGGCAAAGAAAATTCTGAGCTTAAATATGTTTCCAAGATCCTCAAGTTTCTCATATTATAACAAGATTGTCTGAGGTCCTTTTTAAATGCCAATGAAAAAAGAGGACAACCCTAGAAACCTCAATGCCTGCAACAACAAGTAAAATTCATAGATTATCTTTTTGGGATCGGCCAATGCCATGAACACTCTACTTAACAATGCCAACTCCATTACAACAACCCCATGGATGGAAAATAGATGGAGAATCTTAACTCCATCTACATTATACCAGATGAAGCATATTACAACCTAAATGAGTCAAAGAATTATCATGGTTTCCAGTATGGCAGCCCAATCGACATAGAGAATGCAACACAACAATGTCACTTTGCAATGAACAACCACATTTATAGTTATTCAAACATTAATTATAATTACCAATAATATTATAGGAACCATAACAACTATCGAGAACAACAGTTCTAGAATCTAAAAGGCCTTCAACTGCAGTGACTTGTTGACCCTCCTCTAATGATGAGAGGCTCTCTACTATAGAAAAAAATCCTCAAATCTCTACATGCTAGGATTGCTAATCAGAAGGCCTATAAAAATCCATTATTTCCCAGTTGGGTCAATTTATATCAGCTCTACGCCCTCATGTAGGAGTTTTTACAGGGCAATCAAAAGCGAATCTGATACATGTGGAGCAACTCAAGGCTATGAAAACTCACTCTGGTCTTAACACTTTAGAGAAGGTCAACCCTTCTAAAGTAATCCAGGAAGATAAAGATGAGGTGGTCATCACCTAGAATCTAACAACATCTTGGACACAAAATTCCATGCCTGAATCAGATGTATACAAGCCTCATGTGTCATATCAAGCTAGACTGGAGTAGAATTGATTGGATTCTAGGCTTAGTAAATATATAGAAACTATGAATAAGCTACATGTTAATATCTTATTACTCAATGCCTGGATCAAAATGCCTCAGTGTTTGAAATTCTTCAAGCTCTTGCTCAATCACAAATACATAATTGAAGAATGCAAAATGGTTAAATTGGCAAGGATTTCATCAAACATTGTTCAGAGAAGGATAATTTGCAAGTGAAAAGACCCCAGGTCTTTTGGAACTTCATGCTCCATAAGAAATTCTACCTACCGAATGGGCCTATTCAACCTTAGAGCTAGAAATTCTACCATACTGCTTAGCCTATGCAGGAAGCTCGACTTTATCTACACAAGACCCACTAAGATGGCTATACAGCTTGTTGATTCCTCCATGACAAGTCTGTTTGATATCATTGAGTATGTACTAGTCAAAGTTGGGGAATTTTAACATTCCCTACAATTTGTAGTTTTGCATATCAAGGAGGATCTTCGTTACCCTATTATCTTCAGCAGACCATTTCTCACCACTGCTAGGGCCTTAACTAACGTTGAAGAGGGACTTCTAACCATATGAGTAGGAAACTACTCTTTCAATTTCCAAGCTCTTGGGGGCTCTACACGAGAGAGGAAGAAGCATACTTAACTACATTGACCAATTCACTCTGATGCAACCAAAACTTTTTCCCTCAGAATCTTTGTTTATGCCTGAGAGTTGGATATCTTTAGAAGATGATAATAGTTCAAAGAAGATTGAGAGTGTACCTATCTACTCCATGCTAGAATAAAAACCATCAACTTTGTAAGATACACCCCTCCCCCTTAAAGCCACTCCTGCACATCACACCTGAGTGTGCAATAGCCATCCTTTATGCAAACACTTGTCTATATGTAGACCCCAGTTGTACTATGTAATGACCCCGCCTCCCAGTAAACCCCAATTAAGGGAGACCAAGAGGTCAGAGCCGTTATCCCAATTAACAAGATCAAAGGTTTGACAAATAATCAATAACAATTATCAAATTCTACCAACTAAATTGAAAACTGGTATAAAATAAAACTTTGCATACCTTTTCAAAAACTTGGATATCTACTTATATCCACATCTAGAGTCTATTCTAACTAATCCTCCTTGTACTTTAATTCTTATTTAATTCCACATATGTCACTTTACTATTTGTCCTTTTCAATCTTGTACCTAAAATGCCGACAAACAAAACGTCAGCCAGCATATCAGAATATGCTGGTATGTGGGGACAACCAAAATTTTGCAAATATGGCTAACAATCTAATTATCACAATCAAGTAAATTAACAAGCCAATCTAAGCTTTTCAGTATGACATTTTCCACCGCTTTTGCCCTAACCCTGGCATACCCACCTTAGGCTTTCTCTTTTGCCAATGACTTAAGGCCACCTTCTCAATCCCGAGCTTGGTGCCTGGGGTCACCCTTCATAGTGCCCATTAGTCATTCTATAAAGACCACCTTCTCAATCCTGAGCTTGGTGTCTGGGGTCACCACTCATGGTGCGCATTGGTCTTCCCTCCTGGGCTTGACCTTTGGCATCATCCATCAGGGTGGCATGTAGGTGCGAGAATACACACTTATTGTGGTAATCATAGTGACTTTATGATTTGCAAATATGAACATTCAAACTGATAAGTTGCATTCAATGCGATGAATCGTCTCGGAAACTCTTCGGGAAACTAATGCGATTAACCATAATTAACCACATACCTGTCAGGATGATTTGAGACAGAATTAATCCATTCAATGCAAGAAATCCAATAGGAAAACAAGCACATAAAGAGATCCTGAAATATGCATATAATTTCCTATCATTGATCATGCCATCAAGATCTGTTAAACCTAGCTCGCTTCCTAGGGTTTCTACTCCACTTTTAGAGTTTCCATTGCAATTAGGGTTTCACTTCATTTTTACTATTTTAAACCCTAACTTTATGCAATTACTCACAAACCCTGACTATCTCATCCTATTCTTCATGAAAGATATTAAGGTTACCTTTTAACAACATATAGCCTTAATTTCAGATTAAAGGCACAATTAGCCATCAATTAAGTCCATTATGCTCTTCATACTAAAACTACCAATTTTATCCTTTTAATTCATGACAAGATCATTGGGACTAATTATCATCTTTGGTTCCTTTCAGATTAACAACTCATAGTTCATTATGATCTAATTCACATATGAACTCTATTTATCATTAATTCCACCTTTATCCATTAGAAAACTCTAATTACCATATTAAGGGTATTTACCCACAATTAAGGGCTTTTATACTCAAACTATCTTAGATCCATCATATCTCAACTTTAATCATGAATTTGAACAATTAAAGCCACTAAGAGTCACAATTACCATCATTAGGGTTTTAAGGCCCATTAAAGCATACTTATGCATATGAAATTCTAAATTAAACCAATTACATGCAAAGTTCATCCTTTTTGTTCTTAATGTACCTTTTTACTATTAACATGTTAATATCAACTTTAATCATCCATTAAACCCTACTGAATACATTAATCATATCAAAATACAGTTTCTTAATCATTAAAGCATCAAAGTTGATAACTTCCATTACTTTTCGAATCTCAAGACGAATTAGCCTCTAAAACCATTTTAATGAATTCCTCTCATTTTTCTGAGAAAAATACATGTATTATATGTACCAATCTGAGCTACCATGATTTAGATATGAATTTTGCAAGAATTAACTTTTTGGACCAATGGCAGGCCGCCACGTCACCAAACCCATGCAACGTCGCTTATTTGGAAAACATAATGGAAAGACATATTTGCCCTTAGTTAAGTGATCGATGCTCCAGCCCGCGGAGGGGCATTTTCGTCCAAACGCGTTCTGGTCTTCTTCTTCCTCGCAGATGCCCTACTGCTGCGCCCTAGCTACGATTGGGGTGGCTTCTCTTCCCCTTCCTAGACCCAAAGAGCACTAGGGGCTGCCGCCCTGCCTCCGACACCCTCCATCGTGCCTACCCAAGCTTTGAGCCATGGCCCGAATGGCCAGGTGTGGGGTGCTAGACCTACGATCCGCGGCCGTGCTGCAGTTGATTGCGAGATCATTTCCCACCTCTCCAAGGCATGAACCTCGACAGAACTCATCGCCCTGCCTCCGCTGCATCCCCACGCATCCAAGGATGCCCTCCACTCACGGCCAACACTGCTGGTTCAGGTTGGTTAGGTCTGCAACCCGTGGCCAACATTGCAGCCGTGCTGTCGCCGTCGTGCATGTGTTGGAGCCTAAGGATGATGGTTGAGATCCTCTCTAGCCACGTGGGGCACTACAACGTGATGACCTCTTGGCTTCTTGCTGCCCCAGGGGAAGCACGATCCACATGGCTAGGGTTGAATGAAGAAGACAACGGATAAGAGGGAGAGAGATACATGGGATCTCACTTGAACTTGAGCCAGAGGCTCTACCCCTTATATAGGGGAGGGTATCCACACCCTAAGGTGTTCATCCACGAGTCAAAGAGTTCTTTTCCCAATAGGAACCCAAGTTCCTTCATTAGGAAGCAAGCTTCTCTCTCCTAATTATCTTCTTAATAAACTATACTTTTGGATATTTAGGAATTTGAAAATCCTATCTTATTCTCTTTGTACTTGCCTTTTAATCCATTGGCACAAATTTCTATTTTCTTTTAGTAGGAAATACCTCCTTTTCAACAATGCCACTAAAATAATTAATTATGCATCACATTATCCTCTTATTTTGCATTATTGGTATTTTCTCTTTCTTTTTCTTCATTGGGGCTCCTTAGACCCCAATAAACTCTAATATTTTGAAATCCTTTTTAGTGGATACTCATTATCCTTCTAGATGCATCCATATCCATTATTTCACATTATCTTATGTATTTCTTTATTAAATTATCTCTTTTTGAGGATTTTTCTTTATCTTTCTTTAATTTTCCTCATTGGCATTCCTTTTAACATTAGGAATCCTTTGGATACATAAATCCACCAAGGATAACTTAATTATACCTCTTTTCTCTTATTTCCCACATTTTATCATTGTTTCCAATTTCTTTCTTAATAAAGAAATACTTAATTGATCTTTTCTTTTCTTGTTGCATTATCTTTGCAACTTTTGACTCCTTGGAACTCAAGGAACCCAAGAGGCACGAAATCCAACTTTGGATTATATTCTTTTGCCTTCTAGAGGTTTCTACATCCTTCTTTTCTCCAATTCTCAATTATTCATTTACTAATTGAATTTCCTTGTTATTGGGCCCTTAGCCAATCAAGCCCACAAAACAACCAAAAAAGCTATTGTAAACGAAATCCATTTATTCCAAACAAATTATTTCCTTATTTGTTCAAATATCTTTAATAGGAGAAATTACATTTCTCACCAAAAGAACCCAAAAATTGGGGTTGTAACATCCTTCCCCTCTTATAGGAATTGTTCCCTCAAAATTCCACCTGGCACACAAACAAATAGGATAATCCTTTCCTATGTCCATCAGGCTCCCATGTGGTTTCACCCTTTCCATGGTGCTTCCCAAGAACCTTCATCATCTCATATTCTTCCATCTGAATTCTTTCTTACCTTGGTATATCGTACCCTCATAGGTGACTCAGGACATTTCTGCCTCTCAAAAGCCGAATAGGTTCATGGCTCAACACATGGATTGGGTACCTCACATAGTGCTCTAGATCGGACTCATGGAACACATTATACATCATGTTATCCTGAGGGGTAAGGCTAAACACAACCATCTCCACCAATCCATCTAAAATGGACCCATATATCTGGGACTCAGCTTTCTCAGCTGTAGCTTAGAGGGGTTGGATTTTCACATCACATACTCTCCCATAGTGAACTGCATGTCAGTCTTGCTTTGCATCTGCTCACGACTCATGTCTCCCCTGGGCTCTCTTTCAGCCATTGCATGATCAAAGCGACTTCATCTGCACACACAGTGGTTCTTTTCTGACCTTCACGAGGCCCCTTCACCAACATCATCTCAATGAAGTGGTGACCGATACCACCTCCCTTATAGAGTTTCTTTACATCCCGATACTGGCTATGGTGGTTATCATCACATCTTACAGAGGACAAGAACTATCTCTAGGTATCACCCTGAATGAGCACACATACTCTCATCAGACCCTCTAGTCTGGATTACACTAACCATTAGTTAGGGGTGATAAACTGTACTAACATGGAGTTCTTCATGCACCTACTTCCGCCGCATGGAAATGAATCTTTAGATTAAACTCAAGAACTCGCATCATGGTGTAGTTGAACCATCTCTCTCTCATATGTAGTTCAACCAGATCCATCCCTTGACAATATTCTTTCTTTCTCATGTCATCTAGGTAAGGCGATCTACCATAACCCATATTGCGTCTTGACCTTCCTTGGTCCAGGGGAGACTTACAAAATCCATAATGATGAACTCCCATTCCCTCCTGGGGATTCTTTATCCCACATGCAACATTATCTTAGGCATCCAAAGTACTACTGTCACTTACTATCTTCATAGTACGATGTATGGTGATCTTAAAATCATGATCTCCTATATATCATGATTCCTCAAGATTAATTCCTCAGAAACCCTAAACCACTCTAGTCGGGGTTTCATCACCTTCTTTTCCAAAGAAGTGCATCTGAGGTTCTTCAACCATCCTTTTATTGCATCAAGGCCTAGGTTGGATAACCAAACAATCACTACTTGTTCAATAGATCTCGTTACATCTAAACATATCTTCGTTCTCAAACTGAGGGCTAACCTAACAACCTCTTCTAGCCTCTAGCTACACTAGGCAACTGCATCTCAACCAGAGCATCCATTACCACTTCACATCCTTAGGTGTTAGGTAATGTTGAAGACATACTCCTTCACTTATTATCTCAGCTCAAACTCAAGTCTATCTTCGTCAAGAACACTCTGAGCTCATCCCTTATGGTGATCAAACTCAACCTTGTATCACTTGCAATTCCACATAGCTCATGTTAAAACATCCTCACAAGATGATTACCTTAATACTCTTAGTGTTTGCAAACCATCCACATACCGTTCACTCCCCAAGGGTATGTTATCATCTCTGTCCTCATACCTCATAAAAACGTTCCGATTCACATCATCCTTATCCTTGATGTATGGCAAACGTACTGTCCTATCTCTCACTCCCATAACAAGAGGAAATAAGCACTTGGATGCAGTCTAAATACAAAGTTCTTCCCATTCTAAGAGTAGAGATGGTACATACCACCTTGCCAGTACACCTTCGAATCTACGTTGAAATGTGCAACTTATGTCTCTACATCACAAACATCTCGATATCAAGGTTACTTCCATGGAAAACTAGTTTCAAACCTACTTGGGTCACCACACAATCCTTAGTCATCTCCTCTAGGTCTATAGGGTGCTGACACTTTTGGGGTCATCCCTCTTCCCTTATGCATCCAAAGAGTGCCCTACTCATTTGCCCTTTGGGTCCCATGAGTTCATGAAGGTGATCAATCTCCTAACCCATAACACTCGAATAATGATAGATGTTACCTTCCGACCCTATGTTCATGTGCAACTAGGGAATTAGGCAACTCGTACTTCCATCGGTCTTATCCCTACCTGACCCTATGATAGACTTAGGATCCTAACATAGTACATGTCCAACTGGGAACCTTACCCAAACCTTCATCATCTCTCTCTGCATTCATGGGCTGACTTTCATCCATTCACAGGGGTCATGGCGACCTGCCTACCTTGGTCAGGCCCCACACCGGTTACCTCCATGGTAACACATCCACATGCACTTAGAGATGGTTAATTATGGGTCTACAAGTTCATTCTCTTACCATGTACGTTTCACTTAACTTCTCAAGATCCTATGAGACCTCTTAGGTTACCCTAAAACCAAAAAAACCGGTATACACCCTACCAAAGGGTCCCTCTCCCAGGATGGGAGGAAACTACATCTTGGTAACAAAGGTCACAAATGTCCCTACGTTTAGGGTTTACATCCACATGAGCATACTTAACCCATCAATCTACTAAGGCACAAGCAGACACCTACTAAACCATGCTAGGTCACACTTGTTCTCGTCCTCAACATTGGATCAAGAGCATACCTTCCCATTTCACCAACTTAGTTGTGAGGGGTTCATCAAACACACCTTAAACTTAAGGAGTTTCCCTTTCCTCTAAACGTGAGGAGTGCCATGCTCGAATATATAGAAACTCAAACCTTTGTCATGAGCATCAGGTAAACCACTTCCCCTCTTAGGTCTAGGAACTCTAGGTTCACTTTTCTGATGTCCAATTGTCTGCTCAACTTTTAAACCATGAGCCAAGCATGTACAAGGTATGACATGCACTTCCTATCATCCTTCTACTTTAACAACACTTTAGAGTGGAGTCTTCCTCAAGGACAACCAACAAGGTATAAGGCCTCACAACCTGTTATTAATCCTCTTCAGGGTCTAAGGAACTCTTCTTCCTAACCCTAGAAGGTGAACATCTATACCATAGGTTCATAGGTACCAGCAGCCTCACCTTCTCTCTAGGTTTTGGTTTCTACAAAGGCAACCAAGATATCCTCAGCATCCAGGGATCATGCACGAGGCAACCACTATCATCCACTTAGGTCGCATCATCCTCAACTCTCCACTGTTCCTCATATCTTAGAGTCTAAGCTCCCAACCTTCTTGCTTGAGTCCTTCTCTCTCTCTCTCTAGAGCTAACTCCACATCCAACCTTACTACTAGAGGTCCTCTCTCCATGAAGGATCAAGCTCACAAGCATACCTCTACGTGGGTGAAGCCTATGTTCAAACTTATGTTCATTCAAGATTATCCATAACTCTTCATGCTTATCTCATAAGCTATCCCACATAATCTCCTGGCCAGGGTTTCAACCTACTGGCCCGCACTACTGACGTACTCCGGGTTCATGTTATTCCCTACTCACATAAGCCTATAGGGTTTCTATAGGTTCTTCACTATCCTCATAATTGAAGAAGCTATCCTTCACTTTAACATGCAGGACCCTTCCCAGGGTTGGGTCGCCAAAGACACTAGGTCGTCCATCCTCACATGGATCATATCGTCATGGGCATCCAAAAGTGTGCCCACCCACACACCTAGTCTACCATGACATCTAACTCATCATGCGATCTCTCTCTCTAACCGCCACTTAGGGTTAGGGTTAGCATCATCCTTAGAGGATGTGCCATATATCTACTTATAATGGAGATCTCTGCCTCCATGACCAACTTTCTCCACTCATCCTCCTGACAAGGAGGTCTAGCCTCAGATCTCTCCTGAGGGCATGACAACTCATGTCATAGCGACCTAAGCATGTATCTATTCTTTAGTTTATGATTAAACTTTTTAGCTTATGTCCATGACATCTTATTTACATGCTTTTCATTAATTTGGTAGAGGATTCCTTAAACCTTATCAACCTTACCCATACCTCAAGAGGGTGAGGAAAAGAGAGAAAACCCTAATTCTTAAGGTCCTTAACAACATATGAGTTGAGAAGGGATGAACAAGATGAGAGAGTCCTAAAGGTATCTTATTTCAAGTCAAATCCTGAGACATTGGCCAGGCAGTCACACTAATCTGGGAGTCCTTGTATTATGACTAGTGGTGTGGAGGAAATCTTGCTAGCCCCCAGATGTGATCCTTTTCTAGACACCTCTGTCTTTTAGAAAATCCTCTAATAACTCCCTTGGGTTCTATAGAGTTTGTAAAATTTAATAATTATTAAAGATTACATGAGGAACCTATGCTTTGATACCAAATGTAACGACCCCGCCTCCCAGTAACCCCCAATTAAGGGAGACCAAGAGGTTAGAGCCGTTATCCCAATTAACAGGATCAAAGGTTCGACAAATAATCAATAACAATTATCAAATTCTACCAACTAAATTGAAAACTGGTGTAAAATAAAACTTTGCATACCTTTTGAAAAACTTGGACATCTACTTCTATCCACATATGGAGTCTATTCTAACTAATCCTCCTTGTACTTTAATTCTTATTTAATTCCACATATGCCTCTTTACTGTTTGTCCTTTTCAATCTTGTACCTAAAATGCCGACAAACAAAATGTCGGTCAGCATATCAGAATATGCTGGTATGTGGGGACAACCAAAATTTTGCAAATATGGCTAACAATTTAATTTTTACAATCAAGTAAATTAACAAGCCAATTTATGCTTTTTAGTATGAAATTCTCCACCGCTTTTTCCCTAACCCTGGCATACCCACCTTAGGGTTTCTCTTTTGCCAATGACTTAAGGCCACCTTCTCAATCCTGAGCTTGGTGCCTGGGGTCACCCTTCATAGTGCCCATTAGTCATTCTATAAAGACCACCTTCTCACTCCCGAGCTTGGTGTCTGGGGTCACCACTCATGGTGCCCATTGGTCTTCCCTCTTGGGCTTGACCTTTGGCATCATCCATCTAGGTGGCATGTAGGTGCGAGAATACACACTTCTATTATTATTTTGGTAATCATAGTGACTTTATGATTTGCAAATATGAACATTCAAACTGATAAGTTGCATTCAATGCGATGAATTGTCCGAGAAACTCTTTGGGAAACTAATGCGATTAACCATAATTAACCAATACCTGTCAGGATGATTTGAGATAGAATTAATCCATTCAATGCAAGAAATCTAATAGGCAAGCAAGCACACAAAGAGATCCTAAAATATGCATACAATTTCCTATCATTGATCATGCCATCAAGATCTGTTAAACCTAGCAAACTTCCTAGGGTTTTTAGTCCACTTTTAGAGTTTCCATTGAAATTAGGGTTTCACTTCATTTTTACTATTTTAAATCCAAACTTTATGAAATTACTCACAGACCCTAACTATCTCATCTTATTCTTCACGAAAGATATTAAGGTTACCTTTTAACAACATATAACCTTAATTTAGGATTAAATGCACAATTAGCCATCAATTAAGTCTATTATGCTCTTCATACTAAAGCTACCAATTTTTTCCTTTTAATTCATGACAAGATCATTAGGCCTAATTATCATCTTTGGTTCCTTTCGGATTAACAACTCATAGTTCATTATGATCTAATTCACATATGAACTCTATTTATCATTAATTCCACCTTTATCCATTAGAAAACCCTAATTACCATATTAAGGGTATTTACCCAAAATTAAGAACTTTTATACTCAAACTAGCTTAGATCCATCATATTTCAACTTTAATCATGAATATGAACAATTAAAGCCATTAAGAGTCACAATTACCATCATTAGGGTTTTAAGGCCCATTAAAACATACTTATGCACATGAAATTCTAAATTAAACCAATTACGTGCAAAGTTCATCCTTTTTGTTCTTAATGTACCTTTTTACCATTAACATGTTAATATCAACTTTAGTCATCCATTAAACCCTACTAAATATATTAATCATCTCAAAATAGGGTTTCTTAATCATTAAAGCATCAAAGTTGATAACTTCCATTACTTTTCAAATTTAAAGAGGAATTAGCCTCTAAAACCATTTTAATGAATTCCTCTCATTTTTTTGAGCAAAATACATGTATTATATGTACCAATCCAAGCTACAATTATTTAGATATGAATTTTGCAAGAATTACCTTTTTGGACCAATGGCAGGCCGCCACGTCTCCAAACCCATGCAACATCGCTTATTTGGAAAACATAATGGAGATACGTATTTTCAGTTGGTTAAGTGACCGACGCTCCAGCCCCCGGAGTGGCATTTTCATCCAAACACAATCTGGTCTTCTTCTTCCTCACGGATGCCCTACTATTGTGCCCTAGCTGCGATTGTGATGGCTTCTTTTCCCCTTCCTGGACCCGAAGGGCACTGGGGGCTTAAGCCCTGCCTCTGACACCCTCCATCGCACCCGCCCAAGCTTCGAGCCATGGCCTAGATGGTCGGGTGTGGGTCGCTGAACCTGCGATCCGTGGCCGTGCTGCAGTTGATTGCGAGATCATTTCCCACCTCTCCAAGGCATGAACCTCGATGGAACTCATCGCCCTGCCTCCGCTGCATCCCCACACATCGAAGGATGCCCTCCACTCACGGCCAACACTACTGGTTCAAGTTGGTCGGGTCTGCAACTTATGGCCGTCGTGCATGTGTTGGAGCCTAAGGATGATGGCCGAGATCCTCTCCGGCCACGTGGGGTGCTGCACTGCAATGTGATGACCTCCTGGCTTCTTGCTGCCCTAGGGGAAGCACGATCCACATGGCTAGGGTTGAATGAAGAAGACAAAGGAGAAGAGGGAGAGAGATACGTGGGATATCACTTGAACTTGAGCCAGAGGCTCTACCCCTTATATAGGGGAGGGTATCCACACCCTAAGGTGTTCATCCATGAGTCAAAGAGTTCTTTTCCCAATAGGAACCCAAGTTCCTTCATTAGGAAGCAAGTTTCTCTCTCCTAATTATCTTCTTAATAAACTATACTTTTTGGATATTTAGGAATTAAAAAATCCTCTCTCTTATTCTCTTTGTACTTGCCTTTTAATCCATTGGCACGAATTTCTATTTTCTTTTAGTAGGAAATACCTCCTTTTTAACAATGCCACCAAAATCATTAATTATGCATCACATTATCCTCTTATTTTGCATTATTGGTATTTTCTCTTTCTTTTTCTTTATTGGGGCTCGTTGGACCCCAATAAACTCTAATATTTCGAAATCCTTTTTAGTGGATACTCATTATCCTTCTAGATGCATCCATATCCATTATTTCACATTATCTTATGTATTTCTTTATTAAATTATCTCTTTTCGAGGATTTTTATTTATCTTTCTTTTATTTTCCTCATTGGCATTCCTTTTAACATTAGGAATCCTTTGGATACAGAAATCCACCAAGGATAACTTAATTATACCTCTTTTCTCTTATTTCCCACATTTTATCATTATTTTCAATTTCTTTCTTAATAAAGAAATACTTAACTGATCTTTTCTTTTCGTGTTGCATTATCTTTGCAACTTTAGACTCCTTTGAACCCAAGGAACCAAAGAGGCACGAAATACAACTTTGGATTATATTCTTTTGCCTTCTAGAGGTTTCTACATCCTTCTTTTCTCCAATTCTCAATTATTCATTTACTAATTGAATTTCCTTGTTATTGGGCCCAAAAGCCAATCAAGCCCACAAAGCAACCAAAAAAGCTATTGTAAACGAAATCCATTTATTCCAAACAAATTATTTCCTTATTTATTCAAATATCTTTAATAGGAGAAATTACATTTCTCACCAAAAGAACCCGAAAATTGGGGTTGTAACATCCTTCCCCTCTTATAGGAATTTTTCCCTCAAAATTCCACCAGACACACAAACAAACAGGATAAGCCTTTTCTATGTCCATTAGGGCTCCCATGTAGCTTCACCCTTTCCATGGTGCTTTCGAAGAACCTTCATCATCTCATATTTTTCCATCTGAGGTCTTTCTTACCTTGGTATATCGTATCCTCATAGGTGATTCAGGACATTTCCGCCTCTCAAAAGCCGAATAGGTTCAGGGCTCAACACTTGGCTTGGGTACCTCACATAGTGCTCTAGATCGGACTCATGGAACACATTATACATCATGTTATCCTGAGGGGTAAGGCTAAATACAACCATCTCCACCAATCCATCTCAAATGGACCCATATATCAGGGACTCAACTTTCTTAGGAATTCCAAATCCAAAAGTACCAAGGACAACATGTCTACATAACTCCCCCTATATGAATAAATTATTCATTAACAACAATAATCATCCTCTACAACTACTATATCTATTCCTACCTTTTCTGACTCTATGACTAACAAACTAAAAGTATATGTTCAAGTATCGAAAAATGAATTAGAAAGTTCTGATAGTAAAGAAGCTAATGACACTGTCACCATAAACCCATCATGGAATCATGTCACTACTAGTGGGTGGTGTTTAAGAATGTCATTCTATGACCCATATCATTCATTTGGGACGCCCATGATGAACTCACCATGGAACAAAAAGCTCGTTCCTATGTTGAGCATACACAATCTGTTCCAAATGCTGCCCATGGATCTAACATTTTACGAAGATACAAGAAGATAAAGATCTAGAAACTAATGGTTGATCCAGACAAGGACCGGAAGGAAAGGACTAGCCACACAAGAAAAACAATCTAAAGAACTTTATCAAAACATAGTCAAAGACAACTACTATCCACCCTCCCTTACATCTGATATCACCATACCTTCATCATATACTCCTTTGTGACTATACTAGCATGCTTTTTATCCCCTACTGGGAGCACCAATGATGACACCTTTCACACCTCCCGTATACATGCTGGTTCTAACCCCATCCTAGAATTAACCTAGATCATGTTAGAATATTTAGACTACTAAATGAAAGAATACAAGACAAAAAAATTGGTATCAAACAGTTCATAGATTTTTGCTACTTCCCCTAAAGCACGCTCACTCAAGAAGTTCGAGGTCCCTAAATTCTCAAAATACAAAGGACATGGAGATCTAAATTTCCACATACTCACACACTTCTTTGACAAAATCAAAATACAAGACAACGTAAAACCCATAATCAAAATTTTCAAGGGTCACTTGAAGGACCGACTCTATCCTAGTACAATAACAATGTCTAGAGATGATGATATCCTCGTCTGACCTAGCTAGTCACTTCATCGATAAGTAGGCATAGAACATTGACCAATTTTCAACTAGGGATGATATCAAGACCCCCTCATAGAAAGTCGAGGAGGCTTTCACTCAATTCCTTAGAAGATGGAGAGAGTTGGAAGTGCAAATCAACAACAAGTAGAATGAACGGGGAGACATACACATGGTCAATGCCATCCTTATAGTCTTATAAATCTTTTTCTCATTCAAGTTGGGATGAATATAGAGACTGCAATCAATAAGATGTTTATAAGAACATCATGCACACCCTTAGAACTCGTCCAAATACATTACTAAAGTGGGTTTAAAACAAGTGATGAAATAAGTCATTATCATTTCCATTCATGGGGCATTTGTGAGAATTAAGAGGAGCCATCATTGTTGAAACTTCCCCTAATTCAACAATCTCAACCCATAAACAACAATAATTACTACAAGCCCCCATGATGGTAATACCCACCATCTTGTTATCATGGTGGATGGAAATAGCTCCTTCTATTTTAGGCAATGATACGACAACCAATGTCTCAAATTGTGAAAACATCTACCCCCACCGACCAACCAAGTATCAACAACAACACTAGGAACTCCTCTAAGAGTACAATTTTATAAGGCATCTCCTCACCATATTCCACAAACTTTTACTCTACTTGGATGAACTTACACATATAATCTCCCAAAAATTCAGTATATTCTCTAATTTTTAATGCACCAATAACTTTCAAACCCACTTTTAGAGAATTTTAATAAAAGACCATAGTGTGAGTTCCATTGTTCCCAAAGTACCTCAAAAATAGGTGTCAAGCCTTGATGCATGTCGTTCAAGATTTCACAATAGATTTGAGTTTAATCATGACCTTGATGTAGTGCAAACTATAGAAGTGATTCCACATAAACTCCCTAATACCCCACCAATCACCTAGTCTCTAATCACTGCAATAATTGGAGCATACAAGGTCTGCATGAAAAATGGGAATAAGTAGAATGTTACTTCTCTTTTGAAGATACATGGGATAGATATGATAGTATAATTGGACCTATATCACTAGAGGACTCCTCAAGGTCATAATACAACCTCTTAGGAGGATGGACAAAAGTTCCCAGGTCTACCTTATAGCTACATACAACATATGCTGGACATAAAGTATGTGGAGCAACAACATGAACAACCAAGTTCCATACTACACTCCAAGCATCATCCTCCCCCATCTCAACATCCTAGTTCTTTGTTACAAACCCACAATGTCCTAATATACTGAGAAGGGTTGTAGACTTAAGATCCTCCCAGGTCCTCACATTTGTGGGACAACCTATAATATCCTAAAAATAAAGGTTTTCCACCACACCACCATAGAACTACAACTGCTACATCTTATATCATTTCCACCAAGTTAAAGACTATGAAACAAACAAGTGCAACTCCTTGTAAAGGGAGATAATATGATATAGGGAAGATAATTTGTTTGCCTTTGACTATTTGGAGAAGTTAATTGGCATGACCCAAACCCACTAATCTAGGGTTTATCTCCCCTAAGGGGAATTAGACTAACCAATCACTTTTAATCATTTATTGAAAGTACTCCTAAATTTTATTTTTGTTTAATCATATTATAACTTGTGGAATATCAAATTAACTGAGTGAATAGCACCGTATTTGAACGTAAACATCATACATTACAAAAGAGTTTGACTTTTATGTCAAAAGAAAGAATCATCACATAAAATACACCAAGTAGATCTTAGTACAGACTGTTCTCATTCCCCACTCTCTCATTCCTAAGATCCAGAGAAGGTTTAGAGAGTCTATCTTACTAATATAACTTCTTCATTCTAAAACTTAGCCAATCTAATCTTTTTGATTACTAGTTTTGCTTCTTCTCCATTGAGCTAGTTCTATAGTTAAAAAAATTTAGTAGATTGTTTGAGCTACTGGCTCAATACATAGAAAATCAACATGAAGTCATGATAATTTAGGTGTATGACATTAATAAGATTTATAAATCATAAGAATACCATCATAGTAGTTGAAGACTTTGAGTCTCACAACAAGGTTAGGATTCTGATAAATAACTACATCAACAAATAATTTAAATCTATTTTTTAAATATATAATTCCTTTTATTATATGTTCCATGGACCCACATGAGATGTACCATGACATGTGAAAGCATCACAACAAGCTACAATCTCACTGTATAAGACTTAGAATAAGCTTAGACAATTTAAGTCTATAATTTCTTGATACCCAGTCTACAACGTGTGTCCTAGCCACATTTGGACTAGGTAGATAATGTCAGTGGACATAAAAATAGACTCCTCCTCTAAACCTAGGTACTTAGGTGGAGAGTCAAAGCACTTGGCTTATTCGACATCAATGGTTCCACAAGAGCTAACCAATTGTCCATTAATACATGACTCTACATCAGTGGCTCCACAAAGGCTAACCAAGTGACCAATATTAAAGACAATATGTGTTTCTCGGATACCACCAAGTCCTCTAGTTAATGTTGGGTACCTCATCTTTTTAAGGAGTCTGTCCCTACTGGGCTTAGACTCCCGCATCCTCTGGTGCACTCTAGATACTGCATCCTATATTCTACTAATTGGTATGCACATTTCCTTCTTCATGATGTAAATCTCTATGATGGATTCTACATTGTTTAGGGCATCTAAATTCTCATGAATAGTTAATTATAACATGCAATATTCCATGTTTTTTATTTTATCTAAATCCTATACTTAGGACATTCTAAGTTGTAACAATAATGAAATCATTGGCACTAGTGGATGAGTAATCTTAACTTGATAGATTGAGCATACAAACTAATTTACTAAGATATATGTTCAAAGGACACCATATAAGTGACAATTTTCAATAAAGTCACAAATTCACAATATGTTCCATTAGTTGAAGAAATTAGGGCAAACTCGAAAATTTGGTGCCTCTAATTCTACCTTTAGGATTCACCATGCCTCGTAAGAAATTATTCTAGATCTGAAATCATCTATAATAATTCAAAAATAGGATGTCATCAATAATATTACAATTGAAGTCTAGAATTTAGAAGGAATAAAATTTGTAGTAAAAACCATCGAGCAAAACAATACAATCTTCATATGCTTTAGAGCTTAATTTGTGATAAATTAAGGTTTAAAGATGATTTTCCCCTCACTTATATGTGTTTTAGATTGTTGATCATGAGCTTGATTTAGATAAGGTCAGATTCCATCTTATACAATTCAAATTCAATCTCCAAATCTCAAAAACTAGTTCCAAGCAACCCATCAATAGTTATACAAACTAGATGATGCATGCTTGAGGTAAAAAATGAAGAAGGAAGGTAAAAGTAGACCTGCAGTTGATCAATCAAAGAGTTTTTATCAAGGGAACATGAAGAGAAGAAGAAATCTACAACTAAAACACACTTACTTGATCAAATATAAGCCGAAACCATCAATTTTTGCTACTTTCCTAGTTCTTCCTTATCATCACCCTATGAATTGCCTCGCGATCATCCAATTTGTTGTTCAGGGTTTTAGAAGGGTGGGGGATCTAAAAATGAAGCTAACACACTTTGTTTCATCAAATTTCATCAATTATATATATATATATATATATATATATATATATATATATATATATATATATATATATAGATCAAAGCATTTTTACAATTGGCAGGGCTAGGCAGCATCATAGAGGAACCATCATAAGGAAAGCCTTCTGTTAATGCTTCATTTGTTGATTGATCTTTGCTAAGAATTTATTACAGACAAAATATCAATTATCACCTTTAATAGTCAAGCTGTTGGTTAATGACTACTAGTAAAACCTTAGGTTGACTATCTTAGGAAAACTATCAAAAGGCTCTTCCTCTCAAAACCATCAGTACACAACTTATTGCTGGACCCTCAGTTGAAGTATGATGGATAATACTATTGGTTGATCAATTGATGGTTCTCCTAGGTGAAATCAACTAGACCATGGATTGATTAGTCAGTGGTCCTCCTAGGTGAAACCCAATAAACCGTCAGTTGATAATTGATGGTATTTCTATCGGTTGATTAGCTGATGCATGTTGTACAAGAAAACTTCAAAACACCATAACTCCTTCATTTTAACTCTGATTCCATTCATTCTTTTATTTGCATTGGATTCATAATTGAATTCTTTACATAACTAAGGAAAAAAATAGAAAAATATCACATGTTGATTTTATTTATAATTATTTACTTTAATTATCTTTACAGCTTGCTCTTCATCATAAGTGAGTTATTTATTCAATAACTAGATTCAAAAGTTAACATATAATGTACACATATTGTTTCTTATCAAGAATCAAGATTAAATTGAACGAAATCATAATCAACTAGGAAATAATTCAAAGCATTATTAAAGATATAATTAATTCCATGATTATCTTTAATAGTCTAGATACTAGAAAATCAAGACATCAATTCTAACAATCTCCCCCTCAAATTAATTTTTTTGTCTAGAAATTTCTTAGAAGAGAAAGTGATACTTGTTACACATGTCAGATTCTAATCCCATGTAGCTTCCTCTACAACATGATTTCTTCAAAGAACTTCCACTAGGGGTATATCTCTATTTTTAAGATTTTGTTTTCCATGATCTAGAATATGTATAGGACCTTCTACATAAGAGATATCTTCTCTTAGATTCACTGGTTCTGGGTCTATGATACTCTTTGTTGCTTGTTGGCATTTCTTTAACATAAAATATGAAACATATCATGTAGTTTAGCTAGCTCAAGGGAAAACTATAGTTTGTATGTTATTGGTCCAATCGTTTGTATGATTGGATAAGGACTTATGTATCCGGGAGTTAATTTACCTCACTTTCCAAACAAAAGTACACCTTTCCATGGTGATTCCTTCAAGTAAAACTCATCCTCAACTTCAAGATGAAGTAGTCTATGCCTCTGAATAACTACCCTCTTTGTCTTGTGTAGTTTTCAACTATTGTCTGATCACAAATATCTTTTGTTGTTGTTCCTTCCACCAACTATAGACCTAGAATCTATCCCTCACCAACTTCAATCTAGAAAATACAAGATTTACAAATCATCCCATTAAAATATTGATAAGGACCCATACCTAAACTGGAATGGTGACTATCATAGGAAGATTCCATAAGACTAAGATGTTCATCCCAACTGCTACTGAACTGTAAAACATGTCTTTTCAGCAAGTATTCTAAGGTATGGATTGTTTGTTATGACTGTTCATCTATTTTGGGATGAAATATTATGTGAAACCTCAAGCATGTTCCCAGAGCACGATGCAACTGATTCTAAAATCTAGATGTGAAGATATGATCTCTGTCAGATATAATAGAAACTGGTATTTCATGTAATCTGACTATCACATCTATATAGACTTTGGCTAACTTGGGTACATCTCAAGTTGACTTTACATGGATAAATAAGAAGACTTAGTCAGTCTATACATGATTACCCATATAGAGTCAACACTATGTGATGTACTCGACAATCCTATTGAAAAATCCAAAATGACATGTTCCCACTTCCATGCAAGAATAGGAAGTGGTTGTAGGGGACCTGCCAAGTTTTGGTGTTTAGCTTTGACTTTCTAACATACACCACAGTTAGATACATACTCAACCACAAATTACTTCATAACCAACCATGAATATATCTCTTTGAGGTTCCTATACATCTTAGAATTGCATGGATGCATAACATACATAGAAGAGCGTTCTTCTTCAATAATATGCTTTTTAACTCAAAGTTATTTGGCACACATAGTCTATTCTTTTAAGACAACAATCTTTCATCTGAATATCTGAATTATGTTCCCTTACCTTCTATTATATCATGCATGATCTATTTTAATTCATAATCAGGCTATTGAAGATCCTTAATTTGCTCATAGAACGCAGGTCTAACACGCATCTGTGCAATAAACCCACCTTATTCTAATATATCTAATCCTAAGTTCATCTCTCTCATCTTAACCAACAAATCTCTCCTTTGAATGCGATCTAAACATATCCACATGTGATATAGAATTTCTACTAGGGAATCTTCCACATCATTGGCCTTCCCAGGGTGGTAATCAATGGTAAAACCATATTCCTTTATAAGCTCCAACCATCTTTTATGCCTCAAATTAAGATCCTTTAGTGTAAAGATGAATTTTCAAGATCTTATGGTAAGTAAAAACTTGACATGTCTCACCATGACACACCATGTATTTAGGGCATGTACCACTTCTTCTAACTCAAGATCATGTGTAGTATAGTTCTCTTCATTCTCCTTGAGCCATATTGAAGCATAGGATACCACCTTTCCTTCATGCATGAAAACATCCTAATTATCTTCTCGATGCAACACAAAACACTATGTATCCCTTGTCTGCTTTTGGGAAGATCATGAATTGCATTGAGGTTAACTTCTACTATAACGTATGGATGATTTTCTCAAATGGTTTAGATAAAACAAGAGGTACATATTTCCTTATTAAATGTGTAAGAGGTGCTACTAGAACACTGAAGTTCCTTATGAACCTCTTGTAATATCTAGCCTACCCTAGATTTTTTTTGATCTCAGTAGGAGTTGTAGGTTTCTCCCACTTAAGATCATATCCACTTTCTTAGAATTTATATTTACTCCTTATCCTGATATGATATGCCTAATAAGAAAACTTCAAACAACCAAACTCACATTTATTGAACACAACATTTAACTGATGTTGTCTTAACAACTGTATCCCTATCCTCAGATGTTTCTCATGTTGTTCATCACCTCTAAAAATATATAAGAATTTCATCTATGAGCGCTATGACAAACTGATTTAAGTGTGGTTTGGAAACTCTATTCATCATATCCATAAAATCTAAAGGGGCATTTGCTAGTCCAAAATACATTACTATAAACACATGGTGTCCATATCTTGTCCTGGGGGATGACTTAGGTACATCTGATGCCTTTATCCTCAACTGACTATATCATGACCTGAGATCTATCTTTGAGTACATTGTCGCTCCATGCAAAGGGGATATTTGTTCTTGATGGCTATTTTCAACTGCCTATAATGTATACATAACCACATTGACCCATCCTTCCTTTTCACAAATACAATTGGGACTCCCCAAGGTGATGTACTAGGTTTAATGAAACCTTTATACAGTAACTCTTGCAACTAGATTTTCAAGCCCTTTAATTGTACATGTGCCATTCTATATGTTGGTAATGCTATAGGTTGACTACCAGGTAAAATCTATACTTCCAAGTCCAAAACTTTCTCATGAGGTAGTCTACATAACTCATCAAGAAACCTATCTAGGAATTCACACACCATTGGGAAAACCTGAATATTAACTTTTTTTTTTCTCAGCATTTTCATTTGACATATGTTAAAAAGGCCTCACATCCTTTCCTCATCATTTTATCAGCTACAACAAGTGACACTATGCACGTAGGTAAGATCTTCCTATCTCCAAAAAAGACAAAGGAAAAACCAAAGATAGCTTCCTTCTTCCAACAATCTAACTGGATATGGTATGTCTTAATCAATCCATACCTAAAATTATTTGAAAAGAGGTATAGTCTAAGGGTATGATATTAACCGCTACGGTATACCAACCAAAACTCAAAAGAAATCTGGGATAAAATTTTGTCAAAACCATCAATTTTCCTAAAAAATATTTAACAACAATTCGTACGATGAGTCTTGAGTCAACTATTGATCTATGAATGAAAGAATGATATATCAAAAGTGAAACTAAATTGTTGTTAAATAAAGCATCACATATGTAACAATGTTGGACGAGACTATACCTTCAGATCTAGTCATAGAGAAAAAAGCATCATTTAGCTCTCCCTCTACCATGGCATCCTCGTCGACCACTACTGCTACCTAGGTGTCTAGGTATCTAGGAAACTAGGCATATCCTAGGGATGCCCAAACAATCTAGGCACCTAGGTGAAGGCCTAGCCATTCCTAGGATTTTTTTATTATTTTACATATATAGACATACATATAAATACATACATATATATAAATGGATATATATTAACCTATGAGAAAAATACGAATCAATAGTAATTACTAAGAGGAGGAAAGAAAAGGAAAAATGAACATTGGTCTACTTGAAGAAGAACAAAAAATTTCACAAAGAAATAAATAAGATGTGTGAGGAAGATGATGAACAAAGAAAAAAAATAGAGCATCATGCAGCAAGAACCTTACATATGTGAAACAATGAAAAGAGAAAAATATAGTAGAAGAATATTGGTAGAGGAAGAAGAACAAATAAAAGAATGAAAACAAAAAGGAGGTAAAAAGATGAGAAACAATATAGTGACTATATGTATAGATATGAATAATTGAATATAATATAGGAATGGTAGAGTAGAGATTATAGAAATAGGTAGATGAAGAAAAAAATCATTGTTGTATATAATAAATCAGTGAGTGGATCAACAGTAAATGGAAAATATCATAATAGTGCAACAACACTAACTCCATATCATAGTAACAATTTGCTTCTTAGTAATGCAAAAATAAGAAATGAAAAAAATAAAGAGGGAATGCAGTAATATTACAACAACTTTGATTTTTGATGGAGCTGTAAAGAATAAGAAAAAAAAGAAATTCTTGAGGAAGAATATATACAAAAGAAAAAAAACGATAAGAAGACTAAACAACCTAAATTTTAGGCCTAGTGGGTGCCTATGCGCTCCTAGGCACAACCTAGGTAACTTCCAAGCCCGCCCAACAATCTAGTAAGACCAGGAGACATGTTTTGGAGGTCAAGTGGCCGCCTAGGGAGCCTAGGTACACCTAGATGCCACCCAGAAAGGCACCCGTACAACAATATGCTACTAGGTGATCCTCCTCTAGAGATTGAGGACTTTGAAGAACTTGATCCTATGACTGGTGAGTACCTCTGTGGAGTCTAAAACTATCACTATGAACTCTATGCTGGCGTGAACTTAAGATTTGGGAAATCTCTCAAAGTCTCCCATCCATCCATAGTAATAAAATCCTTGAAATATCAGTTCCCCAACACTTATCAGAATTTGTTCTACTTCATATATCACATTCATATATATCCTATCTCTACAGAGCCGTTTCTGAGGTTAATGATCCTAAAAGCCTTGATGAGGGTTCCCATCTTGGTGGTGTATTGCATCTTGGTGGGCTATGTCCTTCTACTATGACATGACACAACATCACTTGATCCAGATCCTTGTCTCCCAAGACAACCAATACTTCATCCTAATTTGTAGGATAATCCACCACCAACTCTATATCCATAGTTGTTTTTCCACCTCTACCAACATATCCATATATTTTCCTCCTTTTAGAGTGCTTATCAACATTAAATGATTCTTCAATACATTTTTCTGCTTCCAAAAATTCTCCAAAGTTATCCCTATCTCTTATACTAACCACTGATATGGTATGTCTAATCGTTGACATTAAACTTGCTTGAAACCTCTTGCATTTCTCTATATCATCTCTTAGAAGCTGGGGACAAAAGTTAGATAACCTTGTAAAATATTTCTCATATTTTTCAATTTCCATACTTCCCAGTTTGATATTCTCCAACTATCTAATCTTATCACTCAGGAAAGTAGGAGGAAAATGCTTCATATGGCTCATCTAAAAAATCCTTCTATGTCATCACAACATTCCTCCTCTTATCTTCTACTCCACGCCACCATAACTTAGCATCTCCCTTATATAGGAGAATACCATGGTTGATTTATTTATTAAGAGAAAAACCTTTTGTAGATATGTAAGCCACTCATCTACTATAGATGGACCTATCATTTTAGAGAACTTAGTTCTGCCAAGCTTCTTTACTAGCTTATAGGATCTCATCATATCCTTACTAGAAGTTGTGTATTACCTATCCATATTATACTTCTCTTTTGTTTCCAAAAAATGAGGTAAATCCTTGCTTCTCGTCCCTATTTCCCTCACCTTGAGCCATTTCTTGAGGGTTAGGGCCATAATGGATCTCAGCTTGCTCCTCACCAAGTCCACATCTGCATCTTCATAACATAATAAAGCTATTAGAAAGTTGCAGTTCAAAGAGGAAAACATCCTAATCCCATTGGCCTCTTGTTGCTACTATCCCTCACCTAAGCTTTTCCTAGGCTCAACCTATGATCTAATACCAAGAGTTGTAGCTATCAAAACTAGGGTTTAGGCCCACCAGGGGGTTAGACTAACCAATAACTTTTAGTCTCTTAAAGAAAATATTCCTAAAATTTTCTTTTTCTTTAATCATATTGTAACTTGTAGAACATCAAAGAATCTGGGCTAATGCACTGGATTTGAACATAAACATCATAGTTTACAAAAAAGTCTAACTTTTATGTCAAAGAATGAGTCATTGAATAAAATACATCAAGTACAACTTATTAAAAGCTTCTCTCATTCCTCACTCTCTCATTTCCAGGATTCAGAGGAAGGATAAGAGACCGTCCAACTAATCTAACTTCTTCATCCTAAAATTTAACTAATCTTGTATTGTTGATAACTAGTTTTCTTTCATGCTGAGCTAGTCCTATACCTAAAAAATATTTTAGTATATTGTATGATCTACTGGATCAGTGCGTAGAAAATCAACAAGAAAACATGATAATTTAGATGTATGATATTAATATTTTTTATAACTTAGAATAATATGAGCATAGCAGTTGCAAATTATAAACCATATAACAAGGTAGGAATTCTAATATATAACTGCATTAGTTAATAATTTATATCTATTATTTATATCTTGTAAATCTTTTTTTATATGTTCCCTACATCCACATGAGGTGAACCATAATATATGAAAGAATCATATCAAGATAAGATATCAATATATAAAACTTAGAGTAGACCCAAGGACTCTAACTCTATAATTAATTGATGCCCGATCTAACATGCCTCACCATGTATGACCTCAGTGGCTACCATCAGGGGTTGAATGATTGGCCTCCTCTAAACTTGGGAACTTAGCTGAAAGAGTCAAAGCACTTGGCTTGTTCAACATCAGTGGTTTCACAAGGATAACCAACTAACCAATATTATAGGAGTCGACATTTATGGCTCCATAAAGGCTAACCAACTGAGTAGTATTACAAGACAATCTATATTACTCTAGTACCATGAGAATCTCTGGTTAATGTTGGGTACCTCACTATCTTAACAAGTCCATCCTCATTGGGATTAGATTCCCACACCCTCTGATGCACTCTGACTACCTCATTCTTGATTGTGCCCGTCAGTATGAACATTTCCTACTTCACAATGAAGATCATTGTGATGTATTCTATGGTGTATAGAGCATCTAAAGTCTAGTTAATTGTTAAATATCACAATCAATATTCCATTTTTCTATATGTTATCTTAGTAATGTACTTAGGACATTCTAAGTTTCGACATCCAACTAAATAACTAGAATTGTTGGAAAAATAAGCTTAAACTGGTGGATTAAGCACATTAAGTGATTTACTAAGATATATCGTTCAAATCATATCATATAAGCAACTATTTCCATAAATTCACAATATGTGCCATTTGTTCTAGAAATCAGGGCAAACATGATACCTTGGTGCCTCTAATTCTGCCTTTAGGATTCACCATACATCGTAACAAATTATACTATAGTTGAAAGCATCAATAATACTTCACAAATAAGCTGTAAATAATCAATACTACAACTAAAGTCTAACATTTAGAACCAATATTTTTTTAATTAAATTCATCAAGAAAAATTATACAATTTCCATATGTTTTAGATCTTAATTTATGATAAATCAAGGTTTAACAGTGATATTCCACTCACTTGTATGTGTTGTATCTTACTAATAACAAGCTTGAGTTAGATAAGCTCAGATTTCATCTTATACAATTTGAATTCAAACTCCAGACCTCAAAATCTTATTACAAAGAACCCGTCAATTAGTGTGTAAACCTAAACGATGCCTTTTGGAGGTAGAAGATGAAGAAGGAAGGTCAACAAGAACCTTTGATTGACGAGTTAGATACTTTTGAGCAAGGAAACACGAGGATAAGAAGAAATCTACGATTAAAAAACAATTACTAGATCAAATCTAAGCTAAAACCATCAGTTTCTGCCACTTTCCTAGTTCTTCCTCATCATCACCCTTATAATCATCTCCATGATTGCCTTTTTTTCCAATCTAGGGTTATAGTAGAGTGGAGGGTCTTAAAAATGAATCTAGCACACTTTATTTTGTCAGGTTCCATCAAGTAAATATAGATCAAATAATTTTTATGATTGGTAGAGTTGGTGGCATCACATAGGAACCATCAAAAGGTAAGCTTTCCACTGATGCTTTATCGATTGATCTCTCTATGCTAAGAAACTTTGATAGATAAACCATAAGTTGTCACCTTTGGCATACGACCCATCGGTTGATGCCCTCCAGCAAAGTTGTCGATTGATGAAGTCTTAGGAAAACTGTAAGAATGGCTCTTCCTCTCAAAACATTGGTGGGTGGCTTCATGTTGAATGGCTGATTGAAAATTAGGAGATAATACTGTAGGTTGATGAAATGATGGTTGTCAACGATGAAACCCATTGGACCATTGGTTGACATCCAATTGTAAATCCATCGGTTGATCAACCACTGACTTTTCTACAAGAAAACTTCAAAACACCATAACTCCTTCAATTAAACTCCAATTTGATTCATTCTTTTTTGCAATGGATTCATAATTGAATTCTCTATAATTTCACATAAAATGTAGAAAAATATCACATGATAATTTTCTTTAATTGTCTTTAAATTTTCTCTTCATCACAAGTGAGTTATCTTATCATTAATTAGATTCAAACTTTAGCATGTAATCAACACATTTCTTTCAAATCAATAATAAAATCTAATCTGGATTAAGTCATAATCAACCAAGAAATGATTCAAAGTATAATTAACTCTAGGATTATCTTTAGTACTCTAGTTACCAAAAACTCAGAAATCAGTTGTAACAATCTCCCCCTCTAAAGAAAACAATTGTCTGCAAATTTCCTAGAAGAGAAAGGGATACTTCATCCTAAAATTCTGAGTCAGTTATTATTATACATTAAGACTAACTAATACTAATGATTACAAGTGATATCTATTGAATCAAATAAAATTGTAATTATTAGTCTATGTCCTCTGTCTCCTTCTTTATTTGTCAATTGATATAAAACATCAAGCCTAACTGATACTAATGAGTGTGAGTGATACCTATTGTATAATTTTAGAAAGCATCGACTAAAATTGTAATTATTATTGTCTTGGTATTTAATGTTGTTCATTTTTACATCTCTTATTTAGTTGCAAGGGTCCCATATATTTAACTCATTTCACATCATAGAAAATAAGAACGTGTATAAAACCCTAGGTTGGGTTGTTAAGTACTAAATTTCTTCAGTGTGAGTAAACCTAGGTTGGGTGGTTGGGGTCCCATTTCATAAATTTTGATCATTATTTTTATAAGTTAAGTAATATTTAATTGTAAATTAAACAAATCATTATATAAGCTATCCTAAACAATTGGAAATTTCCAAACTCAAAAAATCTGGCAAAATTTGTTATTTCAATATCTAAATGTCTCTTATTATAACTAAGACCAAACACATCTCGTAATTATATAAATTGTTCTTTGAGATAAACTTCTCTAGAGCAAAACTTGATGAAAAATCCTTAGCTTGGGAAATGTACAGAGCTTGGAAGTTATCAATCAAAGACTTATAAAATGTGAAAGTTGGTTTTGCGTTTTCTTACTCCATTATTAATGTGTGATTTCTACTCACTTTTGTCAGAGCATGGTTATCATCTTAGGAAAGTTGGAGTTAATTGAGCTACCAATGCTCATCTATCATCTACCATATGTTAGCAAATTATGAAGCATACTCAATTCAATTTGCTTAATGTGTTTGAGGATGGAAAAAGGACATGCATGTATATATTTTTGGTTTTATACTTCCATTTTCTTTCAAACATATTATCCAAGACTTATTTTATAACAAAGATAAATCTCATTATATTATAACTAAGACCTTTCACATGTCATTGTTGTATAAATTATTCTTTTTATGACAGAAACACTCTATTTTTAATGAATCTAATAAAAGGCACAACTTGGTAGATTTTTTTTTATCTTGGACTTCCTTTGGAGTTTGGAAATTCCAATCTTATTCTACTTATGAACTTGGACATTGTAAAAGTTGGTATTATTTTATTTACACCACGATGTATGTATTGTTTATGGTCACCAATGTCATGACAAGGCTATAATCATAGGACATTTTTGTTTCATTGAGCTTCCAGTGTCCATTTATCATCCACATCATGGTAGAAAATTATTAAGTATACTTAATTTATTGTGATTGGAGTGTTTACATATGAGAATGGAAAAACATGCATTTTATTATGGATTCTTACTTTCATTGTAGTCCATCTTTTAGTTATGTCTGCATTGTGGGAATATCATCATGTGATTCCATTTCTAGCATGCTTGAACTGAGCCAATAATTGGTAGAATTCACCCATAATTGTCCAATTATTAAGTTTTTCTATGTATGTATATTCTTCTATTTATCTATATCATCTTTACTCTAAAAAAATCTATTATTAGATCTTAGAATCTTCAAAAACAACCAAAATTTTAGTGAAGATATGTGATAGAAGTATCATGACAAACATTTGAGACCAAAGACACTTGTCACAATTCTAAATAGTTTGATGATTTCACAAGGTATTGTTATCAATCTTCAATCTAATCCCCCAATCCACAAAGAACATGTATTCTTCCTATTGAGGGGGAGATTCATTCGATTAATAAAGACCTTTTTAGGGAATAAACTCTTGTTTAGAGTTGATAATGGCTTTTTATATCACAGAGTTTTAATCACCCTCTAGGTGTGTGCAATGATAAGATGAGCATGAAACATTGAAGCAGATCACCCACACTAATAGGGAATTCTACATTGTGAAATTTCTTTCGCTTGGTTTCCTTTTTTCTTTTCTTTCTTCATAGTTCACTATTCTATATTATTGATACTCCTCTTTAGTTGAAATTTCATATATCTCATACTTATGGACATCCAAGAGTAGTTAGTGGATACATGTTTGGCGTGCGTCTATGAAGCCCACAAAGAAATTTAACGACATTAAAAACACCATTAAATTCCAATTTTTAACATATTTATCAGTAATAGATGTATATCTTTAGACTTATGATTATTTTTATACTTGCATATGCTAATAATTAATATTGCATTCACTTCATTAATTGTTTGGTAATTATTATATCATTATTATACTTACTTAGGATGAACTTGACTACCAATGGGAAAAGAAGAAGGTTGACGATGATGGGGGAGTAAGTCTTGAAGCAACTTATGTACTCAAAGGAAGAACTTTTGACAAACATCTAAATTTTTTCCTTTACTATATCATGATGATCCTAATTCCCACACCATTGAAATTAAATATATTCAAGTGAACTTACATAATTATAAATATAAGTCTCATATATATCACGGTGAATGTAATATTGTTTATATTGGTAACATCTTATGTTCTTTTTTTTATGTCACAATGTTTGAGTGATTTGGCATGTTATGTAGAATGATATTTCAATTGTGCAACTTTGCAGTTGTTTTAAGTGATTTTATTGTTTGAATTCTCTTGTTTATCATTGATTGATGCATTAAATAGGATTTAAGGAGTAAAAAATTTCTTGAATGTGTTATTTAAACTTGTTTGGTTGTTTGTAAGTTCAATTTGGATTGGTTGAAGTAGCTTGCAAGAGTTGAAGTGATTTAAGTGCACAATTAGTGTGCATATTTTAAAAAGATACAAACCATATTGTGATGGTTAATTAGAACAAACAACCGTTCCAAATTCTAATGATGGTTGTTTTTCGATGATTGATAGAAAGGGTACAATGGAATTTAGATGGTTAACCTGTATTATTTCTACATGTTGTGTCAGTGTCTGGTTAAAAGCTAGTTCCATCCATAGACCATTTTCCACAATTGACCTCCATAACAAATCAATAAATGGTGGTTGTTTTATTGATGATTTTGTTTACCTTGGTTGCAAACCCCTCCAGATGTTCGATCATATGCCTAAATACCCACTTCCTCAACCTAAACCTCTTTTTGCACCAATGATATATGTTTTATATCAAGATAAAAATGGAACTCAATCCTCGTTAGCATTGACCGAAAACCAAATTTCTCTTCCAATATTTTCATATATGACAACATGAAGAATGGGAGGTCTACACTGTTGAAATAGAGAGAGAGAGAAATGTAATTAAGCATGTTCTTCTTCATTTTGAACAACCTCGAGCTTGAAAGGTAAGATTGAAGTAGTTGCATGGGAACTATTTAAATATTGTTCTTGTTTGACTAAAATGACCCAAGATGTCACTTGTGAAGTCCCCTACCCTAACTATGGGAACCCTATGATATTTGAAGTGACAAGACTATGTGAACAAGCAAAATTTCTAGACAAGAAGCACTTACAAGTGTTATTGTATTGATCCGCATCAATGACATGCCATTGGTATTGATCTGCATCCATGCCATCCACTGGTATTGATATGCATCCATGACATGCCACTCAAACCGTGCAACAACTGTTTGGATGTTGGCTCATAACCATCTTCGTAATACCTAAATGTCTGTAGCCTTAAGGCTCTATTAGTACCACTAATGCACATTTTTATATTAAGAGAAAGAGAGAACCAATCCACATTTACAATGGATATATGCCAAACTTCTCTTTTTATATGTTCCTCAATGACACACAAGGTACTGAAGCCCCTCACCATTGAAATTGAGAGAGAGAGAGTCAAATTAAAAATGTTACTTCCCTCAAAGGGAATATCTCAACTAGTGAAATGTTGTAAAGGTGTGAAAACTTGAATTAGTCCTGCACCATGCCTTACCAAAAACAAAAATATTCATGTGATAGATCATGATAATCATCTATGATGATTCCATATCTCATTTTTATCTAGGTTTTCCAAATGGATTATTTGATAGTGAGAAACTTGTACACACATTTGAGCATAGCCCACTCAGAAAAAGCAAAGTTCTTGAGATTATCCCACCTTCATCATAGGGTAACATCATTCTACTCACCTCATTGCATGAACACTAGTTCCTTAATGAAAAGTGTAAAAAATATGCTCCATGTAAGGACCCATTCTTAAATTACAAAGAATCCTAGATGAATCTTCCTATGAGTCATCAAATATTAACTAGATCGTCTCTTTATTAGGTTAAATATAACTTGAAATCTTAAATTTTGGTTGTTAATTTATTTCTTGATATTATTAGGTTTGTAAGGTTGCATAAAAAACCATAGTCTCAAAAAATTGTGAGTGAAAAATGTGATAGAAAATTTAGAGATAAGTATAGCAATGTAATAAATGGTTTATGGTATTTTATCTATCACTAGGATTACCTTGAATTTTGTATATGTATATTGGATAACTCATATTTTGGTGTCACTAAGAATACTCAGAAGTTTTACTGCTTCTAGGCCTATCGATCTTCCCTTCTTCGCCTTCCACCTAAGCTGCATAGGAAAAGCCCAAAGCCAATCCTAGGGAACAGTGATCATAGGGTCTTTCTGTCCAGGTGCAGTTAGTATATTCCTAGGACAAGATCTGCAGACCACACTATATAGATTAAAGTGTAGTAGTGTGATATTTGATTTTAGGTTATTTATATACCAGATCAGGTTGAAATGTTAGGTTCATCTTGGAAACTCTATTCTAAGTAATATATTGCATTTTTGTAATTTTTGAAGTATTTTGGGTTATACTAGATTACTGCACCTGTGAGTTCCTTACTAAGACAACTCGGACAACCAAGTTTTTTGAAAAATAAAATGTCTAAAAATGTTAATAAATAATGATCTTAGGCATCTAAATGAATATATATGATATTATTACGACCAAATCACCTCTCACTTCTGGCTTGAACTTCAGATCTTCGAATTTCTTAATAGAGGAGGACATTTGAAGTTGGATTTTTAAGTTTTGGGGTTTTCACTACCCAAAGATGGTAAATTAATAACATTTCATAAATCTTTACTAGGTTTTCCTTGTCTTTCTTCTCTCTTATGTATGAAAATTTTAAACCTTCTTATTTTGATTAAAAGACCTCAAATCTGATCTCTTTTCTCATTCTTTTTCTTCCTTTCTTCTTCTTCTTCTTCTTCAAGGTTTTTGAGAAAATAGGAGCAAGAAAAAGACCGACCACTTGAATTTTGAACCAAAATAAATTTTATCAATAGTTCCTGTATGAATTCCTTGTGATTCACACCTGAGCTGACTGGGTGCATTCTTTAGAAAAGTTCTATTAAACTATAACCTTAATTCCACTCATTGAACTCCAATTGATGGGGAATTGAGTAGCTACAACAAATCTATATGAATGTTTTCTTTACTTGTTCTTTATGATTCTTGCCCTAATCCTTTCAAATGAATCAAGTAGATGTTAGTTTTTGTTGATTATAAGTAATATGAATCTCTTGAATCCAATTTACACATTATTTTTGTCTATACATTACAAATGCCATATATCTATTAAACATGGATTATTTTTCATAATTTTGTGAATTCTTGAGTTATGATTGGGTCATTTGAATTTATGTGGATATATGGGGTAATTGTCCTCTGAATCAGGACACTATGTATCTCAAGAAACCTAATTTACATATTCTAGGGTTAGAATACATAATCACATTTATGTCATATAATTACTTCAACTTTTCTTTAAAGAAAGTATACATACTTAATACCCATTATAGCCCTAACTCATCTAGATAGGAGCCTTGGACACTGTGATTTTCCCTCGAGGTCTATAATGGGTAAATGACATGGGATTTATTCTAGTAGTGCATTCATTATTATAAGGAATACCTAAGTGTGATGCTAGAACTTGAAGGCTAGATAAATAGAATTTAGGAAAGGTGTCAAGATGAGATGTTAAGCTAGATATTTATTGGTAAGTAAATGGAACAAACTATATGTCAATATTATTATGATAATTGTGATCTTGATGTGAAAGGGATCCCAGTAGGGATCTATTTCATTAGAATTTCTGACATGTTTTCCTAGTTAGACATTTATTTTATTTAACCTATCTCATATACCTGAGATGAGGTCTATAAGTAGAGAGGCTTTAACCTCTTACCTAGAAAATGTTTGGCAACTTTGAGGTAGACCAAATTCTATTAGTTATCTTAAGGTTTATGATTAACCCTAAGACATGGACAACGAGTCATTGACATGACAACCTGGCGTGGTGACATTTCCTTGAACATATAAATATCAAAGAATTATAGGGAAAATTGAATAATAAATATTGACAAGTGAGATATACAATATTGACAAGTGAGATATATGATTTGCCTATCTATCTAAAATTAAACATTAGTTTATTTTATTTATTTTATCTTCGAGTTATGTAGTTTGTATCTACTATTACCTACAAGAGATTTGCTAATTGTTTGATCTAATCCAAGACACACTTATTCGTACTTCTTAATAATGATTAGTTCAATACTAGTATTATCTTGAACCTATTCCAATCACTTAGTATTGTTGGTAAGTGGTGGTTTAAAATTTAATAGGTACTAATTTAGTTTCACTCCACCCAAAAAATTCTTATACATAGTGATCCTTTTTTCACCATTTAAGGTGGAAAATTATCTACTTGTTGTAGGTTATATGAATAGGTTGTCCATGTACTAGGGAGTTTTGGGAGGGTGTGTGTTAATTAAATCTTGTACTTCCCCTTGATTAAAGTCACTTATGTAAATGTAATAGTATATATTTCTACTTCATGTTGTTCTAGAGGTTTATCTTAAACAATGCTTACATCTACGGTTTGTTTATATATGATCAAATGAAAATGTTTACAAATTCATCACTTATGCCAAATCTAGAAATTAATTTTTTCTTCATATAACCGAATTTTGTGATTAAAAAATAAACAATAATGCATGGATAATGTGGATGATAATGCCAAAATTAAGGCATTTATGTTAAGTATTTATCAATAGTTTTGTGTCTATAATAGCCTTGATATGCCCAAAATAACTCTAGATACTTAGCTTTTTGTAATTTATCTCTTTTCAAAGATATAGTTACTCAACTAGACAATTTTGGGACATGCATGCACAAAACTAACAATAACATCGACCCCAGATGGAGTTCATCGATAAACAATCTCCCGATGGTGCAAGACTGGTTCGAGTTTAGCCTAATCAACTTGATTTGGTGCATGTCATCCTTCAATCCTTTATGTTGGAAGACAACCAGAGATCCACCTCTAATGGTCAAAACCAATAGTCAATCATGAGGGTGCCTTCTGATGGACCATTCCCATGATTTCCTCTAACAATCACACCTGATGAAAGACAAACTCTACCAAATTCAAGGTGCAAAACTGACTCAATTTCACCAAAACCTAGTCAGTTTCATCCTCATTTACAAGTTATTCTCCTATCATTATAAGGAGACATCCTTGGCCACTAAACCAAGGATTCCTTATTTTCTTATTCTCAGACCTCTATCTTAGAGCTCAAAGGCCCGAGAAGGTTCTAGATCTCACCTTACATCCTCCCCATCGATTTGCACCCAACCTCCATCTCCACCCATCTCTTCAAGCTGTGGTTTGGGGAAAAAATCAAGGAGAAAGGAGGACAAGGAGTCTTGATGAGTAAGAAGGATGAACCAAAGACAAGATTAAACCCATATGGAGTCTAAGGAGAGAGAGTCACCTCTACTTTCCATGATAAATATCTTCTTCTTCCTCTTTTCTTCTACTATTCTCCTTTATTTTTGTATAAACGATGTATTTTCATCTTTGTTCAGTGCCAACTATGTTTTTTATGTCTAGTTGAGCCCCTTCTTTTCTATGTAGCCTAATTTGGGCATGTTTGTGTAATTTGACTCTAAGCAAGTACTTTATATCCATATCTAGCATGCTTTTGTTCTATCTTCTCCTTTTGGTTATTATTGTTGGCTTGGTTGATCTTATTCTTGCATTAACTTCCATTTTCACTAACATCAATAGATTAATGGTACAAAGGGGTAGAGGAGGTAGTTTGATTGAAATATGAGAGGAGGAATTCCAAGGGAGGATCCTATATGAGTTCCAAGTCGAAGATATATGACTTTTTGTCCAAACCGATGCGTTTTTGTCATGGTTTGGGATCTTGGTCAATCTTGTACTACTCCTAACACTCCTAGTTGTTATCAACCTGAGAGGAACTTTGGTACAATTTGGGGTATTTTTCCATGATCCTCGAGAGAGGTATTGGACTTGTTCTGGGGTTTTAGTCACATTACACGAGAGCGAGTGGGATGACCCCTATAGGAGTAGTTACCATGGTACAACTAGGTTGAAATTCTAGATGCTTGCTAGGGTGTTCAAGGGTTGTCTATGCCCAAGAATGGTGAACATAAACTATTTGATTTATGGTTACATAGCCTGAAACTCCTTCTCATGATTAGTGGAGAATGGGAGAGAGGCACATGGCCGAGTAGAGTTTGACATGGGCTGAATTTAGGAAGAGGTTTGAGTTCCACTATTTTTCTACCACATACATACATGAAAAGGTTCATAATTTTAAGATGCTGAGGCAGAGGCAGATTATAGTGATAGAATATGAATTTATTTTTGTATATTTACTTTGGTTTTTCATCAATCTATGTGTTATAGATGAGGATAATATCATACATTTTGAATAAGGTTTCAACTATGATCTATAAGAGAAAATAGTTGTGGTAGAGTCCATGATATATTTTCATGTCTTTGTGATGCAATCAGGTGGGTGGAACATATCATCCAATAAAGACTAATGTTTGAGACCCACAAGAGGGTAGGTGGTGAGTTAAGTAGGATAGACCCTAGTGCACACCCAAGGATGACTAGGCTCCCTACCTATCCTGCTAGTAAGCCAAATGCATCAACTAGTACACCACCGATGGCTCCACATGGTAGGGAAACTCCTACTTTCGTAGCTAGGGGACCATCACCACAAAGGTATTAGAGTATAGGAACCATGACAAGACCACAAAGGCCAAGATTTCACTCAACACCACCATAGTGTACAACTTGTGGCATGTTCCATAGAGGTCCATTTCAAGGCCTTGATTTTAAGGTTGTTTTACATATGTTCAGGATGGACATTCTGGAAGAGTCTGTCCACATATAACAAATCAATAGTCATGGAGGACAGAGGTTGACATCACCACATAGCTTAGGCATAGGGTATGCATCACAGGAAGTATCTAGCACTCAGGGAGCCACAATACATTAGGGAAGAGGATGAGGTTGAGGTAGGCAGTAGGCGATAGCCCATGCTTACGCTTTGACCCAACACGAGGGAGTAGTTTGTCCACATGTTGTGATAGGATAAATTTTCTTACTTACATTCATTATTATACCTGTTACATGAACCCTAGTTTAGCACATTCTCTTGTGACTAGAATGTCATACCCAGAGGTCAACTTTCTGTTGATGAGCTACCTAAAGATTTATTGTTAAAGATACTTGTTGTACATGCTAAAGTTGTGATAGAGGTTTTCCATGGATGTGTTCTAAGCTTTGATGGATAATGCATTCAAGTGAACTTATTACCACTTTATGTTCATAGTTTTGATATTATTCTAGACATGATTTACTTACATAAATATTTGATGAATCTAGACTTTGCTACCAAGGAAGTTATATTTTCTGATGGATATTTTTCTTGGATCTTTTAAGGGGACATGAAAGCGTTACTTGTAGGTTTAATATCTTCTACAATTGTGACAAGATGATGAGGAAGGTATGTACATGTTATCTTGAACATGTAATGGATGATAGGGTGGAGAACCCCACCTTATCTAATGTACCAATAGTGAAAGAGTATCATGATGTTTTCCCTAATGAATTTCTAGTATTATCTCCAGTAGAGAGATTGATTTTTAGATGAATCTAACTCCAGGTAATCAACTTATTGCACAAGAACCTATTACATAGCTCTACCTGAATTGAGAGAGCTACAGAGGTAGAGAGCTACAGAAGCAATTGCAAGAATTGCTTGATAAGGGTCTTATAGAATCTAGCACATTGCCATGGGGAGAACCTATGCTATTTGTGAAGAAGAGAGATGGAACAATGCGTCTATGTATCAATTATAGGCAAATCATCAAATTCAATATTAAAAGTAAATATCTTTTTCCTAGGAACGATGATCTTTTTCATCAATTGAGAGAAGAAATTGTGTTTTCTTGGATTGATTTATGAATAAGTTATCATCAGCTCAAAGATCAAGGCTTAATATGTTCCTAAGGCAACTTTCAGTACCATATATGGACACTATGAGTTCTTTGTTATGTCATTTGGGCTAAAAAATGCACCAACAACTTTTATGAACACAAATAGAGTTTTGTGTCAGTATCTTGATTAGTTCATTATTATTTTCATTGATGACATCTTGATATATTTTGTAAAAAAGACCAACATGAAGAGCATTTATGATTGTCTCTATACTTACTAAGACAAAATAATCTATATGCCAAGTTTAATAAATGTGAGTTCATGTTATCTAAGGTGGATTTTTTTCTGGCCAAATGATATCCTCTTAAGGAATTCATGTAGATCCTAAGTGTAGTCTAGTGGGAGCAACCCAAGACATCCATTGAAGTGAGGAGTTTTATTGGATTAGTAAGATAATAGAAAAGTTTCATACATGACCTCAACATTATTTCTATGCCTTTGACTCATTTGATAAGGAAAAAGTCCAATTCATATAGATTAATCAATGTACTATCGAATAATCTATTGACATCTACACTAGTCCTTAATATTTCTAAGATAGGGAAATCTTATGTCCTTGTGATGCTTCCAATAAGGGTATAGGTTGTGTTCTTATATAGGATGGTATGGTAGTGGCATATGATTCTAGACAGTCAAAGAAGCATGAAGAGAACTACCCTATGCATGAATTAGAACTTGTTGTTTTAGTCTTAGCAATGGAGACTTGGTGACATTATATATATGGAGAGACTTGACATGTATATACAAAAAATAAGAGCATGAAATACATCTTAATATAGAAAGTTCTAAGTGTGAGCCAACAAATATGGCTTGAACTGATTGAAGACTATGACTGCACCATTGATTACCATCCTAGAAAGGAAAGTGTGATGGCATATGCATTAAATAGAAAGTCATCATCTTCTATGACTTCTATACAGATGAATTTCATGACATTCATTGGAAGAGACATGCCTTTATCTCTTAGAGATATTTATGTCGATGTGGATTTGACATCTTCTGGTGACTTCTGGAACAAGTCCAAATAAAGCTTGCATTTTGGGGAGTAGATTAAATAGATGTAAGACATTTATCCTTACATTCATACTTTAATCAAAGAAATGCATTAAGGGAAGAGAGAAGGATTCCACTTTAGTGATGAAGATCTTATATGTTTTCAAGGTAGGTTATGCATCCCAAATCAAGAAGAGATGATAATGATTGTGCTTGAGGAAGCACATTCTTCTATGTATAAGATGCATACATGTAGTTCTAAAATGTATAAAAATCTCAGGGATTATATTGGTGGCTTGGAATGAAGAAAGATATAGCTAAGTTTGTTGCAAGATGTAGTGCATGCCAACAAGTAAAGGTAGAACATCAAAGACCCATTGGGTATCTACAACATTTTCCTCTATCGAAGTAGAAATGGGATCATGTTACTGTGGGTTTTTTAGTTGGCTTACACCAATCTTCTAAGGGGCATGATTACATATAGGGTGTTGTTTATAGATTGACAAATATAGCTCATTTTCTTCCAAACAAAATAATTTTTATGCTAAATCACCAGCTCATATATATATTTAGATGAGATAACTAGACTTCATGAAGTTCCACTTTGTATTGTATTAGATAGAGGTACATAGTTTACTTCTATATTTTAGGATAAACTACATGAAGTGATGGGAACTCAATTAAAGTTTAGTACTGCTTTCTATCACCAGACTGATGGACAATCAAGGAGGACAATATAGATCCTAAGAGACATTCTTAGGGAATTTTTTTCTATAGTTCCCTAGTAGTTGGGACTCACATGTTAGCTTGATTGAATTTGCATAAACAATAATTACCAATCTAGTATTGGCATGGAACCTAATGGAGCTCTATACGGTAGGAAGAGGGTCACCGATGTGTATGAGACTAGTGAGAGACAAATGTTGGGGACCTAAGATAGTACAACAAACTTATATGCAGATTTTTGTGATATGCCAATAGCTGAAAGTTGTATTGATGTACATAAGAGTTATCCAACCACATGTGTAAGCCCTTTGATTTTCAAGTAGGGTAACTAGTATATCTAGAAGCCCATTAATCGATGTTTTCTCAGTCATTTTCCTTTAGGAGTTCCTACCAAGGTCTAAGGGTAACACATGATGCATACATTCATGTTAAGGACCCTATCATGTACCTATAATAACTTGTTATGATAATACAAATATGTTCCAATTTGTCAATATCCACATTGCTTAATGGTTTTCTTGTTGTTAAACCCTTGCTACTGTTTTGTTTCATTTTTTCATTCAGTTTACTATATTACATAAAAATGTTCATGCCAATCAATTTGGTAGTTTGATTCCATGATGATCTATTGAATTCTAGACATATTCGTTAAGGCCATACAACATGTTATATTTAATTGAAAAATTAACCATTCCTAGTTAAAGGTCAGTTAACACCTATTGATATTAAAAAATAAAAAAACCCATTGATGGAGCAAATTTTGAAGGCGTACTTCAATTTTTAATATAAGTTTTGCCTGTTACATTGTGTCATACTACCAAACTATACTAGTATAACAATAAGATGTCATTGCTATTAATACACTGGAAAACTTTGTGGATCCAAATATTGCTGATACAATAAACCATCTTTGAGCCTATATTTATGGTTCATATTATTTTTGATACAAGGAAAAATCTTGAAGTGTTGTATGAGGAAAGTGTGGTACCTTCAAATGATGATGTAATAAAGATCCATGGAATGCATGGCACTCATAATTTCTACAGAATAAATAAATGACTAGAAGCATCCCTTGATGTTCTTGAGAAGTGAACTGGAAAACTGGTATTCTTCTTATCTTATGCTGTAAAATTACAATATCACTGGATCTATCAAAATATGTTGGGGTCTTATCCCTAGAGAAGTATTTTATTGTATGGAAAATATCTCCAGGCATGTTTTAAAATCTGTAATGAACAACAAAAGCACCAAGGTTAAACCTTTGCCTGAGAAGTGCTTTACTCTTGTGTCCCAAAACCTTTATTTAAAATATGGTTTTGGGGCTTCCAAAAATTACTATTTTTCACATAAGACTTTAGGAAACCATGGAAGAAAAGAGATATTATTAAGTCACTTTGTAGTTGTAGTCACACTTTAGAAACATAAAATCTAATTCTTATAAATAGGGGCAATAAATTACATATTAGGTCACTGCCAAATGAGGGGTACTTGATCATATGCATATTGCTTTTATAAAAATCTATACTACTTGTTCTCTAAACAAAATCCTTTCATTATATTAATTCATATCTTATGATTTGAAATATCACATAAATGATATAGCCAATATATTCATCTCATAATTCAATCATCTTTTACATCCAATGTTGTTTTTGTGGTCGGTTCTACAAATTCTTTCTAAGTTACAATACATAGTGTTTCCATGTCTCACCTTTTAAGTTTTTCAATTTGATTTGTGTTAAAAAACTTAGTCACTTTATATTGCCACAACTTCTGTCTCAAATTGTTGTGTGTAATAAGACATGTAGATGCCTCTGTCTCAAATTGTTGCCTGTAACAAGACATGTAGAGAAATAAGTCCTTTGTTAGGCAGCATGAACATGGAAGACTGCATTATATTGGTGTTTGATCTCATGTCCATTACGTAGTTGCATCATCTTTTTGATCCGATTGAGTCATGTCCACAACAAAAAAATAACCTTTAACTACAAAATATAAGTGCAGAGGAAATCAACTTTTTGTATGTAAAGAATTTAGCTACGTTTCTCTTTGCATATAAAACAACCAATTAACTACAAATTAACTACAACCAATTAGCTACAAATTTGGCTACATTTTTCATATATGTAGGTAAAACAACCAATTAACTACAAATACATAGATAATCCATAATGTAGCTAAATAAAGTATTTACAAATATATATCTAGCTATAATTGTAGCTAATTTATTACTACAATTGCATATGTAGTTTATGTGTAGGACGAAATGCATTTACTAGAATTTTATATGTACTTAATGTGAAAAGAAAATGAACAATTACTACACATACATATGTAGTTAGATTATGCATTCAATGAGTAATTTGTCTTTTTACAAGCTTTTTAATAATAAATTGATAGTAATGAAGATTGATTATGTTCATAATGTTAACAATTATACCTTTATTTATACTAAAATAATGAATGTACAAGGGTAGGACATATACCTTTCCTCTATTACACAATGTATATGGAACTCTTTGCAAAGAAATTTGCATTATTCTCAAATTTTACATGATAAAGACACGTTACATAACAATTCATAGTCCCTAAAAACGTAATGAAATCAAGATAAGTCATGATGCTTCTATCTTAGCAACCTCTTTGATACCTACATCCAGAAGAAAGAGGACCTATTCATGTTTGGCTTGCAATGGTATCTTACTTCCCTATATACAACTTTGAAGGGTAATGCCGAAAAGAATGCTTTTAGTGTGTCAATTTCATTTATGTTAAGTGTAATAAGTTTAAACCTCTATCATAAATCTAAATAGGGTTCACCATAACAACCACATCAGAACGCCAAGTCCAACTGTGTGAAACCCATCTTGGAAGCCATTAGTAACCCGATCAATATTGCATAAGACTCTACAAGGCAAATTGACCATATTTTATTACCTTTTTTACTGCTAGACTGGTAAGTTTACCACTATTATCTCCAAAACACAAATCCATTAACACCATGTTCCTTTCAATACAACAAAAATTGACATTCATATATTTTATTTTAACTAGCAACAAGTTTATTCCAACAACGGCTTAACCTCTTCATGCATGTTGATCTCGATCAATCTGTGCAATATTTTTGAAAGTGTGATGACTTTTATCTCACAAGAAGCTTTAATTACATCATTGTAATGAATTTTAGCTCAAAGAAGAAGTTTTGAATACATCAGAGAGGAATGAGTGTGTTGGGGTTTGAAGAGAACCTAATTCCTCCAATTCCAAGAAGACAAAATAGAGAGTGATCACATCTATAATCCCAACATTTTGAAAGTAGAGTTGTTCTTACTAAAATTTGATTAATACTTTGACTGATTGGTATCCTCAGCGTCTTCCTCCAAGGCTCAATAGAAACTAACATCAATAGATATAAGTTGAAATTGCAAATCAATGGCATTGGTAGCAGTATTTTCAATTTTTCTGTTAGGAAAGAAAAGACAGAGATAATTGTAACAATATACACAATTATAATGATAAGCATATATCGTCACTAAACTAATTTTTTTTTCAATAACACCAAGTTTTCAAATAACTATTCATTTATATATCAATGGTATCTTAAAAACTATGTAATGAAACTAGTTTACAATTAGCCCAACTGTGTACACAAATTGTAATTGGTAGCTCAAGTGAAGTTATTAGATCTATCCCAATGATCACATGTAGTTCAGATGCTGATACGAAGATGGTTCTTTATGTATTTGAACAATGTAGTTGAAAGGAGCAGTATGTTCTTCCTAAATTAGTGTAGCAATGTACGTGGAAAGAACAATAACTCAAAGTTTAATGATTCTACCAAATTTATTAAAACATGCACTTTTTGAATCTAGGAGATGTTCACATGGCCGCTGATAAGCCCCAAATGTATGATTTAGCTGATTCTCATAACAAGCATGTGTTGAGACAAATTAACACAAGAAAAAACCCCAATAAAAGGGTATACTCTAGGTGTAGGATGCTTCTTACCTTTCATATACTTCTAAAATATGTAGAACAAGTAGGTTAATTATGTAAGAGATTAAGTCAAGTTGTGAAATAAACATGCAGAAGATATGGTTATATTACAGTTCAAAGACTTGTAGGTGTGCTAATAAAAGTAAGATTAATAGGAAAATTAGGAGAATATAAACTTATGTTAGGGAGATGTGCAATATATATGTTGCAAACTCTCACTTTATAGGATGTAATCCTATATTCAAGTATCTAATGAGGCTGGAAAGGATTCTATTAAAAAGGTATGTAAAGTGTGATTAACAATATGCATGTAGAGGGGACACCTAAAACTAAACCCCAAGAGGAATCTCTAATACATTGTTCCACATTGTTAAGAATAATTGGTGATAGTATCATTCTCTTAGGATCAAATATTTTTACCTTTTGTGTCATGGTGTTTGTCATCTAGGCATCTTGAAACATATACAATAAGAATGACACATCCATTCTAAATTGGGATGGCATCTTGAAACATATACAGTAAGAATGCTCACAACAAAATAAACATGTACAATTAGAAGAGCAAGACCTATAATGACATCTTGAAACCACTAGAATCTAACCTTGTGCTTTGTGTTGGATCAACAAAACCAAAGTTTTTTATCACAAAATGCATGGGATTTATCACATGTACCTTGACAAATGTTATGTCATCTCCAAAGTGAGCGATAAGTGAAAGGAACTATATACGTCCATTGTATAAGTGGATCTAGTCAAACCCCTATAGTGGTGATAGCTTACCTTTTTTGGTTCCAAAATATAGATTTTGATGCTTCCTATAATGTTCAAACTTCAAAGAGGTCGTTTGGACCTATAAGAGGGATATTCAAGGGGCCACCTATGATCTAGTTAAGAATGATCCATGGAAGGAACCCTCTGAGAGAATATCTAAGTGTGATTTTTCAAATGTTGCAGATTGGGAAAGTAAGCTCATTTAAAAGCTAGTTTTAGGGGTTTGCAACACAGTGTAACAACTGGAGTTACTTGGAAGTTTGGCTAATTAAGATTCTCATGGGAGGTGTTTATTCTTCAAGGTAGCTAGCTGCAACTCTCACATAGTGATTGTATGGAAAAGTTGGGACCAGGAGGAGAGACGCATCTAGCAACAATTTGTAGAGTAGGGACGTCTAAATAGAAGGAGAGAGGTAGAAATCTAGCAAAAGGAGACACCCTTTTTAGTAGTGCCAATTCAGGAAGCTTGTAGTATTTAGAACTGCTTCTAGTATTGAACATTTAGGGATGCCATACATATGAGAACATGTATATACCATTATGTATGTTGTGTGCCTCAAAGATTTATACTGATACGATTGCAGTTATGTTACAAAATTAAATGGATCTTTGCCAACCCATTTGTTGGGGGAAAAGCCCCCCGCAGTATGGTATGATCTAAATTTTTGGAACCGATTACGGTTCTACATGTATAAGTATATGCACCCTGGTTAGGGTTTTAGCATCATCCTATATTCTATTTACATAGATGGAAGCCGTCATACTTAGGGTGTACTCTATCTCTTTTGAGAGTGATCCTCCTTATAGTCTCTTCTCTGATATAGTTGAAACTCACCCCCTCCGGTGGAGTAGGTCATCTCGACCGAACTAGATAAATCCTATGTGTTTTGGTTGTGTGATCGTTCTATTTATTCCCATCTTGTTATACCACTATGAACTCATCACATTATATCATTTAAATGTTAACACTGTCAGTCAACTCAGTGAGACTGATTGTCATGGTTAAATCTTTACCAAGAGACCCATGTCGATGACCGTGTGACTAGTGTTGCATACACCCACCTTAGGTGTAAACATCACCCACACCCTAGGGAGAGATGATCTAGCCATCTCTCCTATAAGAGTGCACTAGGGAAGAAAGAAGAAATGATTAAAAGAAACTTACATGGATCATAGTTGAACTTCTCAATTTACTTGGAGTAAACATCAATGAAATAGTTAGATCCTGCCTGATACAATAGAGTTAATTGTATTTGTCAAATAAATGGATAAGTGGGCTTTCATATAGTTCTGATAGTTACAAAGTAATAGTAAAAACACACAAACTCACTTGAAAGGGTAGATGAATATAAAACTGTCTGAATACTTTTAGGATCAGAACCCTCACGTATGACAAGTTACAATGTTGTAGTTAACCCATCAAAAATGTAACATTCTAATTCATGTCATCTCTTGAGTACTATGAACATGGAGTTAGGCTCGAGGACCCACAATGAAGACACATATGTTTTATACAAGTTTACAAGAATGTTATTGATAAACTCCAAACAACCTAAAAACAAGGACCACTTGATATAATTAAAATGTAGGCGGGGCATATTCAAAAATTTATGAAGCTAGTTGGTGTCAACCATCATTATTCTATGATTATCTCATATACTCCATAAGAATAAGATCTTAAGTAAAAAATAAGAACATAACAAGAGGTTGAAAAATAATGGAAATATGTAGTGATAAGGACATTATTGGAGAACAAAGACTGGTGAAGGACAATATTCAATGTTCAGGTTATTGAATGCATATTGAGATTAGAGCATCATCTGATAATATAGTCAAACTGGGTACATAAAACCATGTGTGTACATAATACCATGTTAATGTTGGTTTCATATTCCACACCCCTAAGATATAAACTACTTGTGTAAGAATAAATGTTATTCATTTTATATGAAAGGAAAATAGCATGTTGTGTCCTAGATTAGAGTGCATTTTATAAATTTCACTACAAAAAGCGGTAACATGCAGATTTGGCGTTCACCAACCCTATATATAAATTACTAACATTTGTCCCCTACAATGATGAATATAAAAGTGTTCTATTTCTATTCCTACCATTATCTTTGATCACAAAGATAGATCAGAGTCAATGCTAGATAATGGTAAAGAACATAAATTTCTTTTAAAAATAATGTACCGTTCCATCATACTCCATAAGACTTCTCATAAAATGTAGACATGTGTTTCAATAGATGTTTTTGTTCTAGAATGTAGTCAGGGCAATTTAATTAGAAGATGAAAGAAAAGTATGATCTTTGTAATAGTTGAATGTAGAAGTAAAGAAGGTATGTATATATATTTTCCCTAGGCTCCAGGATAAGTATAATAAGAAATCCTAAATGGTAGTCCGGTGAATATAGGGATACAATAGTAGAAGCAATGATTCAGATGTTAACTAGATTTACCCACTCATTCATTTCAAAAAGGTAATGTAGCACCCCAATTTTCTAAAACATGCACAATATTGATCAAAAGCATAAATCTCATTGGGATGTCACAAAATGATTGCCATTGCATAAAAATATAGTTCATATATAAACCAACATAGGATAAAATAACAATTCTCATACTCAAGTCCTCAACATAACTCACACATGAAAAAAACTAAACATGTCTACTCTCACTACCCTACACTTTCTCATAAATAAAACACACTCTATAAACTAAAAAACATGTCTCATAAACATAAAGGAAAACTAATCAATTGATAGTTGGCACCCCACTAGGTTTGGTCTCAGATGTCCTTGATCTCCTTATTCAATTGGACCTTAGATAGATTTATCCTTGATGTTTCTCCTTTCCTGCAGGCATCGTGCCCCCAACCATGCATCAAACAAGTTGGTAAGTGGAATTGAACATATTATAATTTTAAGAAAACATGTAACTAAATCTGAACTTTAAACAATAAACATTGAAAAAAGGACACAATTTCTCTTTAATTACACCTTTTATCTTGACCTATATAAGAATCCTTGAGTTTTTGCACCAAAGTGTCTCTTCTCTTATGCATCTAAGTGCCTCTTAGATTGCACTGGAGTGCTTGTTCTCTTATGCACCTAAGTGCCTCTTAGTTTTACTATGAGGAGCCTCTCGGTGAGGATCTTATATAAGTTATCTTTTAACATTATCTTTCTCTTAAAACTCTTTACTTTTGCTTAAACATTATTATTGAATTTATTCTTAATGTTCATGGAGATGATACAATAATATTGACAATAATCACAACAATCACTTTATCATAACTTGACTTTTAACAATTGAAACAGTAAATAATACATTCATAGAATTTATTGTACACATATAATTAAAATAAACCAATAATTATGTTCAAAGTGTATGGACCACTTACCTTTCTCTTAGAGAAGATCCTATTGCTCCTTTTATGTTGAAGAACCCAAGTCATGTTCTTGGGGTTGATAGAACCCTAATTACCATGTTGTGTTAATTGTAATTCATTAATAATTGATATTCAACCTAATTTTATGGTTTTGGGGTTCTTGATTAAAATAGGGAAAAGCTATGCCAAAATAGGATTTGGAACGTAGTCCATCATCTAGATTTCGAAAAACCCTTTCCAACGCATATTTTTGGGAAATTTTCTGACAAAGCTTTAATTAGATATGAAATTTGGAAGCACAAACAAATACAAATTGGGGAACAAGTCGAGTGGGAAACATTATCCACAAAGGAGGTGAAACCCTCTGTGAGCTGGGCCAATGGGCATAGCCCACATGTCAACAAGACCAACCTAGTCAATGTGTGCATCAGAGAGGCAGGGAGCGTTGAAAACCCAAAAACACCCATGAGTAGGTGATATATAAAATTAACGCTCGATGGGAAAAATTGGAAGAACACAACTGAGCTCGTTCTTTTGTTGATTCATCAACAAACAAGAGGAACATCACAATTCGAAGAATAAAAAACCCAGATATAAAACATGTCATCGAGATCTAAGGTGTTGGGATCCTGTGCTATGGTCCAACAAACCTGACAAACCTGACCGGAGGCTGAGGGATGGCAAGAAGACCCAAAACCATCTTTGCCAGAACCTTTTTAAGAAGTCAGAACCAGAAAGCTCAAAGAAGATGATTCAGTGTAAAACTGAGGATCATGATGAGTTTGTGCATCCCAGGTGCAAACCACAATGGAGAAAGACTGGGCTAAGGATAAACCATCGACGTGAGTTGCCAAAGCACAACAAAATTAGCAGAAAGGGGGAAAATTGGGAACACAGTGATTACCAGTCTTCCTGTCAAATTGATGGCGTCAAAACCTTCTCAAAGGGTCCTGGAGGGTGCACGATGCCTCAAGGACAATTTTTCTGGTTTCGTGTGTCGTGTTAGAGTGATGGAGGAAGCAAGAACAATGTCGAGTTGGGTAATATAGAGGGGAAGTTTCCAGTTCGTGGACACCCATAGATGCTCATGGGGTCTTAAATTTATTGGTGACGTGCCCGTGGTTATGTGTGGAGATTACATGAGTTCTATTCATGGTGGATCTAACAATCCCTTCTCGACTGGGATGACTAGGGCACGAAACGCTTGCAAATCGGGGTTTCAAAGCTTTAGGATAAAACAGAGATTATGGAAAACTTAATAGATCATGATGAGGAGGATCATAGAAGGAGAAATCAGAGAATGAGAAGTAGTTGTATTGTCTACTCTAACTAGACTAGGAGTTGAGTGAAGGAGGGACTCCTTCTCACGGATGCCTTTGGGTCTTAGTCCAACCCAGACTCTGACTCAAAGGGTTGTGTCACACATAAAATGATGGTTGTTATATGATATCGATTGATTAATGTAAAATATTGCACAACTATGATTGAAATCATATCATTTCTTTTCTTAAATTAATTATGGTATCTAGGGTTCTTTCAAAACATAAAATTTGCATGCTACCAAATTTTAGCACAAAGAGTCCGGAAATATAGGTACTTTCCTGATTTGACCAAGTTTAGCTTATTATAATTATGTTTTTAGGATAAACGTTTAATTAATCATATATGATTACTTAAAATGGATTCGGGGATAATATTTGGGCAAATCCTTATATTATCAAAACCATATTTTGGTAAAATTATGAGGCCAAAAAAAGAACATTTATTGGGTAAATTTCATACTAAATGCTAAATGTCAATTATTTAATAGTTAGGGCTAAATTGATGATATTAAGTTTCAATTTAGTGTAAAAGATATCAAATTTAGTTTATGTAACATATTTGGGAGCCATAATCACATTAGTCTATGTATTAAACATTAATTTCAAAACAAAAACAAATTATGATTTCAAATTAGGGTCAATGTTATAAGGTTTCAAATTTTAGGGTGTTACAATTCTACCCACCTTATAAAAATTTCGTCCTAGAAATTTTCAGGGTACTACTCACCTTAGGGTTTTCCTTATCCTTAACATGAAAGGCTTAACTTATAATTATACACATGTTCATTCATAAGATGAGACTAACCACATCTATAACCTTAAAGAGATTTAATAACTTAAACCAGACCTTGTTCATTCTTATCATCTTCATCATCATCAACCATGGTGAAGATTCTAGCATGTCTCTTCTCTCTAGGTTCTTCATTGACTTTGGGCACTTTCTTTTGAAACTTGGGGTAGTTGGGTCTAATGTGGCCTATTTCACCAAATGCATAGCACACTCAGGTTCCAAACCTGCATTCTCCTAGATGATACTTGGAGCACTTGCCACATTGAGTCTTTGCAGGTTGATTAGCAACAACCTCAGCTAGAGCCTTCCTCTTCTTATCATTATGGTGGTTGTTGTGGGAGTAGTTGTCCTTCTTCCATGCTCTTCCTGGATGGTCTTATAGTTCTAGGGCACCTTACAGGGTGCGGTGTCCTCATCCAGACAAATCAAAACTAAGGTTTTCTTGAGACCCATAATGAACTTCTTCATCTTGCATCGTTCATCATGATCAAATCCATACTTTTGGAAGATCATGAACTTCATGGCATATTGTGTGACGGTCATATCACCACATTGATGAATGTTATGAAACTCCTCTTCTTTCTTTTTGACCATAACTTCATATATGTAATGTTCTTTAAAGGCTTCTATGAATTCCTCCCATGTGAGTGGAGGAGCATCAACTTCACGGGATCCTAGCAGGTTCTCCCACCAAATCCTAGAAGCACCGTTGAGCATGTGAGTCCCAAAACAAACCTTGGATGGGTTAGGGAAATATAGAGCATGGAAACAATGCTTCATGTTCTACAACCATCTTTCAGCTTTTCCCACCACATCCATCTCTTCCTCTCTAGCAAAAGAATCGGGCTTGATCTTCAAGAAGTCAACTAGAGAAAGCCCACGGTTGACCCTATGGTTGCCCAAATGATCCTCTCCTCTTCCCAAGGTAGTGGCAAGGGCTCTGACTAAAACATCAAAAGGCACCATGGGGATTTCTTTACATGGAGATACTTGATGGTCTCATATGTTGTGTGAATCATCTTCATCCCCACCCATGGGCATATCACCCTTCTCCATAGGTGCCATCTGTGGAAGAGGACATAAACTAGATGAAATTTTGAGAAAAGCCTGGTGCCCAACTATATTTTTAGCTCTGATACCATATTGTAACACCCAATTTTTTTAAAACATGCACAATACTGAGCATAAGAATAAATCTCATTGGGATGTCACAAAATTATTACCATTGCATAAAAATAGAGTTCATATATAAACCAACACAAGATAAAATAAAAGTTCTCATACTCAAGTCTTCAACATAACTCACAAATGAACAAAACTAAACATGTTTACTCTCACTCACTCTACACTTTCTCATAACATAAAACACACTCTCTAAACTAAAGCACATGTCTCATAAGCATAAAGGAAAACTAATCAATTGATAGTTGGCACCCACCGAGTTTTGTCTCAAATGTCCTTGAGCTCCTTCTTCAGTTGGTTTTTAGATAGTTTTATCCTTGACCTTTCTCTTATCCTGTGGGCATCATGCCCCCAGTTATGCATCAAACAAATTGGTCAGTGGAATTGAGCATATTATAACTTTAAGAAAACATGTAACTCAAAATGAACTTTAAACAATAAACATTGAAAAAGGGATACAATTGCTCTTGAATTACGTTTTTTATCTTGACCTATATAAGAATCCTCTAGTTTTTTGACCGAAGTGCCTCTTCTCTTATGCAAAAAAGTGCCTCTTCGGTTGCATCGAAGTGCCTCTTCTCTTATGCACTGAAGTTCCTCTTAGTTTTTCTCCGAGGAGCCTTTTAGTGAGGATCTTATATAGTAATCTTTTACCATTATCTTTCTCTTAAAAATTATTCTTGACTTTATTCTTAATTTTCATGGAGATGATACAATAATACTGACAATAACCACAACATTCATTTTATCATAACTTGACTTTTAACAATTGAAACAGTAAATAACACATTCATAGCATTCACTGTACACATAGCATTAAAATCAACCAATAATTATGTTCAAAGTGCATGGACCATTTACCTTTCTCTTAGAGAAGATCCTATGTATCCTTTTATGTTTAAGAACCCTAGTCACGTTCTTGGGGTTTCTATAACCCTAATTACCATGTTGTGTCAATTATAATTAATTAATACTTGGTATTCAACCTAATTTCTACGATTTTGGGGTTCTTGATTAAAATAGGGAAAATTAGTGTCAAAACATGATTTTGAGCATAGTTGATCATCTAGATCTTGAAAAACCCTTTCCAACACATATTTTTTGACAAAGCATTAATTAGATGTGAATTTTGGAAGCACAAACCAATAGAAATTCTGGAAAAAGCCAAATAGGTAGTGTTATCCACAAAGGAGGTGAAACCCTCTCTGAGCTGGGCCAATGGGCATAGGCCACATGGCACGAAGGCCAACCTAGTTAGCATATGTGTCAGAGAGGTAGGGAGCCTTGAAATCCCCAAAACACCAATGAGTAGGTTCACTAGTACAAAAATGACGTATAACATCACATTTGATGTCGTCGGTTGGAAAGTAAAAATTGACGCCAATATGCTACAATGTCAGCTTAAAACAACAACTGAAAGCTATATGTGAAGGCTGGCTGATTTACAAAAGACATGGGTATCACTTTTCCTTTAACGTCAATTTTTTGACATAACAACTGACATCCAAAATCACCCGCGAAATACAATTTTTCAGGGAAAAAAAATTGCCTCCAAAAAATTTCAAGTCGGCGTCAGTATTACAAACACCGACAAAAATATTCTGTGCCAAGACCCATGAAAGTTTTTATCCACTAATTGGTCGTCAATTTTTTCTCAAAGAACTGACGACTAAATATCCTTCGCGAGGCAAAATTCATTCTCTTATTTGGCGTTAGTTTTTGCAGAAAAACCGACGAGGTTGTGTGTTCGCGCGTTGTCCCCATGAAAATTTTTATGCAATAAAAAATTACAAATAGGTGTCGGTTTAGGTTTATAACGGATGTCTGTTCCTTTAGGCGTTGGATTATTTTATTAATCGATGCTGATATTTAACTTAATAGCACACCCGCGTGAGCCAGATCGACTCTTCCCCTATTTAACTGAGCAGACTGAAATAGCTAGGTCTGGCAATTTTTTCTGCCGCCTCCCCTTATCTACTCACCGTAATCCTACTGCCGCGAGTAGCTTGAAGCTACTCACTGCCTCTGCGCGTCGCTAGTCGCCGCTATGAGGAGCTTGAAGCTGCTCACCACCAGAGCTGCTGCTGCCATCCAGTCGCTGCCAAATTACACGACAGTGTCAAATATTGCACAACTATAATTAAAATCATACCATTTCCTTTCCTAAATCAATTGGGGTAGCTAGGGTTCTCCAAATCAAATGAAAATTTGCATGCTACCAAATTTTAGCTCAAGGAATCTGAAAATATAGGTAGTTTCCTGATTTGACCAAGTTTAGTTTACTATATTTCTCTTTTTAGGATAGACAATTAATTAATCATATAGGATTACTTAAAATGGATCCGAGGATAATATTCGAGAAAATAATTTCATTATCAAAACCAAATTATGGTAAAACTATGACCTCAAAAAAAGAACATTGATTGGGTAAATTTCATATTAAACCCTAAATGTCAATTATTAAATAGTTAGGGCTAAATTGATGATATTAAGTTTCAATTTAGTGCAAAAGTTATCAAAATTAGTTTGTGTAACATATTTGGGAGCCATCATCATATTAGTCTATGTCTTAAACATTAATCTTGAAATAAAAACAAATTAGGGTTTCAAATTAGGGTCATTTTATGAGGTTCAAATTTTTAGGGTGTTACAGGTCACCTGCATTATCACCAACATGTCCAGACATCTCCATAGTAGACACATATTTATCATTAGTCAATAGGTCTAGACATCCTGCATCTGTATCAAATAGTAACTTGTAATGAACATCAAATCATCATCATGCATAGTACAAGAGATATGAACCTATTGGAAGAAAAACTACTTAATGGTTCTTTAAACAACACAGATGGTGCAGGAAGTCGCTAGACAATGGTTCCTATTGTTTACATCTATTATTCAATCTGGAATCAACTGGTCTATTATGAGAATGAGATCGCTATTAATGACAATATGGATGATGTGTGTAATTCTCAGGAGGATGTGATCAACCAAATCTAACTAGAAAATATCTTACAACATTGTGTTTGTGGCCAAGTGTGTGAGTCGATGGGTGTGGTTGACTCGTCTAACACCAAAACACCACTCTACTTCAACAATGCTCTCTTGATACAAAAGAGTTGTCTCCACCTGAGCTACCCATTTGTCCCCATTATCTGATTGAGATATGGTCTGGATTGTTTAGAAGAAAAATATTAGATATTAGAACCCAAGAAAAGTGTGTTGGCTTCTTTCTTTTGTAGTGACAAAATAGAGATATCATGAAATCTATCTCTCCTTTTTAGTATATGTTGCTTCTAGATCCTTATACTTGGTATAAATTAATTTCTATGTTGGCACTTGTATAAATCATGATTGCATAAACATATCAAAAAGCATTAGTGGTAAATATAATCAACAACAAGAGTTTTATATCTTGGATATGGTTTTTAATATTCTACAAAGGCCCCCGCATGAAACACATAGGGGCAATAGTTCAAAGAACAAATAGTTAGATGTCCCTATGTTTATAATCATAAGATTGTTTTTCCATTCTTCTCTTACATCAATAAAATCATATGACACATTTCACCTTATTGATATAACCACCTTTTCTATTGCACCTACTCTTGGTTGATAATGTACAAAGTAATAAAATAGTGTACAAAATAAGCATTAGAATGTGTAGTATTCAACCCAAAACCAGTTGGCAATGAGTGAAGGAACCACACACCTTATAAGCCACAAGACCACCCCAAAGATAAATGGCGTGGGACTATTCCAACACCCCCCTTCAAGTGCAGACACTTTTGTGTGTGTGCATCTGTTATTTTAAAGTAAGGTGTGGTCCTGACACCTATCTCGTGGGGTCTGCTATGATACCATATTAGAATGTGTGGTACTATGATTGAAGGACCACATATCTTATAAGCCACAAGATCACCCCAGAGTTCAAAGGTGTGGGACTATTCCTAGACCCCCCTCAAGTACAACTACTTTTGTGTGCTTACACTTGTTATTTCGGTATGGCACAGTCCTCACATTTGTCTTGTGGGATATGCTCCAACACCAAATTAGGATGTGTGGTATTCAAATTAAAACCAATTGGAAATGAGTGAAGGGACCACATACCTTATAAGCCACATGACCACACCATATCTCAATGGTGTGGGACTATTCCAACATCCCCTCTCAACTTCAATCAATTTTTTGTGCTTGCATTTGTTATTTTTAGGTAGGTGTGGTCCGCACACTTATCTTGTGGGTCTACTATGATACCATATAAGAATGTGTGATATTTAACCGAAAACCAATTGGCAATGGGTGAAGGGACCACATACCTTATAAGCCATAAGACCACCCCAGAGCACAAAAGATGTGGGACTATTCCAACATCCCCCTTAAGTGCAATCACTTATTATTTTAGGTAGGGTTTGGTCCTCACACTTATCTCCTAGGGTTCATTTTGATACCATATTAGAATGTGTGGTATTAAACCCAAAAGCAATTGACAATGGGTGAAGGAATCACACACCTTATAAACCTAGGAAAAAACCCAGAAATCAGAGGTGTGGGACTATTATAACAATAAGAATTCTGGAAAAATAATCATTTATCATCAAATAGGGTTACAAGAAATAATGCTCAACTAACAAATAAGCAATGGAATGAAAATATTGAATTCTTAGATTTATTATATAGAACTTGGTTTACCATCTTGAATGAATGCAACTTCACAATAAAATGTTGATAAAAGAATCTTCATAAGTAGATCCAAGGTCCCACCCATGCACCAACACACACACAACATTCAATGGGTGATAAACTAGGGTCTTTTCAACATAAATTGTTTGTTGTTAATCTTTGAGGTGGTGGGGTGCCAACCTCCCTTTCAAGAAATAGAGTAAGCAAATTTCACTGGGAAGCCCTCTCCTAGAGAAATATGCCTAAATTGGATTTCCAGTAGATATCAACAAATGTGAGTCAAGAAAAATCATAAGATTTAGAGAGAGAAAATTTTAGTATTACAAAGCTAAATGGAGCTTTCCTAAACACTACATTACAAGCATTCACAATGGTCAAAACAAATTAGACTAGGTTATAGAGTAATTTTTTAAAATATCATAAGTTAGGAGATCTTCATGTTTAGGTAAAGCCTCTTGAATTAGTGTAGCTTCACATATATGTGTATATGTCAACTTGTTTCTAGTATGGTCCACCCTATATATCATCAATGATACTCCATTCTAGAACGTGTCACTATGGGGATCTAGTCACGAACATCCACTCTAAGTATAGAGAATATTGCTTGATTTATAGAGCCACTTGGAGTTCCTAGTCATGGGATATGTGTCACACTAAACATATCATCTTTCAAATATAAGAGACAACTAAAGCTTCATTTCCTTGAACATATAGAGTATGATTGATAGTATTGATGGTTGTAGAAGCATAGTATAGAGAGTAACTGATGTGCACATTTTATATAGACTTTTTACCCACTTTTACACACACTTTCAATCCATTTTGTACCTTAATTTGCCTCTAATCATACTTGATTTCCCACCTTTTTAGTTGTTTTATTCTTCTTATGTTAATCACAGGTACATGATATTGACGAGGAAATGGGGCCAATCCAACCAAAATTCAACCTTAGCGGAACCCCGAAGAGTTTACATACTTGATGGAGTTGGTATTGAAGATTTTAAAGAGATCATAATGTGTTTTGATTACCACACATCATGTAAGTTTACAAATACTCACATCCCTAGTTGAAGAGCAGGGACATAGTGTATTGCTACTCAAACAAGGTGTGTCTATGCATTCAAGTTCTACGTTCCAAAGTTCTGTCAAGTTACACAACATGTGGTTATTAAGACATGATGTGTTCAACCCGATCGGCCTCAACTCAAGATTTCGTCAACTCTCAGATACACAGTGTGTCTCTCAGACAACATGTTGTGTCTCCATTTAGAAAAGTAGTTTCTCGTCAGTTACACATGGTGACACCATATTGTATCCAAACATGGCGTGTTCCAGTCTATTTGTACAGATTTAAAAAATAACTGTCCTTCATTTTAAATATGAAAACACTCATATGGAGAGTTATCTCTAGTCATTTTGAAGCACTCTTAATCCATAGAATAGTTTAGAGAAAGGAGGAGGTGATTTTGAGGAGAAAGAGGTGGTTTCTCAGGAGAGAACCTCCATTCTTCTTCATTTTTCTTTAAGGAGTGCAACAGGAGCTTCTCTACCTTGCCCATACCTCTCGAGAGAGAAGGTGGCCCGAGATGAAGCTTTAGTAGGCATGGAATTTTGTCCACAAGATGGAGTTCTACCTTATTCTTCTTCATTTCTTGGGGTTTCCTTGTTCTTTGCTTCTCTAATCATGTCAAATTCTAAAGTCTTTAGATTATTCATCTTTTTCTTCATTATGGATGAGTAGTTCCTTTTTACTTGGGTATGAGAGAGTAGAACCCATGACACTACTCATGTGAAATCATATTTCTTAACTTATGTTAGTTAATATGCTTCTCCAAGAGTTGCTATGGTGTTATTTGGTTGTATGCTTGTTGGACCATCTTTCCTACACATTTTATGCTTATTTATAAGATCTGGGAAGATTTGTAGAGAAGTAGGGAGTAGTTCTCTTGGCAATGAACCCTTGACACAAGAGTGACTTGCATACATTAAGGATCTAAAATTGAAGTTTGGATCTTAACATAAGCATGAGAGTGTTATGTAGAGATAAGAACCATCTCCTATCATTGGGAGGTGTATGATGATGGCAACCTCCTTTGCAAGTTAATTAATTTGTTAATTTCGTGGTTGCATGAGAGTAATGGTATGGAAGCGAAATCCTATACCAAGATCTTCAAAATATGATCTAAATCTTTCTCAGTGTTTAATTCTCATAGTTACTTTTAGTTGATAATTAGTAGAATCACAAACCAAACCAAACTTTTGTAAACCGATCTAGATTTTTAAACTCTAACACATTAGCACCTAGTAGTACCTTGCTCCCTTGGATGATCTCAAATTTACTACACACACCCGTATACTTGTGGGGTAGTACTCGAGTTATAAATATTAAAACTTACACATCGAAGATAATAGTAACCCATCGAAGTCTTTGATTCAGTGTATTGTAAGACCATGAATAGATAGACAAATATCTTCAGTTAGACCAATGAAAACAACATGATGCCTTTATTGTCATGATAGCCATAATTCCTTACTCTGTTGTGTTTCTTCTCAGGATCTGTTTCCCACCATAGATACATTGAATGATCATACTTCAAACAATGAGTACATTTCAAATCAATTTTCTTTTTTGTTGCTAGAGATGCTCATATCTTGAGGAGTTGTAGCTCAGTAGAATAGAATGCTCAAGGTTTAGACACTCGTTGGTTTTCACCTTAGTTTACTCCTAGTTGCTTCTTCATCTACCACTTGAAACTATGTCTCCTTGATGCCAGGATGGTTGCATCATTCAATATATGGCTCAACATTCTTGAACTCAAGATTTTGACCACCAAAAAGAATAATAGTACGAATCTTCCATTATCTGGTATAATATAGCATTACAAGGTAATGTCACGTCTGCATAAAAATCAAGTATTTACATGTGGGATTGCAAAGAATTGCAGTATTTTGTGACACAAAAAGGATCATGCAGTCCATGACTCCATTTATTTTAAACAAGCAGTCATATAGGAGGGAGAATAGGAGAAGATCCTCAAGATCAAAACAAGGAACCCCATCAACAAGAAGCTCTGAGATAAGGTAGTTAAGGATCCTAAGTATATATTCTATTTTTATTGTGTACCACTTGCATACCACCATTGCATTACTAAACGCCCCTAAAATAAAACATCTAGTGCACCTTGTTTGTGCCTCAAATACTTTTTGAGCAAAGTTTAGATTTTTTATTAAATAAAAGAGAGAATAATATTACCACAATGGTGTTTATCTTGTAGCATCAATCAATAATGCATTTTTATAAATTTTATGATTTAAAAACATTTACATGAGATTCTGTGAAGTCAATGCATCCACTTGATCACTAGACCTCAATACCGCATGGATATAACGTCAAAATTGCAACTCTCAAGAAATCTATGCCTCTCAAAATGAAAGGAGAAATGTAAACCACAAAGCTCAAGGAGATTGTTTCCTCTAGAATGCCTACACATTTAGAGCAAACGTGACTAGACCTTAAGGATTCACATATGGAAGGTTTAAGGGTGCACCCACATAGAAAACTATTCCTTGAATTTCTAGGAACTAGTAAACAAACTTCTCTAGGGATAAATAAATTGGATACGAGTTCTCACCAATTAAATTTATAAAGTCACATAGAGAAAAATGAAATTGGAAATTAATAAGTTTAAACCTTTCAATATTAGAAGATATCATGTTCAATTATTTCTTCTTTGGAAATACTCATGGGATTAGATACCATAAGTAAGATGTTTCATAACATTAATTTCTGGGAACAAGTAAGACCATGTGCACCGCCTTGTGACATGGGGAAATATCTTTGGCACAGATATAAGATACCAAGGCGGGATATGACCATTTATAAAGAAAGAAAGGAGGGACTTAGCACTGTGGACAAGATCAGCCAATGGTTCCCAAACTATCCTACTGAATGCAGTCTTTTCCATATGGATAATGAATCAGCTAAACATCTTTTCACACAATGCTCGTTCATCAAGAGAGTATATGGGATATCTTGGGTTGTAGTTCATCACCAGAAGGTTGGAATCCTTGGTCCAATCTGAGCTCAATCTTTGAATACATCAAGACCAAAGAATTTATGCTCCTCGTTCTTTTAGCCATTATCTATTTTGTTTGGAAAGAACGTAATAGTCGAAGACATGGTGGGGAGATTCTTACTGTACTATAGATTGCTATAGTGATTAGAAATGCAGTTCAAAATGTTCTGTTTGCTCATGGAGAATGGAAGATTACACTGCCTATTACTATCCTCATGACTTGGGATGTTCATTGAGCTTATGTTGCATGGGGAGGGGGATAATGATCAGTCCTTTCTCAACCCATGATATGGACTTTTGTTTTGAGCTACTATCTGTTTCTTGGTTTTCTGGCTACTCACTTTGAGTATGAAAATTGTACTTGTAAAGAGATGCTATACAAGCACTCTTCGATAATCCTTTTCTTCAAATAGGTGCATAGAGAACAGACCTAGTCCGGACAATAGGCTCTGGATTAAGAACTAGATTGTTTGGCCTTTTGGTCCTTTGAAAAGGTTTGATCTTTAAACCTATCATGTATGTGCACTCTGTGCTAGGGGCTGGATATTTGTCTTGTCCCTTCGGAATAAAATTACCCAAAATTATAATAAATAAGATGTTTCATGACCATTTACAAAAAGCTTCCTTCCTTCTTTAGAATGCAGTTCCCTTCTCAAAGTAACAATGTTTCCTAGAACCAAACAAACACCACCACCAATCACTATTTGACTAAGATCATCTGCCTATCTATCAAAACATGACTAAATAAGCATTCATTAGCATTGCACTGTTGTTTTACCCTTCTAGAGATGAGAATTATGAATGCTGGTTGTGGATATTGATTTAAAACAAGGTTTTGTTTGGGTGAATTTGTTGCCACTTGTAATTATATATACAATAAAAATTAGAGAAAGTCTTGTACTCATAGTACCTCTTACAATTTTTTAAAGAAAAATCCAAGTTGCATGGAAAAAACTTAGATCATGGTGACATCCGAACTCATTAGTTGAATGCATGTAATACATTCACGAGTTTAAAATATGATGTTGAGTTGGATTTTGGAGTCCATTAAGATCTATATGCTAAGATAAAGCCCACTATGTTGGACCTTGTATCATTATTATAAAAGTATGACACCATCAAACACATAAATTATGTAACATCAATGGAATTTATCTAAGTAAATGAAAAACTTAGACAACATAACAAGCTCCCATGCTCATTTCATATTTCAAAAACATGGACTAATTAATATCTTCATAACAAAACTAATATTAAATATGATTCAAGAAAACATGGCATTGAATAGGCCAATCATAAAGATCGTCAAGCACCCTAGACACTACCAAAGTTTGGTGCAGTTTCTGCAATAATGGATGTTCTAGATTATTGTGTGGTTTATATATGTTATACTTATGTCCTATTGTTGTTCTACATTCTATTTACTTCAAACGGTAGCAACTATCCTAATTTTTTAACCTCCAACTCAAATCAATGTTGTTAATGTGGAGATAGTCTTACATAAATGTACTTTTATCTATCAAGAATCCAACTCATGTCTACAAAATAAAATATATTAGTCTAATATATTTATCTAATAAAAAATGTAATGTGTGTGCAAATTTTATGACTTATGATCAATCATGCATAATGTATTAAATGTCACCGAACAATATGTTTGAAAATCAAAATTTAGAAAAATACAATTGGATAAATTTAAATGATAAAACATATGATCTAAAAATAAGCAAAAATACAATAGAGATATATAATATTGGATCCAACAAGATACAATTATTATAACTCCAAAATAAACTTGATAAAATAAAGTAAGAAAATTATTATGGTGTCTTCAAATCCAGAGATCTTAAGCGCATGTTTGTTACGATATTCTTTTGATTTGTTGCCAAGAATATAAACTAGAGAAATAACCTAGAGAAGAAAGAAATATTTGGAATGGGAGATGAAAACTTATGTTGACCTAATGAAGCAAATTAATGTGATGAATTTATCACTTGATGGACTATACAAGAATTTCACAAATCATAAAATGTAGCTTGTGAGGAGTGAGAGCAAAAATACCATTAGAGTCTTTTTTATATTCAATTAGATATGTAGATTGTTTGAAACTAAAAGATACTAATTGATGGTGAAATGTGTGAAGCAAGATGGTAGAATAATCAAGACAAATTGATGAGGTAATTGAACCACTATGATAGATTGGCAGGTTAAAGAGATAATTATTGAGCCTTGTTTGTTGAACACTTCATTCGATCCAAGTGTTCAAGCTACTGAGATAAATGAAACTAATGAGAACACAAATAGTATGTCCATGATTCATATGCCCTAGTTAATGATGATGAATCTAGACACAATCCTATAAAGGAAATTCATGAAAAAGTTCATGAGTATTCAAAGCCTATTAGTCAAATGACGCATTTGATGAGCCAAAAGAGGTGTTTATAATCAAAATGGATTCAAATAGCCAGGACATTGGTCCTAGAAAGAGGAACTCATTGAATTATATCTTTCATGTGGAGAAGGAGATATTGAAATGCCTTATAAAGATATTTCTCATAGCCAATATGATCCTAACAACTTGGTGTTAACAACTATATGAGTAAACAAGAATATATGAGTACACAACTGGATACAAGTGATTAGTTATTCAATGAATTTTATTGAAAATGTTAGAATATCAATTGCTATAGTTTCCAAAACTTGGTTGCACGAGCTCATCCAACCTGATTTAGGTGCTAACAACTACATGACATATAGCTAAAATAATTATAGGATAATCAATCAAATAACTTCCAATTCCCAATTGAGTCTTTTGAGGTTTATTTGATTGATTGACAACTCTATTTGATCAGAAATCCAATCTTAGCTAGTGATGCCCTCTTTATGACATCCATTTATAACTCAACTAGTAAAATTTTCAATGAATTCTCAGATATTATAGCCTAAAATTTGGTATCTTTTGTGCCAGATGTTTTGCAAAAGTGAATCCTTATGTGTTTAATTCCAATCTATAATTGGTAACCCATGATTTGGTGTTTTTCAATTGATATCTCTCCAATTTTTTTGCATGCAAAAGAACCTTACTAATAGCATTATTTTAGTTCCATGTAGGTAATGTAGTCCTAATGAACTAAAGTTATTTTTTTGGATGGGAAAAACTTATGATATGGAGATTTTTGCAAACTAGGAACATCCCATTTGTTGATGTCCAAACTTCCATTACATTAAATGTAGTGATTTCCATTTCATTTTTACATAATATAATATATGTAGTTAGAATAATTGTAGCTAATGCATACCTTTTTTTGTAGTGGTCTCTTAGTAAGTTGAAGTATACTCTACCATGGTTGTTAGTCATAGAGAAATTAGAGCATGAGTTCCAATTCACTTTTGATATGAAACATAGGGGTATGTCCATGCCACATTTAATTTGTTAATATTTACTATCTTCACATAAACTATATACTTTATGCATATTTTTATCTAATTGAGGACATATAATAGTTATATCACATCTTTTTTCAATAAATAATAAAAACTTATATGTATATAACCTTTATTGATAACTTTTCTAGAAATTATAGAATTATACATGAAAGATGTATCAAAATTACTTCCTCTCTTTATAATTATTTAAATGTGACTTTGTGTATGAAATGAGTGTTACACCCTAGTGTAATTTAGATTGACAAAAACATACATGTGTCCATGCACACATACACAATATATGCACATGTTCACCTTATTCATACAAACAAACAAATGTATACATACATGTTTATGCATATTTGGGTATAGGGCCAGATCCATTGTTGGGAGATTTTCCAATTTACTTCAAGGTCCTATTAGGAGATACAAAATGAAACATTAAACACAGTGACTATATTATGTATGTTTCTTGTTCAAGCACAAAAAGAAACTATAAATGACCTTTTCTATAGGATGCAAAAGAAATTATTGTGTATTAATGAGGCTTCAAAATACAAAGTGTTGGAGCATGTAATATAAAGAGTGTTACTATAATGAGTGGTACCCATAAGGGTAATCAAAATTACTCACTCAAACAACACGAACCACACCACATGCATGGAATGCCAAATTTCAAGTAATATAATGTACCAACTTATCAAAGAGAAAAATAATAAAATGTAACTATTAAAATGTAACTCAAGTTCTAAGATAGTTCACCCACAAGGGTGGATGTATAAGGAAATCAATGAGAGAAAACCAATAATAACTGGCTGCATAGGCCAACCTATCCATTTTAATTTTGTTACCATGAGTAAGCTAATCATGCATAAGCCAACTAATGTTACAGTATTGTGCGATTTTTTTGTCACAGATATCCAGAATGAACTAGAGTTATGGATACATCATCACATTCAATACATTTTGCTGATCTCCTAGTAGACTAGAAAGATACATATGAGTTCAATAAAACATACTAACTCACATGGTTGTGTCACTTATCAAAAGACATAGAACATCATTCTCGTTATATGGGAGGGACAAATATTTTCTATTTCATTCACAATGCATAGTACTACTTCCACCTAACACAATCACTTCCTTTATGACATCCTTTTGAATATCACATTTATTATTGTCAAAGTATGACAATCGTCATGTCACCAGTGTAGGGACTTCATGTGAAGTTGTAGACCACCATTTTTGTATTGAGATGTGACAAGGACTACATATAATAATCCACAAATCTCTCTCAATGTAGGTATGAATAGTAAACTTGTTCTCTAAGAAGTAATCATGTGTCTAACATGGTATCCAACATCTATGACCCATGAGACATGATATAAAGATCATACTAGTCTCATATGATTTATTGTTGTCCAAGCCACAATAATACTTGACTAGGGAAAATTGAGAATATTGTTGTAGAATTCGTTGTGATATCATGCTCGAGTCACATACTTGAAGACCCATGAACTTGAACCAATCATTTTTAAGACATTTATTGCGTACATTATTATCATGGTAACAAATTAGCATTGATAAATGGAATTGCATATATGAAATCTAACCAAAAGTGCACAAAGTCCTTGGAATCATTTTAGGATTGTATTCTAGGGAATGTACAAAAAGATATTGATCATATGGTGATCATAATATGAAAAGAATAGGAGAGGGGTCCTATTTATATTTTGTTACAATTAACAATCTTGTGGTTTTTATGCTTTTTTGGTAATAACTAGGCTATTTTTCTCTACTTAACGGAGGAGAGTTAAAGAAACTCTTCTATTTTTATTTGAATCTATCTTGAGGCTTCATATAATGTCAAATAGAAAAGTAGTTGTTTAGTTAGGGATTTTTGTATTGAGGTGTTGAATTAGGTTTTATTTGGACAAAATCCAGTTAAAGGGTTTAGAATTAATTCTTTGACTAATTATGAATTGCAAGGTAGTTTCATCTCTCATGGTGATTTAGAATGCTATGAATAATAAACTTCTCCTCCATTGGGGTTTTTCAAAAATACTTCTCAACCTCATTGCCCATGCCAATTGGGGGGGGGGATAAGAACTAATAATACTAACAACCCCACCCCATACAAACCACGAATAGTTTTTATGATTCTATCATTCATCTTGCAATCTTTACAACATTGTTTTTAAACATACATTAGCAAAAAATCCCTTAACATGTCTATGTTTGTGGATACATGTATACTAAATTTTGTACCTTGTTCCTTCTGTCTCTATGCATCCTACCCTGATCTAGTTAGTTCTCTACAAGCAAGATATATTGACATTTTTTCATTGGTATGTATACAATATCCAAAGCCTTTCCTTTCAAAGATCTACAATTTAAATATCGTACATAAATTCATGTGTCTTGAAGTTACTTCCTTATCTTCCTCCACCCAAAGTGGTGTGAAAGATCTAGAGGGGTGGTGAATAGAGATTTTTGAATATTAAAAATAATTTAAGAACTCAACCAAATAAGGAGGAGGAAACAAGAAAGACACTTCGGTTTAGAGTGGTTCCAACCTTTAAATCAAAACTTTCCAGTCCACTACCCAATTGTCTCCAATTGGGATTTTGAAAGGGATTAATTTTATTTACCTCTCAAGGATGTTACAATAAAATACAGTCACCTTCCTTGAAGTAGCCTTCTCCTAGAATTAGCCTCAACCTCCTTAAAGCAACCTTCTTTGAAGTAACTCCAATCCCTTGGAGAATCCTTCTTCTCCTTGAAGTAGCTCCACCACCTTGAGATAGCATTCACCTAGAAGTAGCTCCAACCTTCCTTGAAGCCACCTTCTTGAAGTAATCTCAAGCACCCCTTGAAGCAGCCTTCTCCACCAAGAAGTAGCTTCAACCAAGCTCCCTCAAGCAACCTCCACACCTTGGAGTAACTAAGGAGCACAAGTATCTTTAACCTTATGAAGGGGGATTGGAAGAAGGAAGTACACCAATTGCGTATAGAGATTTGATCCTATATCAAGTGTTATACCTCTCAAACCACTTAGGATGGACGTTTCTATGATGTGGCTAAGAGGCTATGGCTATAGGACATGAATTTAGATCTGGTATAACAAGATGGCAAGAGCTGCTTAGCTTTGTTGCTCACTAGAATGTATTTTCAAGTGCAGCTTGTGTACTTTAGGTGTCCTGAGGCCTCTCCTATTTATAGGAATGGTTTTCAAGTACTTAGGGACGTTCTAGGGAGTCTCTAGATTGTTCTTAGTGCTTAACTAGCTATTAGGTGTACATTAGTTGGCTAGCAATGGCTAATTTGTTCGTGTTTAAAAGAACAATCCAGAACCCTACTCGATCGACAAGTTTGTTGACTAAACTGTGTCTTGGTTGAGATTTTCTTCGACCGATATTTGGTTTAAGACAAATGTGTAGCAATGTATATTTTCAACTCCCAACTACTAACCACTTGGTCTAATGGTCACAAGCTTTAGACCGAGATTTTGCTCGGTCGACAATATTTTCAACCGAAACCCATTTTAGAGCACAAATATGTAAGGTATTGAATAGTGCTCATACGTTCAATCGAGGTGGTTTTCAGTCGACAAAAACTTTGATGCATTATGTCTTCGGTCGACTAGTTTCTCGACTGAGGATGTCCCTATTTCAGTCTTTTGAATCACCTATTAAATGTGTGTTCCAATGAGTGATGGTGACTCTAACTCTAGGGGAAGCCTAGATAAGGGTTATAAGTGGAGAGGAAAGATATAACACTTGATTTACTTGATGTATAAGTAATTGTACATTATATTTTTGTACAAGTGTTAACATTTGAGTACAATCATGAACACATATACAATTAAGTGCATTTGATCTTCAATTTGCATCGATCTTCTACCTTCCACTTAGTTGAATATCCTTATTACCTTGAACCCCAAAATACTATGATAGAACGTTAGATCCACAAGTATGATATGTTTGTCATCATCAAAACAAAGGGTGTGTTAATGTCCAATTTAGCCAACAATATCCCCCCTTTTGAAGATGACAAACATTTATAAAATATAATCAAAATAACTTAATTGAGATGCATTTCATACATGTCATTTACCTGAGATGAAAAGGTTCTCTTTTTTTCATAAAATATATGCTAATTATTCCTAAAAAGATATGGAACATACTATCCATCTCTTAAGGAAAATGTAGCAAAAATTAATGTCAAGCCAAGATAATATGAAACTTATTTGTTTTATTTTATCCCCCCCCTTGTCATTTTAAAATGATAGCTATATAATATTTTTAAGCTTACTCCCCCTGAATAGAATACTCCCCCTCAACAACATACACAAGTTGTAAAGAGAAAAACAAAGTTATGAAAAATGTCCAATGAAATCCACAAGATAGATTTTTATTATCATGTATAAGTAAACACAAACAAGTTCAATTTCATTGATGATAACATAGGATAACAACATAAGCTTTACTAAAGTGATTACATAAGCTTTACTACTCACTATATAGGATAACAACATCACTTGAAAGAGTTCAAGATTACATCAATGTTAGGATATTTCCAAAAAATGGAGCATCACCATAGTACTTGACAAGTGTTTGCTAGTCAAGTGCACATGTCTTGGTGAGAGCATTTGCTTCGAGAAATGTAGGTGCCCAATCAAATCTGAAGTGAGAAGCTATGTCCTGGAGTTGCATGGTTGAGTATTGAGTATGGGAAATATCATTTGAATGTGGTGGTGGAACTTGGGTATATTGGGTGTAAGGGTTAAAAAGGATGGACTCTCCCGAGATAGAGTGCATAAGGGTATGTGTCGGGAACATTGGGATACAAAGCTTGCATTCTTTCGTTTAGATATGTCATGGCATGGTGGTTGTAGTCTAGTTGTCTCCCAAAGTGATAGGTGGCCCCTTTGAGACAAAAAACATTATTGGCTAGATTTTCTATGGTGTAGCTAGGAGGAGTAGGAGGTGGAGGATTTACTTCAATAGATGTCTCCCCTCCGATCCTAGCTCTTTTGTGCCTAAAGTCAATTCCCATTTTATCGACAATGCTTTTGCTAAGTCTTTGAGGACGTCTATCACACTTGTAGCCTAAGTCCTCTAGGTTTTTGTCAAGAGAGTATTGGATTATTTGGCACCCAAAATAAGCAAAGGGAGGATTTCTCGAAAAGTCAAACATATTGGATAGGATGATGTGAATAAAGTTCACAGGAATGCTTTCAAGTATAGCATAGATGAGGCACATCCTAAATTGTGGAATTTTAGTTTTTGGCTCTAGGATAGATGTTATGAGAAATAATTAGGTTCACTACCCCAGATTCAGGGGTTAAGGATGTAGCATAATAAGTTCCCCTATGCTCATGAGATGAGGTGTTGGGAAGAAAAATAGCAATTTTGATGTCACCTAGGCTAATGGTGTTATCTTCGGTGGAGAATTTTGAGATAGAATTTTTAGTGGTTAGGTATAGAAATTCTCCATACTCTTCCGCATCTATATCTAACATTTTTAGAATGTCATTTTTTGAGAAACGGAAGGATAACCCATCAACCATGGAAGTGAAAGAAAATGGGTCATCAGAGTCCCTAGTATGGTTAGCATAGAATTCATTAAGGACTTGGGTGGACCATAAATGAAAGGATGGGATAAGGAACTCCATCAATTTTTGCACCTTGAAGAGCTTGGAGAGGTCAAGAAGCGTAATGAAGTTGTTGAGGTCCACCAAAGAGGAGTCTTCGAGGTGAGCTTCAGGTAGCATTATCTAGTGTCAACATCATTGAAGGGGATGTCATTGATGATGCTCAAAGACGGGGATGTCAATATATGAGGAGTCTTCGAGGTGAGCTTCAGGTAGCATTATCTAGTGTCAACATCATTGAAGGGGATGTCATTGATGATGCTCAAAGACGGAGTAATTGTCCTTTCCTTCCTTGGAACAACTTGCTTCTTCCCACCACGAGTTGAAGAGGAAGCCATCTTGAGCAAAGAGAGGTGGAAGAAGAGCTAGAGATGGTAGGGGATGAATGTTACTAGAGAATAACTCTAAGAAACACTAGAAAATTGATGGAGAAGAGAGAACTTGAGGTGTAAAGAAGTTTGGCGGATTGGGGTACTTTTTATAGCAAAATAGAGACCTGCTCGGTCGACAATTTTGTCGACTGAGAGCCCAATGGCTCTTTTCCAACGGCTAGTCGGTTGATGTTGGAATTTTAATTTTTGGGCACAACGGTCAAGGATTTGATCAAAAATATTTTGACCAAGGGACTTTTGTGAAAAAAATTTCAGTTCACGAGGTTTCTAGAAGAATCTCGATTGAGATTCACATACTCAACTAGGGGTCCCACCAAGTGAAATTCGATCGAGAAATTTGTCGACCGAGGACTTTCTCAGTCCACAATATTGTCGACCAAACATGAAACTGTGAGTAGTTTTGTTGAATTGATTTGAGCTTCTTTAAGGGCTTGTTCATGATAATAAATTATTGTGACTAAGAAAAGGAATAGATCTAAAATTATATGCACTGAAAATCATGTGAATTTCAAGTCTGAAATTTATCAAGAGCTTTGAGCACATATATCAAAGAAAACACCTTCTAGTGGAGTAATGAGTAACCTCTTTCTAATATATTGAAATTGATCCATAGGAAAAGGTTTGGTAAAAATATCAACTAATTTCTCTTCAGTATCAACATGATGAAGATATATATTATTTTTAAAAATATGATCTCTTAAGAAATGATGTCTAATCTCAATATGCTTGGCACAACTATGTGAAACATGGTTATGGACCAAGTTTATAGCATTAGTATTATCACAAAAAATTGGCGTAGAAGAAAATGCAAATCCATAGTCATACCAAACTTGTTGCATATAGAGTACTTGAGCTCAACATGAGCCCACAACCACATATTCGGCTTCAGTGGTAGATAGGACAACTATATTTTGTTTCTTACTAAACCAAGATACTAAGTCTCTCCCTAGTAATAAACAACCGCCACTTGTGCTCTAGCGATCAAGTCGACAACCAGCATAGTCGACATCGGTGTAAGCTTTTAAATCCAAAAATTGTCCTTTGGAATACCACAAACCATAGTTGATAGTATCGGTGAGATATCTTAAAATTATTTAGATGACTTGAAAATGAGAGTGCATTGGTTTTGACTAAAATCAAATGCAAAGTCCAACGTAAACCATTATATCTGGCCTAGAAAATGTCAAATATAATAAGCTACCAATCACGGTCCTATATAAGGAACCGTCAATGGTTTCACCATATTCATCCTTGTCAATTTTAGAGAAGTTTCCATGGGTGTAGTAGCATGTTTGGAATTTTCCATACCAAACCATTTTAAGAGTTCCTTAGTGTATTTCTCTTGGCTTAGAAAAAATCCGGCGGGCGTTTGATTTATTTAAAAACAAAGGAAAATGTTACCTCTCCCATAAGACTCATCTCAAATTCTTTTTTGCATGGTATCACTGAATTGATTACATAAGGAATCATTTCGAGCATCAAAGATGATGTCATCAACATATATTTGAACAACAAGAAAATTTGATTCATATGTTTTGAAAAATAAAGTGGAATCTAATTTTCCAATAGAGAGACCATTACCAAAGAGATAGTTTTTAATTCTTTCATATGAATTCTGTGGTGCTTGTTTTAGACCATAAAGAGCTTTCTTAAGTTCATAGACACGGTCAAGCTTGTCATAAATTTCAAAACTAGGTGGTTGAGCAACATAGACTTCCTCTTCTATGATTCCATTTAGAAAGGTACTTTTTACATCCATTTGAAATAGTTTGATGTCTTTATGGGCATCTAGAGCTAATAACATTCTAATAGCTTCAAGTCTATCCACAGGTGCATAGGTTTCATCAAAATCTATCCCTTCTTGTTGGTTATATCCTTGAGCAGCCGACCTAGCTTTATTTATAACTACTTTCTCAGCTTCATTAAGTTTGTTTTGAAAAACCCACTTAGTTCAATGATGGTTTTGTCTTGAGGTCGAGGAACTAAGTCCCATTCTTTGTTTTTAGTACATTGATTTAGTTCTTATTGCATGGCCATTATCCAATACTCTTCTTTTACAGCTTCATTTACCTTTTTAGGTTCAACAATTGACACAAAGGCCATGTTTGCAACATCTCTAAATGATGCTCAGGTTTTTCCTTTATCAAAAGGATTTCCTATGATTAAGTCTTGAGGATGGTCCTTGATTAATCTTGAAATAGGTTGTTGTGCCTCATTATTATGTTGTTCAATTTTAGAATTTTGATCATCTTTTGTTGATATGGTTAGGTCCTCAATTTGATAAGTGATATCATTTACATTTTCATTTTCATTTTTATCACTTTGTGTTGACATTTCATGAAATGTGATATGAATTGATTCTTCAACTTTTCTAGAGATAGTATTATAGATTCTAAATGTCGAACTAGAAGTTGAATATATCAAGAAGAATCCTTTACATGATTTAGGATCAGATTTATCTGTATCATCCTTTGTATTAACGATGTAACAAGGTGTACAAAAGGGTACAAAAGGTATGAAAATAGTCAACTCTTGGTTTCTTGTTGAAGATGAGTTCATAAGGAGTTTTCTTAAGATGGGAGTGAATTGTTACACAATTTAATACATAACATATTGTATTTACTCCTTAAGCCTGAAAAGATTTATGTGTATTATGTCCAAGTAACATTGTTTTAGCCATTTGTTGTAAAGACCGAATTTTCCTTTCTACTATCCCATTTTGTTGTGGGGGAGCTAAAAAATATGGTTGTACCCTTGGTATGTACAAAATTCTTCAAAGATTTTATTTTCAAATTCCCCACCATGATCACCTCTAATGGTTCATATTTTGTTTTGTAGTTGATTTTCAATTTTAGAACAAAATTGAATGAATATTCTAATTGTATCATCTTTAGTTGAAAGAAAATGAACCCATGTGTATCTACTATAATCATCAACAATAACAAAGAATTATTTTTTACCATCAATAGATTGAGTTCTCGTAGGACCAAAGAAAATACATATAAATGAGTTCTAATGATCTACTAGTACTAAGCAAGGTTTTGGATTTCAAAGAAATTTTATTTTGCTTACCTAGAGTACATGGTTCATAATTTTAAGTTTTATTAAAAGAGAGTATAGGTAAACCACGAACAAGATCATATTTAATCAACTTTTTGATAACATGTGAGCTTGCATGGCCTAATTTTCTATGCCATAATTGTAAAATTTCATCATTTGCAAGAAGACATTTTCTAGTAATAGCTTGCATAGAATTAGGTCTAAGTGTATATAGATTTCCTATTATTTTTCCTTCATAAAAAACATCACTAGTGTTCTCTATGAGAAGTTTGTAGCATGATTTGTTAAATAGAACAATATAGCCACTATCACATAATTGAATAACACTAATCAAGTTGTGATGCAATCCATCAATAAGTAGGACATTTTTAATTTGAAGATTTGTACCAATATTACCTCTTCCAATAATTTACCTTTGGCGTTGTCTTGAAATATGACTATTCCACTCTTCGTTTTGTTAAATGGTTGGTAAGCCTCTTTGTTTCCAGTCATATGTTTGGAACTGCCACTATCAACCACATAATCCTGCAAAATAGATAGATTTTGGTACCCATGTGGTGGTCCTTTGGTTAGGGAAATTTATTGAAAAGTTTTATATTTTAGAATATCTTATTATGAAGAGTTTTTGTAGGTTTAGAGAAACAAAGTTGAATATAGTCACATGTTTATTAATTTAATAACAATTTCTTTACAGAACTATCCTCAGTCGACCATTTTCTCGACCGGAAGAGTTCTCAGTCTAAATGTTTGTCGACCGGAAGGATTTTCTAGAAAATATGAGTTTTGACATAAAACCTCTTGGTCAATTATTTATTTGATTGATTAGGGTCTCAGTCAAAAACTTTGTCGACCAAGATGGGGTTTTGTGTGTTTTCAGTAAGTTTATCAATTTCAAGCAAAGCATGTTGTCATTTCCAATCAAATCATACAAAAATATGCAAGTTGAAGTTATTTTAGTTTAGATAAGAAAATAAGATTTTCAAATTAAGATTTAGGTCAAATCTCAACAAAGTATTCCATGTTTCTAAGTTTGTGATTTTGGAACCCAAACTACATGTTTATCCTTATTTTTCTTATAAGTGTATGAAAATGAGTAATGGCAAGACGTAAACAATAATGACAACATATGAAATCAATTTCATCTCTTTTTAACATTGTGGTCATGAGACTGATTGTTTTTAGGAACATACATGACTTTAGTATTGGATACTTCTGTCTTTCTAAGTCTAGGTTTTTGATAGGATTTATCTTTGGGTACATAACCTAGGCCTCTCCTCGCAATTTGACCAGATGAGTTTTCTAGAATTTTATCATGAATGTCATTATTTTTCAAGCTACTAATATCATTTTACAACTTAGCAATTTCATACATTTTCATTTTTATGTTTAACTTTGTTTGATATAAATTAGATAACAAACTATCTCTTTCTTTGACAATAGTATCATAATCCAAATGAGGACATAGAATAGGTTGAGTTTGAAGATCATTTATTTTAGCAAGAAGATCAACCTTTTCTTGGCAACAAAAATTATAGTTTGTTTCTACAGTGAGCAACTTGATATTATGATCATTGAAGGAGGATTTTAAAGTATCTCTTTTAGATGTGAGACTTTCATTTTCAGAAGAAAGGATATATAATTTAGCATGCAAATCATCCTTTGTTTTTGTAAGCTTCTTCAATTTCTTTTTACAATCAACATATTTATCATGTATTTCTTGAAGATTAGTAACTAATTATTATTTAGATAATTCAAGGAGGCTTACCTCACTTGAGTGTTCATTTTCATCTTCCTTATCCATAAAACATTCAACTTCTTCCTCTCCACTTCCACTATCATTGCTTGATTCACCCCAAGCAGCTTTGTAGGCTTTATCTCCCTTGTCTTTCTTCTTGAAGGAAGATTTCTTCCCTTTTATTTTTCTTACCATTTACAATGAGTGCATCTTGTTCGTCATCTCATTCACTTGTTTCATCACTTTCTTGAGTGATGACTTTTGATTGAGCCTTTTTTGTAGCTTTTAGGGCAACGTCCTTCCTTTTTCCCTTTTCAAGTTCAGCCTCCAATCTTTGTTCTTCTTCAAGGGTGACCTAATGAGTCTCTAGATTGCCAATGAGCTGCTCCATCCTCATTGTGGTGAGATCATTAGCTTTTTCAATGGTCGTCACCTTTGGCTAGTATTTTGGAGGCTAAGATCTAAGGATCTTGGACACCTAATCTTCTTCACTTATATACTTACCTAGTGCACTCAAACTGTTAAAAATATAAGAAAATCTTGCATACATTTCACTAATGGATTCATTAGGTTGCATACGAAATTGTTCAAATTTTTGTTTAAGGATGTTAATTTTGGTATTTTTAACTTGGGTGGTACCTTCATGTGTTATTGAAAGTATATGTCATATATCATAAGTTGTATCACATGAAGATTCCTATTAAATTCACATACAAAAATAGAACAATATAGTATGCTTACTATTTTTGCATTTAATTAAACTTCTTTTACCGTATTTCGATCCCATGTTGCAGATTCAGTCATGGGAAGTACATAAGGTGTAGATACCATCCTCCATATCTCTAGGTTGATTCCTTGGAAGTAGAATTGCATTCTTCTTTTCCAACAGGTGTAGTTCCTTCCATCAAAGGGTGGTGGTCGATTGGCATGAGTCCCTTCAAGGTTGAGGTTGCTAAGAACATCGTCCCCCATTCTTCAAGACTTGTTAGGGCTCCTTGAGACCTGATCTGATACCAATTGAAATATCTAGAGGGGGTGAATAGAGATTTTTGAATCTTAAAAATAATTTAAGCACTCAACCAAAGAAGGAGGAGGAAATAAGGAAGACACTTCCTCTTAGAGTGGTTCCAACCTTTGAATCAAAGGTTGTCAGTCCACTACTCAATTGTCTCCAATTGGGATTTTGAAAGTGATTAATTTTATTTACTTCTCAAGGATATTACAATCAAATAAAATCACCTTCCTTGAAGTAGACTTCTCCTAGAAGTAGCCTCAACATCCTTGAAGCATCCTTCTTTAAAGTAACTCCAAGCCCATGGAGCAGCCTTCTTTTCCTTGAAGTAGCTCCACCAGATTGAGATATCCTTCCCCTAGAAGTAGATCCAACCTCCCTTGAAGCCGCCTCCTTGAAGTAATCTAAAGCACCCCTGAAGTAGCTTTATCCACCAAGAAGTAGCTTCAACCTAGCTAAACCTCAAGCAACCTCCACACCTTGGAGTAGCTAAGGAGCACAAGTAGCTTTAACCTGTAAAGGGGGATTTGAAGGAAGGAAGTACACCAATTGAGTATAGATCTTTGATCCTATATCAAGCGTTAGACCTCTCAAACCACTTATGATGGACGTTCTATGAGGTGGCTAAGAGGTTGTGGCTATAGGACACGAATTTGGATCTTATAGAATAAGATGACAAGAGTTACTTAGCTTTGTTGCTCACTAGAATGTATTCTCAAGTGTAACTTGTGTACTTTAGGTATCCTAAGGCCTCTCCTATTTATAGGAATGGTTTGAAAGTACTTAGGGATGTTCTAGGGAGTCTCTAGAGTGTTTTTAGTGCTTAACTAGCCTTTAGGTGTACATCAGTTGGCTAGCAATGGCTAATTTGTTTGTCCTTAAAAGAGCAATCCAGAACCCTACTTGATCGACAAGTTTATTGATCGAACTATGTCTCGATTGAGCTTTTCTTTGACCGAGCCTGGGTTTAAGACAAATGTGTAGCAACATCTATTTTCAACTCCCAACTACTAACCACTTGGTCTAACGATCACAAGCTTTGGACCGAGGTTTGCTTGGTCGACAATATTTTTGACCGAAACCCATTTTAGAGCACGAATATTAAGGTAATGAACAATGCTCATATGTTTGACCGGGGTGGTTCTCGGTCGAAAAAAACTTTGACCGAGTGTGTCTTTAGTTGACTAGTTTCTCGACCAGAGATGTCCCTATTTTAGTCTTTTGAATCACCTATTAAGTGTGTATTTTGATGAGTGATGGTGACTCTAACTCTAGGGGAAAGTCTAGATAAGGGTTATAAGTGGATAGGGAATATCTAACGCTTGATTTACATGATGTCTATGTACTTGTACATTATATTTTTGTATAAGGGTTTACATTTGAGTACAATCATGAACACATATACAATTAAGCACATTTGATATTCAATTTGCATTGATATTCAACTTTCAACTTAGTAGAATATCCTTATTACCTTAAATCCTAAAATACTCAAATAGCACTTTAGATCCATAAGTATGAACTTTTTTTCATCATCAAAACAAAGGGTGTGTTAATGTCCAATTTAGCCAACATGGTGTAGTTTTGCATTTTTTAATACATATGAGTATTCGAGTAGTAGGACTACCTTCTTTACTCAAATAAATACATGATGCACAAATATTTGCATGTCCTCCAACACATCCAAATAGTATCGCAACCCTTTGGTTATTTACCATTGCACTCATGTGTTGATATAATGTGTCTCTAGCAAGGCATACTTCAATGAAGTTCTTCTAAGGACCCTTGTTATAAAAAGAGCGACCCCATTTTATGAATGACTTTCAACTCCCCACCAAACCTCCTACTTTACCCATTCTTGAGATCAACTACATTTGTATAAGATAAACATAACATAGATAGAGTTTTGTGTGCCAAAAATATATGTTAGTAGATGGTTTGAGACTATATCATTATGGATTATCATTTGGCAACGAAGATAGATATGAGTGGATAGCACATGTAACAACTGAAAGACCTAGTATTGATGTAGTGATAGGGGTTGAGGGCCATACCTAGCTAGACTTTGTCTATCTTATACTTTTCGTATCTCCATGTAGGACTCAAATTTTTTAGTTTTGATTATTTATTTCATTTTTATACTCTTCTTGTCCTTCTTAACCTATTTGTTCTTTTAATGTCAAAGGTGGAAAATTAGCTTGGTGCATCATTACTCTTGCAAGCTTTAAGTTTTACTTGGATGGTTTTTTTATAAAAAATGCAAAATAATCAATTTGGTAACTAATACATGATTAACAGACTAAGCAACATGGTTCTGCAAAAAATAGTCTTTATTCTAAAATGAAAGAACCCTAAGAATTTATAGACATATGCAACAACCTTAATTCATGTATTAATTTTTATAAACTATGATTCATACTATAGTCATTACTTTTTTGTGGATATCTTCCGCAACATATGAACCTAGAGTGTCATCCTCTATCATAACAAATTTTGGAGGATCAACTAGCCTATCCTTCATGGCTATCCTCCCTTTTGAAGATACCACTAATGTAGAGATCCCCACTTTTGAGTGTCCCTCAGTTAATAGAAGACCTTAAAGTTGAGGATCGTTAGCTAAAATTTTAGGATCCATATTTAGCAAATAATAAATAATAATCAATAATTTCCAGTAATGGACTTGAATTGTTTATAAAATGTATAATTGTACTCCTCTAAGGAGTTACATGAATTTTCAACATGAGAACTAGAATATATTGAGAAGAATTATTACATCTATCTAACTAGTCCTCCTTGTGACTTCGCTTTAGTATCTTCACTCAATTTTATTTGAATCACCATGTCTTCATGTCCTTATGTGGTAGTTACCTAAAATGTTGACAAATATATACACAGTCATTATATTTCTATACTATGTATGTGGTGCAACCAAAATGTGTAATGTATAGTAACAAAGCATATTTTCAATCATCAATTAGTTACACATATAAACTTGTATTTTTGTTACATATTGTAACCCATTTGTTGTATGCTATCTTGGGTGTAATTATTGTCCATCCTTGGAATTATGTGCATTACCCCTTGATGCATGTATCCTAGCGTTCAAAATATGAGAGTTTACTTTATGAGTTATTCATAGTGGAATTATAATAAATGAAATGAAATCATCATCCAACAATTTATTCATCGAGTCAATACATCGAAACCATATGAAAAACCATTGGAAAGTGATAATGCATGTACTCATAAGTAACCATGTACCTAGTTGTAGAATCTTGTAGAATACTTGAAGTATACCTAGATCCAAACAAGCCAAGTAGATCTGAGCAATTAATCAAACTGCATGCATGTATAACCTTAAAGTATCACCATACATTTATGTGATACAAACAAGGTTGAATCTATTGTTTTGTCCAGGGTTGACAATAGGGTTAGGTTAGGGTTGGACATTACAAACCCTAGTGTTCCATATTATGAGTCCAAGGTTTAGAGATCCTAATATTCCATGAAAATAAACCCTTTTTCCTATATAAAACACCATATGACATCACCATCAGTTTAGATCAGACCACATAAATTAAGATTACATTTGAACAAGATATAAACATCCACAAACTTAGGGTTCTTGTGTAGTTATTACATTATACTAATGCATTATATATAATTTTGAACTAGGATCAGAATTATACATTTAAACTAGGTTCATTAGATTCCTCTTGTTCTCCTTGATCAACTAGATATATTATTTGCCTATATTTCGATTATCCTAGCAATTTTTATGCATTTACAAAAATCTACCTTAATTGGATGAACGTGGACCATTAATTTATGAACCATAGGGTGAAACACTCTTGACTCCTATATGGGCCCATTGCTTTTGGTCCTATCTACAAATAGGGGATAAGGGTGCAACCCATCCCAAAGTCGTCTGACCATCACCCTCTGGCCTGTGGTTCCCCATTTTATGGAGGAATAGAGTGTCACCTATGTCGGACCTCCGATGCTTTACCATCACACAAAATGAGGGTCATAACCCTCAGAATAGGTAGTGCTACCTTGGAATCCCTCGCCACCGCCCATCTTGACAATTATGGTGCTTCTAGATAGTCTAAGGGGGCCACCTTAAGCCTCAGCTACCCTATTCTAGAACCTAGGTTTTGTAACCCCAATGACATTTTCTGCAAGAAGGATCAGAAGAGAAGGGGCAAGAAACAACTTGTCATGCATGGCCTTTTATCTCTCTCTCTCTCTGTCTCACATGCGTCTGTATCGCCTACTGGGACATTGATTCTACAATGGTCTCCTCTTTGAGTCCCATTTTATGTCTTGGTTTGGTATCGAGATTTCTACCCCAAAATGCTTTTATATATATATATATATCTGTGTGTGTGTGTGTGTATGTGTGTGAGTGTGTGTGTGTGTGCAAGGACATGAGTCATATACTCCTATTCTTAGCCGATTATGTTGATTCTATTGGGATTGGGAGTTTCACTGAGAAAGTAACTTCATCCTACCTTCTTTCTCAGAGACTGATAATAGGAAGGTGTTAGTCCTCTTCCTGATGGGTCATTCCATTTTATCAATTTATATTATGTTTGTTGTCTCACTCTTCCATCACCATGCCAATAAAGTAGCAATACAAAAGTTAAATTGGTGGTTGGTTAGGAAAGGTTCAAAGCATCACTACTTTCCTTCTATTAATATCTATCCCCTCTGTTTATGAACATTATACATTGTTGTTAAAAGGAAGACAATAAATACCTTTTTTTGCTCTTTAAGAAAACATATAATGTAATTACATAAATCACAACCAAATATATTTTCTTTTTTCAAAATTTAGATATATATTTTCTTTACAATGATCTCATGTTGTATAAAAAGTTGATTCCAAGAACGATGATTTCTTACACTAAACTTTATGTGAAAGGAAACAAAATATAATACATTAATAGATTATTTAATTAATTTATTAACTTGCAATCCATGAAAAAGTTGATATTTCCACTTCATATTTCACAACCAGGATTTAATTATTAAATAAAATCTGATATGGTTGAATAATTTCATAAAATTCAAAAAATCTCAAAGACACATTATAATTTCTCCAATCCATCAATTGCAATCTCATTATTTCCTTTATTTCTCAAGTTTGATTCTTGTATTATTTTCTTGAATTAGTTCTAAAATTTATAAATTTTTTTGGTAGTTACAAATGAGTGTAAATCCATATGGAATATCTATGATATACTAGATGTTCTTGGAGGTACCTCCAAGAACTCGCATGTGAATGCAACTCATTCATCCTAACATTCTTATTATGTTTGGATCGTGATTTTGAAAATGTAGGCATTTTATACATACTATCATGGATGGGAGGGAAGTGAGTGTATTAGTAGTTAGTTGACACCTAGAAATGGCGTGAGCCAGGCAAGATGTGGAGGTGAAAGGTGTGATCTAAATTTTGAGTAGCATTGGTGTGACGTTAAAAGTATTTTGTATCTATTGAATTGGTAACATATCAACACTTCTCATTACAAGATGTAAAACACTAATGTCAACAATCTATTGTTCATCCATGAAATCTAAAGTAGTCATGCCAAAGGGTATGTTGATGCTTTTTCCTGCACAGACTTGTTATGATAAGTAAATACAAGGCTTTGAAATTTTCATGGAATTGTTATAATGAGTCCACCAACATACAACCTATCCTTTGTGTCTATCCTCCATTTTGAAGATATCGTTGATTGCCTATCCCTATAGAAGTTCTATCATATACTGGATGTTCTTCATGGTACCTCAAAGATCTTGCATGTGAATGTAGCTTGTTCATCCTAATATTTTCATCTTGTTGGGTCATGATTTTGAAAATGTTGGTATTTTATATAGAATTATCATTGAGATGAAAGGGAAGTGAGTGGGTTGGTCGTTAGTTGACACCCAAAAATTCTTGACCAAGGAAAATTATGTGGAAGTGGAATGCATGATTTGAAATCTAATTGGTATTGGCATGACTTGGAAAGTTTCTTTTTCACCATTGAATTGGGAACATATCAACACTTACCATTGCTAGATTAATAATCATGGTGATAGTAATCTAATGTTCATCCATGAAATCTAAAGTAGTCATTCAAATCGATTTGTTGGTTTTTTTACCTTGTAGGAACTTGTTATAAGAAGTAAATACAAGGTTTAATTGGCTAAACTATTCATGAACTTATAATGAGTCCATCTGCAATACTAGATGACTAGGTATATATATTGAAGTATACAATTCTTAACATATATTGGGATATCATGTTCAAGTCACATACTTGAAGTTCCATGAACTTGATTCAATCATTCTAAGAACATTTATTGTGTACATTATTAACCCACTAATGAATGTGCATCATCAAATGGAATTGTTTATATTGGATCTAAGGAAAAGTACAAAATCTCTGTAGATCATTCTATTATTATCTTCTAGGGCATAATCACCAATATATTGATCATATGATGATAAGAGCATGTAAGCGCTAGAAGAGGGGGGGCTATTAATATTTTTCTCCAATTAACAATTTTTGGTTTTCATTTTTTGGGTATTAACTCACCTATTATTATCTAGTTAATGGAGAAGATTGAAAGAAACTCTTTTACTTATCTTTTAATCTATTTTGAGGCTTTCATATAACTTTGAAGAGAACATGAGTTTTTTAGTTAGGATTATATGTATTGAGATGTTAAGTTAGGTTTTATTTGGATAAAAATTCCATAAATGAACTTAGAGTTAATTCTTTGACTAAACATGGATTTTAGGAAAGTTGCATCTCTCACGAATATTTAAGTCACTCACACTAATGTACTTCTCCTTCATTGGGGGTTACCAAAAGTCCTTCTTAGTCTCATTTCCAATGAAAGTTTGGGGGCATAAGGATATTAGCAACCCCAACCCCACAAAGCAAGATCAGTTTTTATGATTCTATCATTTATCTTGTAATCTTTACAACATCATCCTTCAACAAATATTAACAATAACTCCCATGTCAATTTTATGTCAGTCGATGCATGTATACATCATTCCTACCATGTGCCTTCACTCTGTATATATGCATCCTACCCCTATCCACTGACTTTCCTACTACAAATCTATATCGATATTTCTTTTCATCATTATATCCACTATTGCCAAAGACTTTCCTTTTAAAGATTCAAAATTTAAATGTTCTACATCAATTGTTTTTTCTTGAGCTTACTTCTATATTCGCCTTCACCCAAATTGGTGCAACTTTTGTATTTCCGTTATAGTTGGGTATTTTTTTTAGTAAGACTAGCTTCTTTACTCACATCAAATACAACATGTATAAACCTTTGTATGTCCTGCAACACGTCAAATTGTGTCAGAACCCCTTGATTATTAACCATTGCACTCATGTGGCGATTTAATGTGTCTCTAAGAAGGGAAATTAAGTTCTTCTATGGATCCATGTTGTAAAAAGAGTGGCTACATATTATGAACGACTTTAAACTCACCAACAAACCTCTCCTTTACCAAGTCATGAGATCTTCTATATGTACACAAGATAAACACAACATAGTTGGGAGTTTCTTGTGCCAAAAATATATGTTAATAGATGGTGTGTTAGTTGGAGTTTCTGGTGCCAAAAATATGTGTTAACAGATAGCTTGAGACCATACCATTTGGGGTAGTCAGTTGGCTTTGAGGATGGCTATGAATGGAGAGTGTAGATAACATTTGTCCGTCTTATATATGCTTTTCTTGTCTTCATGTAGGACTCAAACGTTTTAGCTGTGATTATTTATTTCATTTTTGTACGTTACTTGTCCTTCGTATATTATTTGTTCTTTCAATGTTGAAAGTGAAAATTTATCTTGGTGTGTCCTTGCTATTGCAAGCTTCAAGTTTTACTTGGACATATTATTTTTTTATGGAAAAAAACTCCATTTCGTAACTAATTACACGGTTAAAAGAAACAAACTAGCATGCAGTTGCAAAAAATAATCTTAATTGCTAATTTTCAAATATAATTCTGAAATGAAAAAAATCTAAGAAATTCTAGATATATGGGACAACCTTACCTCACGGACATTTTTCTTATTACAATCATTTCTTTTTCATAGATATCGCCTACAACATATGGACCTAGAGCTTCATTGTTTATCACAATGGATTGTGGAGGATCAATTAGCCTATCCTTCGTACCTACCCTCCCTTTTGAAGATACCGTTGATTGTCTATCCCTGTGGAAGTTCTTTGATATTCTGGATAGTTCTTGGAGGTGACTCCACGATCTCGTATTACTCTTGCAAGCTTCAAGTTTTACTTGGAAAGATAATTTTTTTGGTGAAAATGTAAAAGAAAAAAAAACTCACTTAATCATTGAATTGGTCACATATCAGCACTTAAAAATGTAAAAATATGACCCGTATTGGCGTGACTTGAAAAGTATTTTTTCTTTTCCTCTATTGAATCGGTCACATATCAGCACTTAATCATTGCTAGATTCAAAATCATGGTGGTAATGTTCATTCACGAAATCAGAAGTAGTCATGCCAAATGGTCTGTTGGTGTTTGACTTATCTGTTTTCTTACTTCGTAGGGACTCGTTATATATAATAAAAATAAATACCAGTCCTTGTTGGCCGAACTTTTCATGGACTTGTTACCACCCATCCCCTCTTCAACCCCGCTTTTCTCAACCTTGATATTTCTATGATAAGCGTTGTGTTTGTTTCGTATCTTATGATGTCTCCCTTTTTGTTCTTTTTCCCTTATCTATCATCCTTGATGACCCAATACCCCCCCCCCCCACACACACACACACACGAGGTGATCGTACTATATTCTCTGTAATAAAACAAACCTTGAAATTGTCCAACGAACAACATGAAAGTGTGGACTCGATGGCATAAAGGAATTTATACAAGTAATTGTGCTCGTCACAAGCATGGGTCATTGGTTTTTGCACTGTGCACAAAAAGGAAGATTTGTCTTATTGATTATCAACATCATGAGCATCTGTTTGATACAACAGCGAGTGAGTGGTATCATGGTATATTGGTATGTAACAACAGTTGGCCATGTGACTTGTGAGACATTCAACCTTCAATCAACGAGCAGGTTAGCGTCGTCTAGTGTTAGTGTGGATGTTTCTGCTGGGAGCATATATATGCATAGCCTCTCTTCTTGGCACATTGGCACAGCGATATGCTACGCTGCTCGCTTCAGTCACTTCCAACGACCAACAATATTTCAAATGAGGCGTATGCCCTCGCTGGCCAAGGTGCCCTCGATGCTCCCGATGACTCGAGCGATCCTGACTTCGAACCCTCTTTGGGCACGTTTGGATTAAGGGATTTAGCTGGATAACGATCAATCCCGCACTCTCGTAATCCAGATCAGAAGAAACACCGATTTTCAGAAATTCCGCAAAGTAGCAGTTTACGTTTGGAGAGATGGCCCAAAGCGGCGGGCATTGTTTTGGAGGTACAGTCAGGAGATGTACGGGTCGCCAGCCGGATTACGGCGCCCGGCGCTTTTGAGCTGGACAGCAGAATGCAGCAGTTTATTAGTGACCACGGATGCAGGATATTTAGACTTTACCAGCTCCGGCAAAACAAACGTAAACTCTTAACTGCTGGGTCTAGGAATACAACCCTTTACGGCTGCATACAGCAAACCAAACGTGCCCTTTGTATGTCTCGTAGTAATCCCCGGACGATGTCGGCGAGCTGGCCCATCCGGAACCCCGCCCGCTCGCCCACCTCCTCCCCTACTCCTCCTTTGCCAACCAGACTGCTCAGCGCGATCCTTGACTGGATCTCAGTCAGCTTCTGACCCGTCGCGACCACGTACCTCTGTAACTGTAACGTCTCCTCCAGGAACCTCTCCAGCTCCTCCGTGGTGTTACCGCTGGTGCTCCTCCTCCTGCCGTGGTGGCCCTTGGCTCTGTGCTCTGTCTCGCTCTGAACAGCACCTATCCTATATATACCAATAGATGTTAACGTTAGCATTCATAATAGCCTTAACCTTACTTCCTCTCCTGCCCCCATCTTCCTACGCGTCATTCCAGGATCCAACCGACACTAAATTTCTGAAAGAAGTCAACTACCATCCCAACACCACCAGCAATAAGCAGCCCCGACAGTGGGATTACTGTCGATCCACGTTCATCCAGTGCAACGACGACGACTCGCGTGTCCTGCAGATACTCATGCAAGATATGGACATGGACGACCATTTGAGCGGGGCGCTAGGGGATGTCCGCTACATGACGGTGGTACGCTTGAAGGAAATCGCCTCACCGGAGTCATACAACAGTCCATGACGGGATCGATACATCTGAAATTGTTGAACTTAAGTGGAAATCCCCTCAGTCCGCCGTACCCGGATTTCCCAGAGTCTGTCCAGGTCATCCTAGCGCCGTTGGCAGTGTCTCCCCCTGATTCGAATCAAGAACATCTTTCACATTCTGTTATAGTGCAAATTGTATTCTGGATTATTTTTTTATTTTAGGTACCACACCCTTTGTTCATTCTTATCATAGGAGAGATAGAGATGTAACCATTCATGTATATACCAATAGGTGTAGCGTTAAAGTCTCCACATCATCTTTTCCTAGTCTCTCGATCACCATCACCGACCCTCTACTCTCTCTCTTTCACTCGTGGCGCCTACTGAGATGTTTACGCTAGCATTAATGACAGCCTTAACCTTTCTTCCTCTCCTGCCCCCCATCTTGCTATGCGTCATTCCTGGACCCAACGGACACAAAAGAGATTGATGAATTTATGAAAGAAGCCAACTACCATCCCAACATCACCAGCAATAAGCAGCCTCCGTAGGGGGATTATTGCCGGTCCACGTTCATCCAGTGCAACGACGAATCCTCCCGTGTCCTGTAGACACTCATTTAGGATATGGACATGGACAACCATTTGAGCGGGGCGCTAGGGGACGTCTGCTACCTGACGGTGGTACGCCTGGATGGAAATCACCTCACCGGAGTCATACCACAGTCCATGACGGGACTGAAACATCTCAAGTTGTTGAACTTGAGTGGAAGTCCCCTCAATCCGCCGTACCCAAATTTCCCAGAGTCCGTCCAGGTCATCCTAGAGCCGCCTCCAGTGTCTCCCCCTGATTCAAATCAGGAACATCTTTCCCATTATGTTATAGTGCAAATTGCATTCTATTGTTTTTGCTTTTAGGTACCACACCCTTTGTTCATTCTTATCATAGGGGAGATAGAGATGTAACATGTCCTATATATACCAATAGGTGTAGAGTTAAAGTCTCCACTTCACCTTTTCCTAGTCTCCCGATCACCATCACCGGCTACTCTCTCTCTCTCTCTCTCACTCACTCATGGCGCATACTAAGATGTTTACGCTAGCATTCATGATAGCCTTAACCTTTCTTCCTCTCCTGCCCCCATCTTCCTACGTGTCATTCCTGGACCCAACCGACACACAAGCCATTGATGAATTTTTGAAACAAGCCTACTACCATCCCAACACCACCAGTAATAAGCAGCCCCGACAGGGGAATTACTACTGATCCACGTTCATCTAGTGCAACGACAACTCCTCCCGTTTCCTACAGATACTCATGCAGGATATGGACATGGCTGGCCATTTGAGTGGGGCGCTAGCGGACGTCCACTACCTAACGGTGGTATGCCTGGACAAAAATCGCCTCACCGGAGTGATACCACAGTCCATGTCGGGACTGAAACATCTCATGTTGTTGAACTTGAGTGAAAATCGCCTCAGTCTGCCGTACCCAAATTTCCCAGAGTCCGTCTAGGTCATCCTAGTGCCGCTGGCAGCGTCTCCCCCTGATTCAAATCAGGAACATCTTTCCCATTCTATTATACTGCAAATTGTATTCTGGATTGTTTTTGCTTTTAGGTACCACACCCTTTGTTCATTCTTATCATAGGGGAGATAGAGATGTAACCTATCCTATATATGCCAATAGGTGTAGAGCTAAAGTCTCCACATCACCTTTTCCTAGTCTCCTGATCAACATCACCGGCCCTCTACTCTCTCTCTCTCTCTCTCTCTCTTTCACTCATGGCGCATACGGAGATGTTTACACTAGCATTCATGACACCCTTAACCTTTCTTCCTCTCCTTCCCCATCTTCCTACGTGTCATTCCTGGACCCAACCGACACACAAGCCATTGGTGAAGTTCTGAAAGAAGCCAACTCTCTCTCTTTCACTCACGGTGCATAGTGAGATGTTTACACTAGCATTCATGACACCCTTAACCTTTATTCCTCTCCTGCCCCATCTTCCTACGTGTCATTCCTGGACCCAACCGACACACAAGCCATTGGTGAAGTTCTAAAAGAAGCCAACTACCATCCCAACACCACCAGCAATAAGTAGCCCCGACAGGGGGATTACTGTCGATCCACATTCATCCAATGCAACGACGACTCCTCTCGTATCCTACAGATACTCATGTAAGATATGGGCATGGACGACCATTTGAGCGGGACACTAGGGGAGGTCCTCTACCTGACAGTGGTACGCCTTGATAGAAATTGCCTCACCAGAGTGATACCACAGTCCATGACAGGATTGAAACATCTCCAATTGTTGAACTTGATCGGAAATCCCCTTAGTCTGCCGTACCCAGATATTCTAGAATATGTCCTAGTCATCCTAGTGCCTCCGGCAGCGTCTCCCCCTAATTCAAAATAGGAACATCTTTCCCATTCTGTTGTAGTGCAAATTGTATTCTGGATTGTTTTTACTTTTAGGTACCATAACCTTTGTTCATTCTTATCATATGGGAGATAGAGATGAAACCTATCCTATATATACCTATAGGTGTAGAGTTAAAGTCTCGACATCACCTTTTTCTAGTCTCCCGATCACCATCACCGGCCCTCTACTCTCTCTCTTTCACTCGTGGCGCCTACTGAGATGTTTACGCTAGCATTCATGATAGTTGTAACCTTTCTTTCTCTCCTACCCTCATCTTCCTACGTGTCATTCCTGGACCCAACTAACACACAAACTATTGGTGAATTTCTGAAAGAAGCCAACTACCATCCCAACACCACCAGCAAAAAGCAGCCCCGGCAGGGGATTACTGCCGATCCACGTTCATCTAGTGCAACGACGACTCCTCCCCTATCCTGTAGATACTCATGTAAGATATGGACATGGACAGCCATTTGAGCGGGGCGCTAGGGGACGTCTGCTACCTGACGGTGGTACGCCTGGACGGAAATCGCCTCACCAGAGTCATACCACAGTCCATGACGGGACTAAAACATCTCAAGTTGTTGAACTTGAGTGGAAATCCCCTCAGTCCTCCGTACCCGGATTTCTCAGAGTCCATCCTGGTAATCCTAGTGCTGCCGGCAGCATCTCCCCCTAATTCGAATCAGGAACATCTTTCCCATTCTGTTATTGTGCAAATTGTATTATGGATTATTTTTGGTTTTAGGTACCACACCCTTTGTTCATTCTTATCATAGGGGAGATAGAGATGTAACCTATCATATATATACAAATAGGTGTAGAGATAAAGTCTCCACATCAACTTTTCCTAGTCTCCCGATCACCATCACCAGCCCTCTACTCTCTCTCTTTCACTCATGGCCCCTAGAGAGATGTTTACTCTAGCATTCATGATAGCCTTAACCTTTCTTCCTCTCCTGCCCCCCATCTTCCTATGCGTCATTCCTGGACTCAACCGACACACAAGGTATTGGTGAATTTTTGAAAAAAAAAGCCAACTACCATCTTTAACACCCGGGCCCACTACCCAAGGCTCTAGTAGAGTTTCAACAATGATGACTGGCCCCACAGACCGCCACTAGCCTTAACTGCGCGCTTTATCCACACTTATGCGCAAGTCGGGGTTAACTTCTTGATTGGTCACCCATCCTAGTACTACTCCAAGCTGAGCACGCTTAAATATGGAGTTCTTTAGTGATGGGATCCCGAAAAAGGAGGTGCACCTTGGTGATATGGGTAATCCAATCATTCCTTTTAAGATCATTTTATCTGAGGCCTCAAATCCTGGGATGTTACAATGTCCCCCACTTAGACTCTTGACGTCCTCGTCAAGGCTAAACTATATGGCTTCATAATATTTCTCCATTTTAGTGTAGACACATAATGGCCCATGGACACCCAACTCCCGATCACGGAATACCAGCGCAAGGGTGGCTACATCAACCATGGACAACCCTTTCCAACATGTCTTGACCGCACGGCTCAAGACTGGCATGCCACATGCCCATGTAGGCCCAATATATTGGAGGGGAATTCACTCTGATACCACTTTTAACACCTAGGCCCACTGCCCAAGGCTCTAGTAGAGTTTCAGAAACGATGATTGGCCCCACAGACCACCACTAGCCTTAACTGCACGCTTTATCCACACTTATGCGCAAGCTGGGGTCAACTTCCCGACCGGTCACCCATCCTAGTATTGTTCCAAGCTGAGCACACTTAACTATTGAGTTCTTTAGTGATGGGCTCTCGGAAAAGGATGTGCACCTTGGTGATCTGGGTAGTCTAATCATTCTCAAGTCTATTTTTGAGAACACTGTAACACATTCAACTGGTCAAACAGATCATCAAGGCCTCAAATCCTAGGATGTTACACCATCCCAACACCACCAGCAATAAGCATCCCCGACAGGGGATTTACTATCGATCCACATTCATCCAGTGCAATGATGACTCCTCCTGTGTCCTGTAGATACTCATGCAGGATATGGACATGGACAAACATTTGAGCGGGGAGCTAGGGGACGTCTGTTACCTAACGGTGGTAAGCCTGGACGAAAATCACCTCACTGGAGTCATACCACATTCTATGACGGGATTGGAACATCTCAAGTTGTTGAACTTGAGCAGAAATCCACTCAGTCCCCTGTACCCATATTTCCCAAAGTCTGTCCAGATCATCTTAGCACCGCTGGCAGCGTCTCCCCCTGATTCGAATTAGGAACACCTTTCTCATTCTGTTGTAGTGCAAATTGATTTTCTGGATTGTTTTTGCTTTTAGGTACCACACCCTTTGTTCATTCTTATCATAGGGGAGATAGATATGTAACCTATCTTATATATACCAATAGGTGTAGATTTAAAGTCTCCACATCACCTTTTCCTAGTCTCCCGATCACCATCATCGACCCTCTACTCTCTATCTCTCTTTCACTCGTGGCGCCTATTGAGATGATTATGCTAGCATTCATGATAGCCTTAGACTTTCTTCCTCTCCTTCCCCCATCTTCCTACGTGTCATTCCTAGACCCAACCGACACACAAGCTATTGGTGAATTTTTGAAAGAAGCCAACTACCATCCCAACACCACCAGTAATACATAGCCCCGACAGGGGGATTACTGTCGATCCACGTTCATCCAATGCAGTGACGACTCCTCCCGTGTCCTGCAAATACTCATGCAAGATATGGACATGGGCGGACATTTGGGCGGGGTGCTAGGGGACGTGTGCTACCTGATGGTGGTACGCCTTGATAGAAATTGCCTCACTGGAGTCATACCACAGTCCATGATGAGACTGAAACATCTCAAGTTGTTGAACTTGAGAAGAAATCCCCTCAGTCTTCCGTACCCAGATTTCCCAAAGTCTGTCTTGGTCATCCAAGAACCGCCGACAACATCTCCCCCTGATTCGAATTAGGAAAATCTTTCCCATTCTGTTATTGTAAAAATTGGATTCTGGTTTGTTTTCTCTTTTAGGTACCACACCCTTTGTTCATTCTTATCACAGGGGAGATAGAGATGTAACCTATCCTATATATACCAATAGGTGTAGAGTTAAAATCTCCACATCACCTTTTCCTAATCTCCCGATCACCATCACCGACCCTCAACTCTCTCTCTCTTTCATTCATGGTGCCTATTGAGATGTTTGTGCTAGCAATCATGATAGCCTTAACCTTTCTTCCTCTCCTTCCCCCATCTTGCTACGTGTCATTCCTGGACCCAACCGACACACAAGTCATTGGTGAATTTCTGAAAGAAGCCAACTACCATCCCAACACCACTAGCAATAAGCAGCCCCAGTAGGGGGATTACTACCGATCCACGTTCATCCAGTGCAACGAAAACTCCTCCCGTGTCTTGTAGATACTCATGTAGGACATGGACATGGATGGCCATTTGAGCGGGGAGCTAGGGGACGTCCACTACCTGACGGTGGTACGCCTGGACGGAAATTGCCTCACCGGAGTCATACCATAGTCCATGACGGGACTGAAACATCTCAAGTTGTAACTTGAATGAAAATCCCCTCAGCACACCGTACTCGGATTTCCTAGAATCTGTCTAGGTCATCCTAACACCACCGGCAGAATCCCCCTTAATTGAAATCAGGAACATCTTTCCCATTCTGTTATAGTGCAAATTCTATTATGTATTGTTTTTTTTAGGTACCACACCCTTTGTTCATTCTTATCATAGGGGTTATAGATATGTAACCTATGCTATATATACCAATAGGTGTAGATTTAAAGTCTCCACATCACATTTTCCTAATCTCCCAATCACCATCACCGATCCTCTACTCTCTCTCTCTCTCTCTCACTCCTGGTGCTTACTGAAATGTTTACACTAGCATTCATGATAGCCTTAACGTTTATTCCTCTCCTGCCCCTATCTTCCTACGCGTCATTCCTGGACCCAACCAACACACAAACCATTGGTGAATTTCTGAAAGAAGCCAACTACCATCCCAACACCACCAGCAATAAGAAGCCCTGACAGGGGGATTACTACTGATCCACATTCATCCAGTGCAACGACAAATCCTCACGTGTCCTACAGATACTCATACAGGATATGGACATGGACGACCATTTTAGAGGGGTGCTAGGGGATGTCCGCTACCTGATGGTGGTAAGCCTGCACATAAATCGCCTCACTGGAGTCATACCACAGTCCATGATGAGACTGAAACATCTCAAGTTGTTGAACTTGAGCGGAAATCCCCTCAATCCACCGTCCCCAAATTTCCCAGAGTCCGTACAAGTCATCCTAGTGCCACCGGCAGCATCTCCCCCTAATTCAAATTAGGAACATCTTTCCTATTCTGTTATAGTGCAAATTGTATTTTGAATTGTTTTTTCCTTTTAGGTACCACACCCTTTGTTCATTCTTATCATAGGGGAGATAGAGATGTAACCTATACTATATATACCAATAGGTGTAGAGTCATCACCTTTTCCTAGTCTCCCGATCACCATCACTGGCCCTCTACTCTCTCACTCTTTCACTCATGGCACCTACTGAGATGTTTACGCTAGCATTCATGATAGCCTTAACCTTTCTTCCACTCCTACCCTCATCTTCCTACGTGTCATTCCTGAACCCAACCGACACACAAATCATTGGTGAATATCTGAAAGAATCCAACAACCATCCCAACACCATCAGCAATAAGTAGCCCCGGTAGGGGATTACTGTCGATCAACGTTCATCCAGTGCAACGATGACTCCTCCCGTGTCATATAGATACTCATTCAAGATATGGACATCGACGACCATTTGAGCGGGGTGCTAGAGGACGTCCGCTACCCAACGGTGGTATGCCTGGACGGAAATCACCTCACCGGAGTCATACCACAGTCCATGAGGGGACTGAAACATCTCAAGTTGTTGAACTTGAGTAGAAATCCCCTCAATCCATCATACCTGGATTTCCCAGAGTCCGTCCAAGTCATCCTAGCGTCGTCGGCAACGTCTCCCCTGATTTGAATCAGGAACATTTTCCCCATTCTGTTATACTGCAAATTGTATTCTGGATTATTTTTGCTTTTAGGTAACACACCCTTTGTTCATTCTTATCATAGGGGGTGATAGAGATGTAACCTATCCTATATATATCAATATGTGTAGAGATAAAGTCTCTACATCAACTTTTCCTAGTCTCCCGATCACCATCATCGACCCTCTACTCTCTCTCTCTATCTATTTCACTCATGGCGCCTACAGAGATATTTACGCTAGCATTCATGATAGCCTTAACCTTTCTTCCTCTCCTGTCCCATCTTCCTACGCATCATTCCTGGACCCAACTAACACACAAGTCATTGGTGAATTTCTGAAAGAATCCAACTACCATCCCAACACCACCAGCAAAAAGTAGCCCCAGCAGGGAGATTACTGCATATCCACGTTCATCCAGTGCAATGACGACTCCTTTTGTGTCCTTTAGATACTCATGCAAGATATGGACATGGACGACCATTTAAGCGGGGTGCTAGGGGACGTCCACTACCTAACGGTGGTACGCCTGGACGGAAATCACCTCATCAGAGTCATACCACAATTCTTGATGGGACTGAAACATCTCAAGTTGTTGAATTTGGGTAAAAATCCCCTCTGTTCACCGTACCCAGATTTCCCAGAGTCCATCTAGGTCATCCTAGCACCTCTGATAGCGTCTCCTCCTGATTCGAATCAGGAATATCTTTCCCGTTCTGTTATAGTGCAAATTGTATTCTAAATTGTTTTTGCTTTTAGGTACCACACTCTTTCTTCATTCTTATCATAGGGGAGATAGAGATGTAACCTTTCCTATATATACCAATAGGTGTAGAGTTAAAGTCTCCACATCACCTTTTCCTAATCTCCCAATCACCATCACCGACCCTCTGTTGTCTCACTCTTTCACTCATTGCGCCTACTGAGATGTTTACGCTAGTATTCATGATAGCCTTAACCTTTCTTCCTCTCCTACCCCCATCTTTCTACGTGTCATTCTTGGACCCAACCGACACACAAGCCATTGGGGAATTTCTGAAAGAAGACAACTACCATCCCAACACCACCAGCAATAAGCAGCCCCTGCTGGGGGATTACTGCTGATCCACATTCATCCAATGCAACAATGACTCCTCCTGTGTCCTATAGATACTCATGCAGGATATGGACATGGACGGCCATTTGAGTGGGGCACCAGGGGACGTCCGCTACCTGACGGTGGTACGCCTGGACGGAAATTGCCTCACCGGAGTCATACCACAGTCCATGACGGGACTGAAACATCTCAAGTTTTTGAACTTAAGTGGAAATCCCCTCAGTCCACCGTACCCGAATTTCCCAAAGTCCATCCAGGTGATCCTAGCACTGCCGACAACGTATCCCCTAATTCGAATCAGGAACATCTTTCACATTCTATTATAGTGCAAATTGTATTTGGGATTTGTTTTATTTTGGGTGCCACACCCTTTATTCATTCTTATCATAGGGGAGAGAGAGATCTAACTTATAGTATATATTCTAATAGGTGTAGAGTTAAATTCTCAACATCACCTTTTCCTAGTCTCCCAATCACCATCACCGACCCTCTACTCTCTCTCTCTCTCTCTCTTTCACTCATGGTGCCTACTGAGATGTTTACGCTAGCATTCATAATATCCTTAACCTTTCTCCCTCTCCTGCCCCCATCTTGCTAAGTGTCAATCCTGGACCCAACTGGCACACAAGCCATTGGTGAATTTATGAAGGAATTCAACTACCATCCCAACACCACCAGCAATAAGCATCCCCAGCACGGGGATTACTACTGATCCACATTTATCCAGTGCAACAACGACTCCTCCCATGTCGTGCAGATACTCATGCAAGATATGGACATGGACGACCATTTGAGCAGGGAGCTAGGGGACGTCTGCTACCTAAAGGTGGTACGCCTGGATGGAAATCGCCTCACCGAGGTCATACCACGGTCCATGAAGGAATGAAACATCTCAAGTTGTTAAACTTGAGTGAAAATACCCTCAGTTCGCCATATCGGAATTTCCCAGAGTCCGTCCAGGTCATCCTAGTTCCGCCGGTAGCGTCTCCCCCTAATTCGAATCAGGTACATCTTTCCCATTCTATTATATTGCAAATTGTATTCTGGATTGTTTTTTCACTTAGGTACCACACCCTTTGTTCATTCTTATCATAGGGGAGATAGAGATGTAACCTATCCTATATATACTAATAGGTGTAGAGTTAAAATCTCCATATCACTTTTTCCTAGTCTTTCGATCACCATCACCGACCATCTACTCTCTCTCTCTTTCACTCATGGCACCTACTGAGATGTTTATGCTAGAACTCATGATAGCCTTAAAATTTCTTCGTCTCCTACCCCCATCTTCCTACATGTCTTAACTGGACCCAACCGACACACAATCCATTGGTGATTTTTTTAAAGAAGCCAACTACCATCCCAACACCACCAGCAATAAGCAACCCCGATAGGGAGATTATTGGTAATCCACGTTCATCTAGTTCAACGATGACTCCACCCATGTCCTGTCGATACTCATGCAAGATATGGACATGGAAGACCATTTAAGCGGGGCTCTAGGGGATGTTCGCTACCTAACGGTGGTACGTTTGGATGGAAATCGCCTCACTGGAATCATTCCACAGTCCATGACGGGAGTGAAACATCTCAAGTTGTTGAACTTGAGTGAAAATCCCCTCAGTCTGCCATACTCGAATTTCCCAGAGTCCGTCCAGGTCATCCTAGCGCCGCCGGAAATGTCTCCCCCTTATTCGAATCTAGAACATTTTTCCCATTATGTTATAGTGCAAATTGTATTATGGATTGTTTTTACTTTTAGGTACCACACCCTTTGTTGATTTTTATCATAGGGGAGATAAAGATGTAACCTATCCTATATATACAAATAGGTGTAGAGTTAAAGTCTCCACATCACCTTTTCCTAGTCTCCCAATCACCATCATCGGCCCTCTACTCTCTTTCTCTCTATCTCTTTCACTCATGGCGCCTACTGAGATGTTTACGCTAGCACTCATGATAGCCTTAACCTTTATTCCTTCCCTGCCCCCATCTTCCTACACGTCATTCCTGGACCCAACCGAGACACAAGCCATTGGTGAATTTCTGAAAGAAGCCAACTACCATCCCAACACCATCAGCAATAAGCAGCCCCGACAGCGGGATTACTGCCGATCCACGTTCATCTAGTGCAATGACGAATCCTCCCATGTCCTGTAGATACTCATTCAAGATATGGACATTGACAACCATTTGAGTGGGGCACTAGGGGACGTCCTCTACCTAACGGTGCTACACTTGGATGGAAATTGCCTCACTGAAGTCATACCACAATCCATGAGGGGACTGAAACATCTCAAGTTGTTGAACTTGAGCAGAAATCCCCTCAGTCTTTCGTACCCCAGTTTCCCAGAGTCCATCTAGGTCATCCTAGTGCCACCGTCAATGTCTCTCCTGATTCGAATCAGGAATATTTTTCCCATTTTGTTATAGTGCAAATTGTATTCTAGATTGTTTTTGCTTTTAGGTAACACACTCTTTGTTCATTCTTATCATAGAGGAGATAGAGATGTAACCTATCCTATATATACTAATAGTGGTAGAGATAAAGTCTCCACATCAACTTTTCCTAGTCTCCTGATCACCATCATTGACCCTCTACTCTCTCTCTCTTTCACTCATGGTGCCTAAAGAGATGTTTACGCTAGCATTCATGATAGCCTTAACCTTTCTTCCTCTCCTGCCCCATATTTCTATGTGCCATTCCTGGACCCAACTCACACACAAGCCATTGGTGAATTCCTGAAAGAAGCCAACTACCATCCCAACACCACCAGCAATCAGTAGCCCCGACAAGGGGATTACTGCCGATCCACATTCATCCAGTGCAACAACGACTCCTCCTATGTCCTACAGATACTCATGCAGGATATGGACATGGACAACCATTTGAGCGGGGGGCTAGGGGACGTCCGCTACCTGACGGTGGTACGCCTGGATGGAAATCGCCTCACTAGAGTCATACCACGGTCTATGACGGGACTGAAACATTTCAAGTTGTTGAACTTGAGTGGAAATCCCCTCAGTCCGCCGTACCCATATTTCCTAGAGTCCGTCCAGGTCATCCTAGCGCCGCCGACTGTGTTTCCCCTGATTCAAATGAGGAACATCTTTCCCAATCTGTTATATTGCAAATTGTATTCTGGATTGTTTTTTCTTTTAGTTTCCACACCCTTTGTTCATTCTTATCATAGGGAAGATAGAGATGTAACCTATCCTATATATATCAATAGGTGAAGAGTTATAGACTCGACATCACCTTTTGCTAATCTCCCGAGCACCATCACTGACCCTCTACTCTCGTTCTCTTTCACTCATGGCGCCTGCTAAGATGTTTATGCTAGCATTCATGATAGCCTTGACCTTTCTTCCTCTCCTACCACCATCTTCCTATGCGTCATTCTTGGTCCCAACCGACACACAAGCCATTGGTGAATTTCTGAAGGAAGTCAACTACCATCCCAACACCACCAGCAATAAGCATCCCTAGCATGGGGATTACTGTCGATCCACATTCATCATGTGCAACGACTCCTCCCGTGTCCTGCAGATACTCATTCAAGATATGGACATGGATGACCATTTGCGTGGGGCTCTAGGGGATGTCCGCTACCTAATGGTGCTACACCTGGATGGAAATCGCCTCACCAGAGTCATACCACAGTCCATGTCGAGACTGAAACATCTCAAGTTGTTGAACTTGAGTGAAAATCCCATCAGTCCACCATACCCAGATTTCCCAGAGTCCATCCAGGTAATCCTAACGCCGCTGGAAGCTTCTCCCCTTATTCGAATCAGGAACATCTTTCACATTATGTTAATGCAAATTGTATTCTGGATTTTTTTGCTTTTAGGTAACACACCCTTTGTTCATTTTTATCATAGGGGAGATAGAGATGTAACCGATAATATCCTAGGATTTGAGGCCTCATATAACATGATCTTAAAAGGAATGATTGGACTACCCATATCACCAAGGTGCACCTCCTTTTCTGAGAGCCCATCACTAAAGAACTCCATAGTTAAGCGTGCTCAGCTTGGAGTAGTACTAGGATGGGTGACCAGTGGGGAAGTTGATCCTGGCTTGCACGTCAGTGTGGACAAAGTGCGTATTTAAGGCTACTGGTGGTTTGTGGGGCCAGTCGTCATTCATGAAACTCTACCAGAGCCTTGGGCAGTGGGCTCGGGCATTACAAATGGTATCAGAGCCAATTCTCCTCCAGTAGGTGGGGCCCACATGGGCATGGCATGCCAGTCTTGAGTCGTACGGTCCAGGCATGTAGGAAAGGGTTGTCCATGGTTGACGTAGCCATCCTTACACGGGTATTCCGTGATCGGGAGATGAGTGTCCATGGGCCATTGTGGGTCTGCACTGAATTGGGGAAGAGATTATGAGGCCTTATACTTGAGCCTTGACGAGGACATCAAGAGCCTAAGTGGGGGAGATTGTAACATCCCAGGATTTGAGGCCTCAGATAACATGATCTTAAAAGGAATGATTGAACTACGCATATCACCAAGGTGCACCTCCTTTTTCGGGAGCCCATCACTAAAGAACTCCATAGTTAAGCGTGCTCAACTTGGAGTAATACTAGGATGGGTGACCAGTCGAGAAGTTGATCCTGGCTTGTGCGTTAGTGTGGACAAAGTGCACAGTTCAGGCTAGTGGTGGTTTGTGGGGCCAATCGTCATTCCTAAAACTCTACTGGAGCCTTGGGAAGTGGGCATGGGCATTACATAACCTATCCTATATATACCAATAGGTGTAGAGATAAAGTCTCCACATCAACTTTTCCTAGTCTCCCGATCACCATCACCGACCCTCTCCTCTCTCTCTCTCTCACTCATGCATCCTACTGAGATGTTTACGCTAGCATTCATGATAGCCTTAACCTTTCTTCCTCTCATGGCCCCATCTTCCTATGCATCATTCCTGGACCCAACCGACACACAAGCCATTGGTGAATTTCTGAAAGAATCCAACTACCATCCCAACACCACCAGCAATAAGTAGCCCCGAAAGGGGGATTACTGCCAATCCACGTTCATCCAGTGTAACGACGACTCCTCATGTGTCCTACAGATACTCATGCAGGATATGGACATGGATGTCCATTTGAGCAGGGTGCTAGGGGACGTCCGCTACCTGACAGTGGTGTGCCTGGATGGAAATAGGCTCACCAGAGTCATACCACAGTCCATGATGGGACTGACACATCTCAAGTTGTTGAACTTGAGAGGAAATCCCCTCAGTTTTCCGTAACCCATATTTCCCAGAGTCAGTCCAAGTCATCCTAGTGCCTCGGACAACGTCTCCCCCTGATTCGAATCAGGAAAATCTTTCCCATACTGTTATACTGAAAATTGTATTTTGGAATGTTTTTTTCTTTTAGGTACCACACCCTTTGTTCATTTCTATCATTGGGGAGATATAGATATAACCTATCCTATATATACAAATAGTTGTAGAGTTAAAGTCTCCACATCACCTTTTCCTAGTCTCCTGATCACCATCACCGACCCTCTACTCTCTCTCTCTCTATCTTTCACTCATGGCACCTAATAAGATGTTTATGCTAGCATTCATGATATCCTGAACATTTCTTCCTCTCATCCCCATCTTTGTATGTGTCTTTCCTGGACCCAACCGACACACAAGCCATTGGTGAATTTTTGAAAGAAGCCAACTACCATCCCAACACCACCAGAAATAAGCAGCCCCAATAGGGGGATTGCTGTTGATCCACATTCATCCAGTGCAACGACAACTCCTCTCGTGTCATGCAGATACTCATGCAGGATATGGACATGGATGGCCATTTGAGCGGGGTGCTAGGGGACGTCCACTACCTGAAGGTGGTACGCCAGAATAGAAATGGCCTCACCAGAGTCATACCACAGTCCATGATGGGACTGAAACATCTCAAGTTGTTGAACTTGAGCAGAAATCCCCTCAGTCTACCGTACCCAGATTTCCCAGAGTCCGTGCAGGTCATGCTAGCACTGCCGACAACGTCTCCCCCTAATTCGAATCAGGAACATCTTTCCCATTTTGTTATAGTGCAAATTGTATTCTGGATTGCTTTTCTTTTAGGTACCACACCCTTTGTTCATTCTTATCATAGGGGAGATAGAAATGTAACCTATCCTATATATACCAATAGGTGTAGAGTTAAAGTCTCCACATTACCTTTCCCTAATCTCCTGATCACCATCACCGACCCTCTTCTCTCTCTCTCTCTTTCACTCATGGTGCCTATTGAGATGTTTACGGTAGCATTCATGATAGCCTTAACCTTTCTTCCTCTCCTGCCCCCATATTCCTACGCGTCATTCCTAGACCCAACTGACACACAAGGCATTGGTGAATTTCTAAAAGAAGCCAACTACCATCCCAACACCACTAGCAATAAGCAGCCCCGACAGGTGGATTACTGCCGATCCACATTCATCCAGTGCAACGATGACTCCTCCCATGTCTTGTAGATACTCATGCAAGATATGGACATGGACAACCATTTGAGCGGGGCGCTAGGGGACGTCCTCTACCTGATCATGGTATGCCTAGACAGAAATCGCCTCACCGGAGTCATACCACAGTCCATGATGGGACTGAAACATCTCAAGTTGTTGAACTTGAGTGGAAATCCCCTTAGTCCACCATATCCAGATTTCCTAGAGTCTGTCCTGGTCATCCTAGTGCCGCGGGCAACGTCTCCCCTGATTCAAATCAGGAACATTTTTCCCATTCTGTTATAGTGCAAATTGTATTCTGGATTGTTTTTGCTTTTAGGTACCACACCCTTTGTTAATTCTTATTATAGGGGAGATAGAGATGTAACCTATCCTATATATACAAATAGGTGTAGAGATAAGGTCTCAACATCAACTTTTCCTAGTCTCCCAATCACCATCACCGACCCTCTACTCTCTCTCTCTCTTTCACTCATGGTGCCTATTGAGATGTTTACGCTAGCATTCATGATAGCCTTAACTTTTCTTACTCTCCTACCCCCATATTCCTACACGTCATTCCTGGACCCAACCGACACACAAGCCATTGGTAAATTTCTTAAAGAAGCCAACTACCATCCCAACACCACCAGCAATAAGTAGCCCTGACAGGGGGATTACTACTGATCTAGGTTCATCCAGTGTAACGATGACTCCTCTTGTGTCCTGCGGATACTGATGAAGGATATGGACATGGACGTCCATTTTAGCGGGGCGCTAGGGGACGTCCGCTACCTGACGGTGGTACGCCTGGATGGAAATCTCCTCACCGGAGTCATACCACAGTCCATGACGGGACTGAAACATCTGGAGCTGTTGAACTTGAGCGGAAATCCCCTCAGTCTGTCGTACCCAAATTTCCCAGAGTCCATCCAGGTCATCCTAGAACTGCCGACATCGTCTCCCCCTGATTCGAATCAGGAACATCTTTCCCATTCTATTGAAAATTGTATTCTGGATTGTTTTTGCGTTTAGGTACCACACCCTTTGTTCATTCTTAACATAAGGGAGATAGAGATGTAACCTATCCTATATATACCAATAGGTGTAGAGTTAATGTAACGACCCTGCCTCCCGGTAACCCACAATTAAAGGAGACCAAGAGGTCAGAGTCATTATCCCAATAAATAGGATCAAAGTTTCGACAAATAATCAATAATAATTATAAAATTCTACCAAACTATACTGAAAGTTGGAATAAAATAAAACTTTGCATACCTTTTAAAAACTTTGGATATCTAACTCCTATCCACAGCTTCAATCTATTATAACTAATCCTCCTTGCACTTTAATTCTTATTTTCATAATATGCCACTTTATTGTTTGTCATTTTCAATATTGTACCTAAAACGTCGACAAACAAAACGTCGATCAACATAATTGAATATTCCGATATGCGGGGACAATCAAAATTTCACATATATGGCTAACAATCTAAATATCACAATCAAGTTATTTAACAAGCCAGTATATGCTTTCAATGTGACATTCTCCACCGCTTTTGCCCTAACCCTGGAATACCATCCTTAGGGTTTCTCTTTTGCCATTGACTTAAGGCCACCTTCTCCATCCTGAGCTTGGTGTCTGGGGACACCTCTCATGGTGCCCATTAGTCATGTAATATCATAAGGCCACCTTCTCTATCCTTTTCTTGGTTCTAGGGGTCACCTCTCATGGTGCCCATGGGTCTTCCCTCTTGGGATTGACCTCATTGCATCTTACATCAGGGTGGCATGTAGGTGCGAGAATACACACTTATATCTTAGTTGTGATAATATATTTACTTTATGATTTGCATATGTGAACATCCTAATAGATAGGTTGCATTCAATTCGATTAAACACCCGAGAAATCTCTGTGTAACTAAAGCAGTTAACCATAAATAACCACATACCTGATTCAGAGCAACTTGGTGTCCAAGCAATAATATTCAAGAACAATCAAACAAGCAATCAACAATATCCTGAAACTAATGCATAACATCCAAGTGTCATTTTTTTTATCCAAATCATTCTCAAGATAGACTTGGATTCCACCTTAGGATTTCTAGGCCAACTTTAGGGTTTTATTAGGGTTTTAGCCTCCATAAAGCTTTTATCACGTTTAATGCTCTTTTAGTCCACAAACCCTAATTTTAACATTATAGGCATATTTGAATGTCAATTAAGTTTAATATATCTCTTTTATACTAAAACTACCATATTTATCCTTTTAAGTCATGTCAAGATCATTAAGCCCAATTATCATCTTTGATTTCTTTCAAATTGACAACTCATATTTCATTATAGTTCAATTCACATATATGAACCCTATTTATCTCTAATTCCACATTTATCCACTAGGAAAACCCTAATTACCAAATTAAGGGTATTTATCCACAATTATAAACATTTATACCCAAAATAGCTTAGAATCATCATATCTCAGTTTTATTCATGGATTTGAACAAATAAAGCCATTAAGAGTCATAATTACCAAGATTAGGGTTTCAAGGCCCATTAAAGCATATTCGTGTACATGGAATCTTAAATTAATCAAACTACACATAAAGATCATCCTTTTAGATCTAATGTGTCCTTTTATAATCAAAAGGTTTATATCAACTTTAAACATCCATATAACCCTTCCCAATTCATTAATCATCATAGATTACGGTTTCTTAAGCATTAATGCATTAAAGTTGATAACTTCATGTACTTTTCGAATTAAAATAGTAATTAGGCTCTAAAACTATTTTTAATGGATTCCTCACATTTTGGAGCAAATTACATATATTATATGTACCAATCCGATCTACCAATAATTAGATATGAATTTTGCAAGAATCCACTTACTTGGACCAATGGGATGCTGACACATCAGCAATCCCATGCAGTGTAGCTCGGCTGATTGATAACATAACCAATTGACACTTTTGCCCCAGCGTAACTCTCCAGCTCCTCATACCCTAGAGGGGTATATTCGTCCAATGGAACCTAGGTTGTCTTCAACCTCCCGACGCCACTGCTTCCGCTGAGCGCAACTCTTCGTGGGGCCGCCCCCTCCTCCCCAGGGTTCGAGGGCCACCGATGACTGCCGCCCTACCTCTGCCACCCTCCTCCGCACATGGGGCTCCTCCAGTTCGTGGTCAACGCGGCTGGTTCGGGCTGGGCAGGTCTGCAACTCACATCCAAACTTGCAGCCATGTTGCTACTGGTACGCATAGGCTAGGGTGAAGGGGTGGCCACCGAGCATCCCCTTGGTGTCATGGGAGCAGCATGCCTCAATCGTAACTCTTCCACAACCCCTTGTTGCTCCAGGGTTTGAACTACTCCCTATGCTAGGGTTTGAATGAAAACAAGAAAGAAGGAGAGAGAGGGATGCATGGAATTCTCTTGGGCTCGGGGCTAAGGGTTCAACCCTTATATAGGGGAGGGTAGCCACGCCATAACATGCTTTCCCACGAAGAAAACAAAGCCTTTCCTCGTTAGGAAACCTATTTTTCTTAATTAGGTATAATATCTCTCTTTTTAATAATTCCTTGATTATCCATATTCCTTAGTTATTAGGAAATCTGAAAACGATCTCTCTTATCTTCTTTGTGCTTGGCTTTTAATCCATTGGCCACGAAATTTTACTTCCTTTTAGTAAAAAGTATCTCTTTTTGATAATACCAACAAGTCATTAACTATGTAGCACATTATCCTCATATTTTTGTATTATTTATATTTTCTCTTTCTTCTTATCCATTGAGACTCCTTGGCCCTCAAGAAATCCTAAGATTTCGAAATCCTTTTTGAAGGATGCTTATTATCCTTCTAGATGCATCTACATCCATTATTTCTCATTATCTTACTTATTTCTTTATTAAAAGATCTATTTTCAAGAATTTCTCTTTATCTTTTATTTCCTTTTTCTTCTTTTCCTATTTCTTCCATTAGAAATCATATGTAAACAAAATTCATTCAATTGTGGCCATCAATGCCACTTTCTAGAGATTTCTATGTATTTCTCATAAATATATTGCTTAATATTCATTATCTTTTATCTTTTCTAATATTTGTACTTTTCTTCTTTTCTCCTCTTTTATATCCATTATTGGATTAACAAAATAGTAGGAATCACGAAATTCCTATCAAAAGGGAGATTTGCAAAGAAATTCATCATTTGGAGCAAAGCATATAACCTTCTCAATTCAAGTCCATATTCATAAAATTGTTACATTTCAATTTTGAAAACACATGTAAAATTGAGGTTGTAACATCCTTCCCCTCTTATAGGAATTTTGCCCTCAAAATTCCATCAAACATACAAACAAGCAGGATAAGAGTTCCTCATGTCCATCATGGCTCCCACGTGGCTTTACCCTCTCCATGGTGCTTCCCAAGAACCTTCATCATCTTATATTCTTACATATGAGTGCTCCCTCACCTTAGTATCTCATACCCTCGCAGGTGACTCAGGACATTTTAGCCTCTCTCTCAAAGCTTAATAGGTTCATGGCTCAGCACATGGCTTGGGTACCTCACATAGTGCTCTAGATCGGACTCATGGAACACATCATACATCACGTTATCCTGAGGGGTAAGGCTACACATAAGCATCTCCACCAATCCATCTCACATGGACCCATGTATCGGGGACTCAGCTTTCTCAGCTATAGCTCAGAGGGGTCGGATTTTCATATCACATATTCTCCCACAGTCAACTGCATGTCAGTCTTCTTTGCATCAGCTCACGACTCATGTCGCCCCTGGGCTCTCTTTCAGCCATCACATGATCAAAGCGACTTCATCTACACACACTGTAGTCTTTTTCTAACCTTCGCAAGATCCCTTCACCAACATCATCTTAATGAAGCGGTGACCGACACAACCTCCCTTACAGAGCTTCTTACATCCCGATACTGGCTATGGTAGCTATCATCACATCTTACATAAGACAGGAACTATCTCCATATATCACCCTAAATGAGAACACACACTCTCATCAGACCCTCTAGTGTGGATCATGCTAACCATCAGTTAGGGGTGATAAGTTGTACTCGCATTGAGTTCTTCATATACCTACTTCCACCGCATGGAAGTGAATCTTTAGGTCGTACTCAAGAACCTTTGAACTTGCATCATGGGTTAGTTGAACCATCTCTTTCTCTTACATGTAGTTCAACCAGATCTGTCCCTTGACAATACTCTCTCTTTCTCTTACCTGTCATCTAGGCAAGGTGATCTACCATAACCCATATTGCATCTTGACCTCCCTTGGTCTATGGGAGACTTACGACAACATCCACAATGATGAACTCCCATTCCCCCTCGAGGACTCTTTACCCTCTGTATCAACTCAGTGGGTTATTGGTGTTCTTCCTTTACCTCCTGGTATGCATGGAGACAAGCCACATGCAACTTCATCTTAGGCATCCAAAGTACTACTGCCACTTACTATCTCAGTAGTATCATGTTGTATCATGATCTCTTGTATGTCATGATTCCTCAAGGTTGATTCCTCAGAAACCCTAAAACACTCTAGTCGTGGGTTTCCTCACCTTCTCTTCCAGAGAAGTGCATCTGAGGTTCTACAACCATCCTTCTATCACAACAAGCCCTAGGATGGCTAACCCAACAACCACTAACTCGATCAACGGATCTCGTTACTTCTGAGTGTTAGCCAAACATATCTCACAACTTAGGGTTCACCTAACTACCTAGACTAGGCAGCTGCATCTCAATAAGAGAATCCATTACCACCTTTCATCCTTATGTGTTAGGTAATGTTGAAGACATACACCTCCATGTATTCCACTTATTATCTCATCTCAGACTCTAAGTCTATCTTCTGGGCTCATTCTCTTGGTTATCAAACTCAACCTTATATAACTCATAAATTCCATATAGCTCATGATAAGAACATCCTTATGAGATGACTACCTTAGTTCTCTTGGTGTTGGTAAACCATCCACATATTGTACTCTCCACAAGGGTACGCTACTATCTTTATTCATACATCATAGCAACGTTTCCACTCACATCATCTTTATCCTTGGTGTATGGCATGCATATTTCCCTATCTCTCACCTTCATAACGAGAGGAAATAAGCATTTGGCTACAATTCAAATACATAGTTCTTCCCATTCTAAGAGTAGAGATGGTGCACCCTACATCGCCAGTACACCTTCAAATCTAATTTGAAACGTGCATCACATGTCTCCACACCATGAACATTTCGATATCAGGTTTTCTTTTATGGAGAACTGGTCTCAAACACTTGGGTCACCACACAATCCTTAGTCATATCCTCTAGGTCTGTAGGGTTCTAACACTTTTGAGGTCATCCCTCTTCCCTTATGCATCCAGAGAGTGCCCTCTTCATCTACCCTTTGGGTCCCATGAGTTCATGAAGGTGATCAATCTCCTAACCCATGGCCCTCAGACAATGATAGTTGTTACCTCCCGACCCTATGGGCATGTGCAACTAGGGAATTAGTCAACTCCTACTCCCATCGGTCTTTTCCCTACCCGACCCTAGGATAGACTTAGGATTCTAACATAGAACATATCCAACTTGAATCCTTACCCAAGTTTCCATCATCTCACTCGGCATTCATGGTCTAACTTACATCCTTTAATAGGGATCATGGTGACCTACCTGCCTCAGTCAGGCCCCATCCACATGCACTTAGAGATGATTATCTATGGGTCTGTAGGTTCATTCTCATACTATGTACTCTCCACTTAGCTTATCAAGACTCTATGTGACCTCTTAAGGTTACCTCAAACCCAACAAAAGTTGATCCATACCCTACAAAAGGGTCCCTCTCCCAGGATGGGAGGAAACTATCTCTTGATAGCAGTAAAGATCACAAACGTCCTTATGTCTAGGGTTTGCATCCACATGAGCATGCTTGGCCTTAGCAAGATACTGAGGTACATTTCTAACAAACAAACCACTACTAAACCATGCTAGGTCTCCATGGTAGGTCATACTTGTCCTCATTCCTCAACATTGGACCATCATCATACATGCCCATGTCACCAACGTATATGTAGGAGGTTCATCAAACATAGAACTTAGTCTCAGGGATCTCCTTTTCCTCTAAACATGAGGAGTGCCATGCTTGAATCTATAGAAACTCAAATCTCACCATGAGCATCAAGTGCATCAGGTACTACTACTTCCCCTCTTATAGGTCTAGGAACCCTAGGTTCACTTTTATGCATCAGCCGTCTAACTACATGCTCAACCTTCTAACAACGAACCAAGCATGTATGAGGTGCATCATGCACATCCTATAATCCTTCCTCTTGAACAACACCTTAGAGTCGAGTCCTCCTCGAGGACAACCAACTAGGTATAAGGCCTCACAACTTGTTACCATGCCTCCTCAGGGTCTAAGGAACTTTTCTTCCTATCCCTAGAAGGTAAGCGACTATATCATCTGCACATAGGTATCATCAGCCTCATCCTTCTTATAGGGTTCGGTTCATCTAAAGGCAACCTAGATACCACAAGCCTCCAAGGATCATGCACGAGACAACCATAACGGTAACATCCCAGGATTTGAGGCCTCAGATAAAACACTCTTAAAAGGAATGATTGTACTACCCATATCACCAAGGTGCACCTCCTTTTCCGGGAGCCCATCACTAAAGAACTCCATAGTTAAGCGTGCTCAGCTTGGAGTAGTACTAGCATGGGTGACCAGTCGGGAAGTTGACCCATGCTTGCGCGTGAGTGAGGATAAAGCACACAGTTAAGGCTAGTGGTGGTCTGTGGGGACAGTCGTCATTCCTGAAACTCTACTCGAGCCTTGGGCAGTGGGCCTGGGCGTTACAAATGGTATCAGAGCCATAACCCCTCTAGTAGGTGGGGCCCACATGGGCATGGCATTCCAGTCTTGAGCCGTGCGGTCCAGACATGTAGGAAATGGATGTCCATGGTTGACGTAGCCACCCTTATGCTGGTATTTCATGATCGGGAGAGGAGTGTCCATGGGCCATTGTGGGTCTGCACTGAATTGGGGAAGAGATTATGAGGCCTTATAGTTGAGCCTTGACGAGGATGTCAAGAGTCTAAGTGAGGGAGATTGTAACATCCCAGGATTTGAGGCCTCAGATAAAACACTCTTCAAAGGAAAGATTGGACTACCCATATCACCGAGGTGAACCTCCTTTTCCGGGAGCCCATCACTAAAGAACTCCATAGTTAAGCATGCTCATCTTGGAGTAGTACTATGATGGGTGACCAGTCGAGAAGTTGACCCCGGCTTGCGCGTGAGTGAGGATAAAGTGCGCAGTTAAGGCTAGTGGTGGTCTGTGGGGACAATCGTCATTCCTGAAACTCTACTCGAGACTTGGGCAGTGGGCCCGGGCGTTACAATAACCATCCACTTAGGTCATACATATCTGACTTCTCAGGGTTCCTTATATCCCGGAGTCCAAGCTTCCAACCTTCTTGCTTGGATCTCACTCTCTCTAGAGCTTAACCCTACCAACAGCCTTACCACTATAGGTTCTCTCTCTAAGGTGGATCAAGCTCACATGCATACACTTACCTGGGTGAAACGTATGATTAAACCTATGCTCACTCAAGATTATCCATAGCTATTTTATGCCTAGCTCATAAGCTATACAACATGCCCTTCTGGCCTAGGTTTTATCCTACTTCCAGCACTACTAACGTACTATGGGTGTCTACTATGCCATGCTCATATAAGCCCATATGGTTTTTATATGTTCTTCACTAACCTCATAAATGAAGGAGTTATCCTTCACCCTAACATACACGACCCTTCCCAGGGTTGAGTCGCCAAAGGTACTAGGTCAGCCAACCTCACATGGCTCATACTATCATAGGTATACAAAACCAAAAACATGTCAACCCACACACATGGTCGACCATGACATCTAACTCATAATGCCATCTCTCTCTCTAACTACCACTTAGGGTTAGGGTTAGCATCATCCTCAGAACATGTGCCGGATCTCTACCTTTAATGGATGTCTCTGCCTCCAAAACCAACTCTCTACTTGTAACGACCCCACCTCCCAGTAACCCACAATTAAGGGAGACCAAGAGGTCAAAGCCATTATCCCATTTAACAGGATCAAAGGTTTGACAAATAATCAATAACAATTATCAAATTCTACAAACTAAACTGAAAGGTTGTAAAAATAAAAAAAATAAAACTTTGCATACCTTTTTTAAAAACTTGGATATCTACTTCTATCCACATCTGGACTCTATTCTAACTAATCCTCCGTTGTACTTTAACTCTTATTTAATTCCACATATGCCACTTTACTGTTTGTCCTTTTCAATCTTGTACCTAAAACGTCGACAAACAAAACGTCGGTCAGCATATCGAAATATGTCGGTATGTGGGGACAACCAAAATTTCACAAATATGGCTAAAAATTTAATTATCACAATCAAGGTAATTAACAACTCAATTTACATTTTCAATGTGTCAATCTCCATCGGTTTTGCCCTAACCCTGGAATACCCTCTCTAGGGTTTGACTTAAGGCCACCTTCTCAATCCCGAGCTTGGTTCCTGGGGTCACCTCTCATGGTGCCCATTAGTCATGCAACATAGACCACCTTCTCATTCCCCAGCTTGGTGTCTGGGGTCACCTCTCATGGTGCCCATTGGTCTTCCCTCTTGGGCTTGACCTTTTTGCATCATCCATCAGGGTGGCATGTAGGTGTGAGAATACACATTTATATTACAAGTGTGATAATCATAGTGACTTTATAATTTGCAAGAATGAACATCCAACTGATAGGATGCATTCAATGCAATTAATCATTCGGGAAACTAATATGATTAACCATAATTAACCACATACCTTTCAAGCTGACTTGATTGAAGAAATAATTCAACCAATTAAGTAACCAGGCAAGCACACACCAAGTTGATCCTAAAATAGGCATCCACTTTCCTATTATTGATCATGCCATCAAGATCTATTAAACCTAGCTCGCTTCCTAGGGATTCTAGTTCACTTTTCGAGTTTCCATTGCGATTAGGGTTCCTCTTCATTATTACTCTTTTAGTCCCTAATTTTATACAATACTCGCAAACCCTAATTATCTCATCTATTCTTCACAAAAGATGTTAAGGTTAACATATTACCTTAATTTCAGATAAAAGGCACAATTAACCATCAATTAAGCCCATTATGACTCTTTTATTTTAAAACTACCATTTTATCCTTTTTAATTCATGACAAGATTATTAGGCCTGATTTTCATCTTTGGTTCCTTCCAGAATAACAACTCATAGTTCATTATGATTTAGTTCACATATGAACTCTATTTATCATTAATTCCATCTTTATCCAATAGAAAATCATATTAAGGGTATTTATCTATAATTAGGAACTTTTATACTCGAAATAGCTTAGAGCCATAATATCTCAACTTTAATCATGAATTTGAACAATTAAATCCATTAAGAGTCACATTTACTAATATTAGGGTTTCAAGACCCATTAAAACTTGTTCATGTACATGGAACTCCAAATTAAACCAATTACATGCAAAGTTCATCTTTTTTGTTCTTAATGTACCTCTTTATGATTAATAGGTTAATAGCAACTTTAATCATCCATAAAACCCTACTTAATACATTAATCATCTCAAAATAGGGTTTATAAATGCTTAATCATTCTCATATGGGGTAAAAACCCTAAATCATGCAAGAAACATCTAGATCAAGTTCAAGTTCATCATTAACTATTCAATAGGTTGCAATTACTTAATTTCATCAACTAAGCAACATGAACTTAACCAATAAGCTCAATTAGGGTTTCTTAATCTAATACATAATCACTTTTCATTAGATTAACACACTTTTGCAACTAGGAACAGATCTCAGTTTTCAAACCAATTTTATAATGTTCCTCGTATTTTTCTAAGAAAGTTTCATGTTTCAACTTTATTCATTAGAGCTACCTATCGAAAGTTATGATTTTTGCAAGAAAAGACATTAATCTTGAATTATCTGTTATTTTAGAAAAAACGTTGGCCATCCGATCTGTGGTCCACTGGACCACAAGAAATCCAATGATCCACAGAAACCCGCCTAACTTGCGATTGAAGGAAGAAAAAGGCAATTATGCCCTAACCTGGTTGCGTTCCGCTCAGGAGCAGTGAGGTCTTTTTGTCAGCCTACATCTTCAACCTCACGAGCCCACCCTCTCTCGCGATGCAGCTCCAGGCAGCGGTCAACCGCGACGTTGACCCCGCGAGTTCCTCCGCCCCAGTAGCCAGAGAAGGTCCCTGCCGCTCTGCCCAAGTCCACCGAAATTGTTGGTGCCCTTGGCTTCATTGGATTTCTCAAGAGATGATGGGGCGAAGAAGCTTTACTCTGACGAGAAGCAGCTTCGATTCGGAAGTGGAGATCTTGATCCATCTCACAATTGACCCCGCACACCCACTAGCCTCTCCCATCCGAACTCAAAGGAAAGCTTTGGGCTTTCGCAGAGGGTCTAGGACCTCTATTTATACTTGCCCATGGAGGCAAGGTTCCTGGATATTGGGTGTATCTCCGAGAAGCCACAAACCTAGGTGAAATCTAGGGTGGGTGCGGTCGGCTCGATCTCCCAGATCCATTGGAAGTGTTTCCATAAGTGCTCGTGCTTTTATCATCAAGGGAATCACCCCCGAAAACCCTGGTCTCCTGATCCTACTTTCCTAACATGTCGCAAGCTAGGAGATGAAGGGGGCATCATTGGATCTGAATCCAACGGCCCGCAATGCGCGTGACAGGTGCATGGGCTGGGCCCAAGATTCCTATTTCAAATAAAAAAATCAATGGTTATTCTTTCATTTTAAGCAAACTCTTAAAATCAATAACTCTCTCCTCATTTATCCCTTTTCTATAAAATTTAGGAGAAAGTATATTATGACTTAATCTACCCCTCTGACAAATTTGGGTTCATTATCTAAAAGAAAACGTGCCTTTTCTTTTGGAGCAAGATATCACTTAATTATATATATTTCTCACCTATCTTCTCTTTCCTTTGCCATTAAATTATTCTTTTTGGGTTCCTTAAACCTCAAGGAACCTTAATGGCTCAAAATCCCATCTTGAGAATATCCCTTAACCTTTTACTTACCTTTTATCCATTATTTCTCATTATCTTATTTATTTCTTATCAAAATATCTCTTTTCGAGGGTTTCTCTTTATCTCTCTTTTTGTTTTCCTTTTTGGAATTCCTTTTAACATTAGAAACCTTATGGATACGAAAATACATCAAAGATAACTCAATTATACCTCTTTCCACCTATTTTCCACATTTTATCATTGTTTTCAATTTCTTTCTTAATAAAGAAATATTTAATTGATCTTTTCTTTTCTAGTGGCATTATCTTTGCAACTTTGGACTCCTTGGAACCCAAGAGGCACAAAATCCAACTTTGTATTATATTCTTTTGCCTTCTAGAGGTTTCTACATCTTTCTTTTCTCCAATTCTCAGTTATTCATTTACTAATTGAATTTCCTTGTTATTGGGCCCAATAGCCAATCAAGCCCACAGTACATGACTTGGGTACCTCACATAGTCCTCTAGATCGGACTCATGGAACACATTATACATCATGTTATCCTAAGGGGTAAGGCTAAACACAACCATCTCCACCAATCCATATCAAATGGACCCATATATAGGGGACTCAGATTTCTCAACTGTAGCTTAGAGGGGTCGGATTTTCACATCACATACTCTCCCACAGTGAACTGCATGTCAGTCTTGCTTTGCATCATCTCACGACTCCTGTTGCCCCTGGGCTCTCTTTCAGCCAGTGCACGATCAAAGCGACTTCATCTGCACACACTGTGGTTCTTTTCTGACCTTTACAAGGCCCCTTCACCAACATCATCTCAATGAAGTGGTGACCGACACAACCTCCCTTACAGAGCTTCTTTACATCCCGATACTGGATATGGTGGTTATCATCACATCTTACAGAAGTCAAGAACTATCTCCATGTATCACCCTGAATGAGCACCCATGCTCTCATCAGACCCCCTAGTGTGGATCATACTAATCATTAGTTAGGGGTGATAAACTGTACTAACATCGAGTTCTCCATACACCTACTTCCACCGCATGAAAGTGAATCTTTAGATTAAACTCAATAAATTACATCATGGTGTAGTTGAACCATCTCTCTCTCACATGTAGTTCAACCAGATCTGTCCCTTGACAGTATTCTTTCTTATTCATGTCATGTAGGTAAGGCGATCTACCATAACCCATATTGCATCTTGACCTTCCTTGGTCTAGGGGAGACATACCACAATCATCCATAATGATGAGCTCCCATTCCCTCTCGGGAACTCTTTATCCTTTATAACAATACACTAGGTTATTGGTATTCGTCCTTCACCTCCAGGCTTGCATGGTGACGAGACACATGCATCTTTGTACAGTGTTCATCTTAGGCATCGAAGTACTACTGTCACTTACTATCTTCGTAGTACCATGGTGTATGACGATCCTAAAATCATGATTTCCTGTATGTCATGATTCCTCAAAATTGATTCTTCAGAAACCCTAAACCACTCTAGTTAGGGTTTCATCACCTTCTTTTCGAGAGAAGTGCATATGAGGTTCTACAACCATCCTTTTATTGCATCAAGTCCTAGGTTGGCTTAACCAAAAAACTACTAACTTGTTCAACCAGTATTGTTACATCTGAGTGTTAGCCAAACTTATCTCTTTTCCAACTGAGGGTTAACCTAACAACCTCTTCTAGCCTCCATCTAAACTAGGCAGTTGTATCTCATCCAGAGCATCCATTACCACTTCACATCCTTAGGTGTTAGGTAATGTTGAAGACATACACCTCCATGTATTCCACTCATTACCTCATCTCAGCTCTAAGTCTATCTTCATCAAGAAACTCTGAGCTCATTCTCTTGATTTTCGAACTCACATCTCATTATAACAACATCCTCATAAGATGACTACCGTATTCCTCTTAATGTTTGTAAACCATCCATGTATCATGCACTCCACCAGGGTATGTTATCATCTCTTTCCTCATACCTCGTGGTAACATTTGAACTCACATCACCTTTTATCCTTAGTGTATGCCATGCGTATTGTCCTATCTCTGACTCCCATAAAAAGAGGAAATAAGCATTTGGATGCAGTCCAAATATAGAGTTATTCCTGTTCCAAGAGTAGAGATGGTACATCCCACCTTGCCAGTATACCTTTAAATCTAAGTTGAAATGTGCCACATATGTCTCTACATCACAAACATCTCGATATCAAATTACTTCCATGGAAAACTGGTTTCGAACCTACTTGGGTCCACACACATTCCTTGGTCATCTCCTCTAGGTCTATAGGGTTTACATCCACATGAGCATGCTTAACTCCAACAAGCTACTAAGGCACAAGCAGACCACCTGCTAAACCATGCTAGTCATACTTATTCTCATTCCCCATCATTGGACCAAGAACATACATTCCCATGTCACCAACTTAGCTGTGAGGGTTCATCAAACATACCTTTGACTCAAGGGTTTTCCCTTTCCTCTAATCATGAGGAGTACCATGCTCGATTCTATAGAAACTCAAATCTCATCATGAGCATCAGGTACACCACTTCCCCTCTTAGGCCTAGGAACCCTAGGTTCACTTTTGGGTGTCCAACTGCATGCTCGACCTCTTAACCACTTATCAAGTATGTATAAGGCATGTCATGCACTTCCTGCCATCCTTCCGCTTGATCCAAACTTCAGAGTGGAGTCCTCCTCAAGGACAACCAATGAGGTATAAGGCCTCACAACCTGTTACTAAACCTCTCCATGTCTAAGGAACTCTTCTTATCATCTATACCATAGTTATAGGGGTACCAACAGACTCATCCTCTCTCTAGGGTTTGGTTCCTCTCATGGAAACCAAGACATCATCAGCCTCCAGGGATCAAGCATGAGGTAACCACAAACATCCACTTAGGTCGCATCAGCCTCAAATCCCCACTTTTCCTCATATCTCAGAGTCTAGGCTTCCCTCCTTCTTGCTTGGGTCCTGCTCTCTCTCTCTCTCTAGAGATAACTCCACAACCAACCTTATCCTAAAGGTCCTCTCTCCAAGATCAAGCTCACAAGCATACCTCTACGTGGGTGAAGCCTATGTTCAAACTTATGTTTGCTCAAGGTTATCCCTAGCCCTTTATGCTTATCTCATCAGCGATCCAACATACTCCCTTGGCCAGGGTTTCAACCTACTGCTCACACTACTGACGTATTCTGGGTGTCTACTATGCCGTGCTCATATAAGCTCATGGGGTTTCTATAGGTTCTTCTCTAACCTCATCAAAGAAGGAGCTATCCTTCGCTCTAACATGCACGACCCTTCCCAGGGTTGGGTCGCCAAAGGTACTTGGTACTCCAACCTCTCATGGATCATATGGCATCCAAGGCATGTCTATCCAAACACCTGATCTACCATGACATATAACTCATCATGACATCTCTCTCTCTAACCTTCACTTAGGGTTAGGGTTAACATCATCCTCATAGGATGTGCCAGGTATCTACTTGTAATGGAGATCTCTTCATCCAAGACTAACTCTCTTTGCTTATCCTCCAGACAAGAAGGTCTAGCCTCAGGTCTCTCCTGAGGGCATGACAACTTTGTCATACGACCTAAGCATTTATATATTCTTTTATGCTTAATCTACTAAGCTTATGTCCATGACATCTTATTTACATGCTTTTTATTAATTTGGTGGAGGATTCATTAAACCTTATCAACCTTACCCATACCTCAAGAGGGTGAGGAAAAGAGAGAAAACCCTAATTCTTATAATCCTTAACAGCATTTGAGTTGAGAAGGGATGAACAAGATAAGAGAGTCATAAAGGTATCTTATTTTGAGTCAAATCCTGAGACTTTGGCCAGACAGTGACACTAATCCAGGAGTCCTCGTATTCCAACTAGTGGTGTGGAGGAAAATCTTGCCAGCCCCCGGACGTGATCTTTTTCTAGACACCTCTGTCTTTCGGAAATTCCTCTAATAACTCCCTTGGGTTCTATAGAGTTTGTAAAATTTAATAATTATTACATATTAAATGAGGAACCTATGCTCTGATACCAAATGTAATGACCCCACCTCCCAGGAACCCCCAATTAAGGGAGACCAAGAGGTCAGAGCCATTATCCCATTTAATAGGATCGAAGGTTCGACAAATAATCAATAACAATTATCAAATTCTACCAACTAAACTGAAAGGTTGTAAAAATAAAAAATAAAACTTTGCATACCTTTTTCAAAAACTTGGATATCTACTTCTATCCACATATGGAGTCTATTCTAACTAATCCTCCATTGTACTTTAACTCTTATTTAATTCCACATATGCCACTTTACTGTTTGTCCTTTTCAATCTTGTACCTAAAACACCGACAAACAAAACGTCGGTCAGCATATCGAAATATGCTGGTATGTAGGGACAACTAAAATTTTGTAAATATGGCTAATAATTTAATTATCACAATCGAGGTAATTAACAAGTCAATTTATGTTTTTAATGTGTCAATCTCCACCACTTTTGCCCTAACCCTAGAATACCCTCTCTAGGGTTTGACTTCAGGCCACCTTCTCAATCCCGAGCTTGGTGCCTGGGGTCACCTCTCATGGTGCCCATTAGTCATGCAACATAGACCACCTTCTCATTCCCAAGCTTGGTGTCTGGGGTCACCTCTCATGGTGCCCATTGGTCTTCCCTCCTGGGCTTGACCTTTTTGCATCATCCATCAGGGTGGCATGTAGGTGCAAGAATACACATTTATATTACAAGTGTGATAATCATAGTGACTTTATAATTTGCAAGAATGAACATCCAACTGATAGGTTGTATTCAATGCGATTAATCATTCGGGAAACTCTTTGGGAAACTAATGCGATTAACCATAATTAACCACATACCTGTCAAGCTGACTTGATTGTAGAAATAATTCAACCAATTAAGTAAACATGCAAGCATACACCAAGTTGATCCTGAAATAGGCATCCAATTTCCTATTATTGATCATGCCATCAAGATCTATTAAACCTAGCTCGCTTCCTAGGGTTTCTAGTTCACCTTTTGAGTTTCCATTGTGATTAGGGTTCCTCTTCATTATTACTCTTTTAGTCCCTAATTTTATACAATACTCGCAAACCCTAATTATCTCATCTATTCTTCACAAAAGATGTTAAGGTTAACATATTACCTTAATTTCGGATAAAAGGCACAATTAACCATCAATTAAGCCCATTATGACTCTTTTACTTTAAAACTACCATTTTATCCTTTTTAATTCATGACAAGATTATTAGGCCTAATTTTCATCTTTGGTTCCTTCCAAAATAACAACTCATAGTTCATTATGATTTAGTTCACATCTGAACTCTATTTATCATTAATTCCATCTTTATCCAATAGAAAATCATATTAAGGGTATTTATCTATAATTAGGAACTTTTATACTCGAAATAGCTTAGAGCCATCATATCTCAACTTTAATCACGAATTTGAACAATTAAATCCATTAAGAGTCAAATTTACTAATATTAGGGTTTCAAGGCCCATTAAAGCTTGTTCATGTACATGGAACTCCAAATTAAACCAATTACATGCAAAGCTCATCCTTTTTGTTCTTAATGTACCTCTTTATGATTAACATGTTAATAGCAACTTTAATCATCCACAAAACCTTACTTAATAAATTAATCATCTCAAAATAGGGTTTCTAAATGCTTAATCATTCTCATATGGGGTAAAAACCCTACATCATGCAAGAAACATCTAGATCAAGTTCAAGTTCGTCATTAACAATTCAACAGGTTGCAATTAATTAATTTCATCAACTAAGCAACATGAAATTAGGGTTTCTTAATCTAATACATAATCACTTTTCATTAGATTAACGTGCTTTTGCAAGTAGGAATAGATCTGGGTTTTCAAACCAATTTTATTATGTTCCTCGTATTTTTCTAAGCAACTTTCATGTTTTAACTTTATTAATTGGAGCTTCCTATCGAAAGTTATGGTTTTCACAAGAAAATACATTAATCTTGAATTATCTGTTATTTTAGAAAAAATGTTGGCCATCCGATCCGTGGTCCACTGGACCACGAGAAATCCAATGGTCCACAGAAACACGCCTAACTTGCGTTTGAAGGAAGAAAAAGGCAATTATGCCCTAACCTGGCTGCGTTCCGCTCAGGGGAAGTGAGGTCTTTTCGTCGGCCTGCTTCTTCAACCTCATGAGCCCGCCCTCTCTCGCGATGTAGCTCCAGGAAGCGGTCAACCGTGGCATTGACCCCGCGAGTTCCTCCGCCACAATAACCAGAGAAGGACCCCGCTGCTCCGTCCAAGTCCACCGAAACTATTGGTGCCCTTGGCTTCATTGGATTTCGCAAGAGATGATGGGGCGGAGAAGCTTTTCTATGACAAGAAGCAGCTTCGATTAGGAAGTGGACATCTTGATCCATCTCGCAATTGACCCTGCACACCCGCTAGCCTCTCCCATCCGAACTCAAAGGAAATCTCTAGGATTTTGCAGAGGGTCTAGGACCTCTATTTATACTTGCCCATGGGGGCAAGGTTCCTGTAGATTGGGCAAATCTCTGAGAAGCTACAAACCTAGGTGAAATCTGAAAAACAACTAGAGGGGGGGTGAATAGGGTTTTATGATATTTTAATAACAATTCAATCAAAACAAGCAACCACAAAAATATTGGACAAGGGTACAAGGATTTAGAGTGGTTCCAACCTTAGAAAATACTAAGGCAGTCAATCCACTACCCAGTTACTTACCCAACCGAGATTTTGAAAGTATTTAATTTTATTACCTCGCAAGGATGTTACATAAAATTACAACATTTTCACCAAACCCTTTTGACAACCTTTACCTAGAAGTAGTCTCACCAACCTCGAAGCATCCTTCCTTGAAGTAACCTCAAGATCCCCTTGAAGTAGCCTTCCTCTTAAAGTAGCTTCCCGTTGAGACAACCTTCTTGAAGTAGTCCAAAGTCCACCTTCTCCACCTGAGAAGTCAAACTCTCTCCAATCTGCAGCCTCCAACCCTAGGAGTAGCAAGGAGAGTACAAAGGATAAAAAGGAACAAGAAGGAAAAATAGAAATTACAATACCGTTGTAGCACAAGGCTTGATTTCCTATATCAAGCGTTTTGATCTCCTAACCAATGTATATGAAAGTGTAAGTGTTGTGGGTAGGAGATGCTAGCCTATAGGACACGAAATTAGAGTAATGGAAATGAGTAGCCAATGTTGGAGTTGCTCAATTGCTCACAAGAATGAATAGCCAATTGCAAGTATTATGCTCAAGTGTTGCACAAGTGTACTTTGGGTGTCCTATGGCTTGTCCTATTTATAGGAATGGTCTATGGATGCTTAACGACGTTCTAGACACTTTCTAGGGGGTTCTTAGTGCTCAGCTAGCCGTTAGGTAACCATTAGTTGCTTTAACAACGTCTAGTTAATTAATTCTAAAAAGTGCAGACAGAGACATTCTCGGTCGAAGATTTATCGACCGAGAGTCCTAGTCGGCCGATGACTTGTCGACCGAGGGACTGTCTGTAGCAACGTTCTAATCCAACTCCCAACTACTTTGTCTGCTGTGTCTAACGACTATTTGGGTCATTCTCAGTCGAAGAGTGTGTCGACCGAGAGTGTTTCGGTTGAGAAGCTTGTCGACCGATAATAACCTTGTTTCAATATTTTAAACTAAGTACTAAGTGTGTCTATGAGTGTGCATGTGTGACACTATTGTAGGGGATGACCTATCTAAGTGTTATGATTGTCTAGGGAAGATCTAAACGCTTGATTTACATGATATCTAAGTACTTGTACATTATATACTTGTACAAGTTTTTACATTTGATTACAATCATGAATTAAAGCAATTTGAGCATATAGATCTTCCAAGTAGTTTGTCATCCACCTAATTCCTGCAACACTCAAGTAGCACGTTAGATCCACAAGAATGAAATGTTTGTCATCATCGAAACAAAGGGATTATAATAATGTCCAATTTAGCCAACAATCTCCCCCTTTTTGAAGATGAGAAACATTTCCAAAATATAAAATAAGGAAATATAAATCATATGAGTTTCATACCTGAAGTTTACCTTTTGTAACCATTCTTGTTTTGCAAGTGTGTCCTGGCTGAGATATTATGAAACTCATTTTATTTTATGTTTTTGATTTTATATTATTTCTCCCCCTTTGTCATTTCAAAAAGATATCCAAGAAAATCATTTTGTATGACTTTTATTTTCTCCCCCTTAATTTTATTCTATGCTCCCCTAACTAAGATATTCAGTTTTTAAAAATAGGGATTAATATAAATGTAAACCATTTATTGTCGAATTTAGCCACAATTTGTTTCTCAATCATTTGTAAAGGATGTTAAGCCTTGAAATGATATGAAATCCTTTTAGATCTATGGAATATGTATTTTGATTTCTCATCCATTTTACACGGGATGTTAAGCCCTGAAAATGATATGAGATTCCCTTAAGCTCATGATGGATACGTATTGATTTCTCATCCATTTTGCAAGGGATGTTAAGCCCTGAAAATGGCATGAGAACCTTTTAAGCTTATAGTAGAGTACATGAAAAGTATCTCTAACCAAATGCACGAGATGTTAAGCCCTGATTTGTTTAGAGAATTCCATTAAGAACAAGATATATCACATTCATGAAATTTATATTCCTTTATTTTCATAACCAAGATAAAAAATACTAAGGTCATAACATGTTTCATCTTTTCTTTATGACGTTCTCAAAATTTTGTAAGCTCCTTCTTAATCTTATAGTCAAGATAATTTTTCTGAGCTCCCCCTTAATCGTATAATCAAGATGTTTTAAGGATTCGAAGGTCACAATAAATATTAGATCATAAAACGTTATGCACTAAGAATTTTGTTTTCAATATACTAAGATTAAGTGCAGTAAAATGATGTACAAATAAGCATTTTTTCAAGCTTATTTTAGGTCTACCTTGACTTCGACCATAGCGCCCCTTGGTCAAACTTGATTTCAACCAAGAGGTAATTTCTGCAGATTTCCAATTTGAACACTTATATGTGAAGTATAATTTCAAAAGATTTTCAATTTAAAATGCATTTGTGCCATGAAGTTTTACTATTTATGAAAAATGGCATCTTCATATGAGCCGAATCACAATGATAAAAAACAATATCCATTCATGGTTTGTATATATGGATCAAAGATTATTGTAGACAAACCAATGAAACACAATGATTATGGCACAATAATTATGATAGAACAGTAGAAGTATATCCACAATACAATGATCAAGATGGAAGTATGTAACTTCATGCAATGATTATGATCATTTAAATTTTAATAAACATGGTTCCTACATAGATAGACTAAGAAATACTTAGGATAAACCATGTGGACTATGATAAAACAGTAATTTCCATGGTTCATAATTTTCAGTTTTAAACCAAAATAATCTCATTCATGATTCATAGATTTTAACATAAACCTTGTAAATAAACATGCTTATTAAACTTTTTCAATCAATGAAGAAAGTATGTTCAATGTCAGTCTTCATATAGCACTTTTGCAAATATGTTTAAGGATTTCATATACATAATGTTATACCTTCATTCAAAAATTTATGAAAGATCAATATGTCTTGATTAAAAGATGATCTCCAAGATTCATTCATATTAAATCAATCATTAACAACAAATTGATAGCAAAGATGGATTAATTAAAATAGGTTCATCAGAACTTGGTTCGGTCGAACTTTTTGTCGACCGAATGTTATCTCGATCGTCGTTTTTCTCGACCAAGAATGCTGTTGTTTGTACATATTTTATCAGATTTGTTGCAGACTTCAAATAGTAACCTGCTCGGTCGACTATTTCTCGACCGACCGTGTTCTCAGTCGAACAATTTCTCGACCGAGAATGTTTCTGTACTATTTCAGAACTGTTTTCAGTAATTGTTTCCAAGTAAAACAAGAATATGAAAGTTAAAGCTCGATTGTGTTGAGATATAACATTTGTATATCAAGAATTAGTTTAGGTCAAATCTCAACTACTCAAATTCAAACTTCTAAGTTTTAGGAACCCAAACTAGATCATCATTCCTTTTCTTGTATGAGCATGAAAAAGAGTAGTGTCCAAGATGCAAGCAATAATGACAACTGATAGAGTCAATCTCATTTCTCTTTCTAAGAGTTGAGTTGTTCTTGGGTACATACATGGATTGATTCTCTAGCACTTGTGTCCTTCTCCAACTAGGTTTTTGATAAGATTTTCCCTTAGTCTTATAACCTAGTCCTCTCCTTCCAATTTGACGATAAGAATCGTTTAAAATGTTATCAAGAATATTATTGTTACTCAAGCTACTCAATTTTTGTTGTAACTTCATAATCTCATCCATTTTCTTCTTGATATCTAATCTTTCTTGATCTAGATTAGATAATAAAGAATCTCTTTCTTTCACAATAATATCATAATCTAGATGTGTACACAAAATAGATTGTCTTTGAAGATCATTTACTTGAGTTTGCAAGTTTAACTTTTCTAGGGAAAGAAGATTGCAATTTGCTTCTACAGATTTAAGCTTAATATCATAATCTTCAATACCCTTTTTGAGATCTTCATTTTCAAATGTGAGAGAAAGAAGTTTAGCATGTAACTCTTTATTTTAATTCTTAAATTTCTTCTTGCACTCAATATATTTCTCATGTGTATCTTGAAGACTAGCAATTAGATCTTCTTTTGGTAGATCAAAAAGACTTACCTCTTCTTCTTCTTCTTCTTCTTCATTTGTTGTAGCAATAAGACATTCTACTTCTTCTTTTCCATCATCAATATCATCACGTGAATCATCCCATGCAGCTTTATATGATCTTTCTTTCTTTTTGTGAGACGATTTCTTTCCTTTCTTGAATTTTGGACAATCACCTTTCATGTATCCTTTTTTGCCACATTCAAAGCACCTAGAAGAAGAAATACTAGAAGTTTTGTTAGTTTTAAAACTTTTATACTGCTTACCATTTACAATGAGAGTTTCTTCTTCACTATCATCTTCACTTGTGTCATGATTGATCTTGGTTGATTCTTTGAATGCAATGCCCTTCTTTCTCCCTTGTTGAAGTTCACGTTCTCGTATTTCTTCCTCTTCTAAAGTTGCCTCATGTGCTTCTAGGTTTCCAATAAGTTGTTCCATCCTTAATCGGGGGAGATCATTTGCTTCTTCAATACCAGTCACCTTAGGCTTGTATTTGGGAGGAAGAGACCTAAGGATTTTTGAAACTTGATCTTCTTCGCTAATTACTTTACCTAAAGTATTTAAACCATTCACAATAGAAGAGAATTTTGTATATATTTCACTAATAGACTCATTTTGTTCCATACGAAACTGTTTAAATTTCTGCTTAAGCATTCTGATTTTAGAGTTCTTAACTTGAATAGTTCCTTCATAAGTTATGGAGAGTCTATGCCATATTTCATATGTCATTTCACAATTTGATATTCTATTGAATTCACCAACGGAAATTGAACAATAGAGTATACTTACAGCTTTTACATTCATTTGTGTTGATCTTACCGTATTAGCATCCCAAGTTGCATACTCTGTTTGAGGGAATCCATATGGATTTGATACCATCCTCCATAAGTCCCAATTGATTCCTTGGAAGTAGAACTGCATCCTCCTCTTCCAGTAAGTGTAGTTAGTGCCATCAAAAGGTGGAGGTCTTGCCACGAGTGTTCCTTCCAAGTTGAGGTTGTTGAGTACCCCGTCACCCATTCTTCAAGACTTTGTTAAGGTTCCTTGAAGACCTGCCCTGATACCAATTGGAAAACCACTAGAGGGGGGTGAATAGGGTTTTATGATATTTTAATAATAATTCAATCAAAACAAGAAACCACAAAAATATTGGACAAGGGGACAAGGATTTAGAGTGGTTCCAACCTTAAAAAATACTAAGGCAGTCAATCCACTACCCGCTTGCTTACCCAATCGGGATTTTGAAAGTATTTAATTTTATTACCTCGTAAGGATGTTACATAAAATTACAACACTTTCACCAAACCCTTCGGACAGCCTTCACCTAGAAGTAGTCTCACCAACCTCGAAGCAGCCTTCCTTGAAGTAACCTCAAGATCCCCTTGAAGTAGCCTTCCTCTTTAAGTAGCTTCCCGTTGAGACAACCTTCTTGAAGTAGTCCAAAGTCTACCTTCTCCACCTGAGAAGTCAAAATCTCTCCAATCTGCAGCCTCCAACCCTAGGAGTAGCAAGGAGAGTACAAAGGATAAAAAGGAACAAGAAGGAAAAATAGAAATTACAATACCGTTGTAGCACAAGGCTTGATTTCCTATATAAAGCATTTTGATCTCCTAACCAATGTATATGAAAGTGTAAGTGTTGTGGGTAGGAGATGCTAGCCTATAGGACACGAAATTAGAGCAATGGAAATGAGTAGCCAATGTTGGAGTTGCTCAATTGCTCACAAGAATGAATAGCGAATTGCAAGTATTAAGCTCAAGTGTTGCACAAGTGTACTTTGGGTGTTCTATGGCTTGTCCTATTTATAGGAATGGCCTATGGATGCTTAAGGACGTTCAAGACACTTTTTAGGGGGTTCTTAGTGCTCAACTAGCTGTTATGTAACCATTAGTTGCTTTAACAACGACTAGTTAATTAATTCTGAAAAGTGCAAATAGAGACATTCTCGGTTGAAGATTTGTCGATCGAGAGTTCTAGTCGGTCGAGGACTTGTCGACCGAGGGACTGTATGTAGCAACGTTTTGATCCAACTCCCAACTACTTTGTCTGTTGTGTCTAACGGCTATTTGGGTCATTCTCAGTCGAAGAGTTTGTCGACCGAGAGTGTCTCGGTCGAGAAGTTTGTCGACTGATAATAACCTTGTTTCAATATTTTAAACTAAGTACTAAGTTTGTGTATGAGTGTGCAGATGTGACACTATTGTAGGGGATGACCTATCTAAGTGTTGTGATTTTCTAGAGAAGATCTAAACGCTTGATTTACATGATATCTAAGTACTTGTACATTATATACTTGTACAAGTTTTTACATTTGATTACAATCATGAATTAAAGCAATTTGAGCATATAGATCTTCCAAGTAGTTTGTCATCCACCTAATTCCTGCAACACTCGAGTAGCACGTTAGATCCACAAGAATGAAATGTTTGTCATCATCAAAACAAAGGGATTATAATAATGTCCAATTTAGCCAACAATCTCCCCCTTTTTGAAGATGACAAACATTTCCAAAATATAAAATAAGGAAATATAAATCATATGAGTTCCATACCTGAAGTTTACCTTTTGTAGCCATTCTTGTTTTGCAAGTGTATGCTGGCTGAGATATTATGAAACTCATTTTATTTTATGTTTTTGATTTTATATTATTTCTCCCCCTTTGTCATTTCAAAAAGATATCTAAGAAAATCATTTTGTATGACTTTTATTTTCTCCCCCTTAATTTTATGCTATGCTCCCCTAACTAAGATATTCAGTTTTTAAAAATAGGGATTAATATAAATGTAAACCATTTATTGTCGAATTTAGCCACAATTTGTTTCTCAATCATTTGCAAAGGATGTTAAGCCTTAAAATGATATGAAATCCTTTTAGATACGACATATGTATTTTGATTTCTCATCCATTTTACATGGGATGTTAAGCCCTAAAAATGATATGAGATTCCCTTAAGCTCATGATGGATACATATTGATTTCTCATCCATTTTGCAAGGGATGTTAAGCCCTGAAAATGGCATGAGAACCTTTTAAGCTTATAGTAGAGTACATGAAAAGTATCTCTAACCAAATGCACGAGATGTTAAGCCCTTATTTTTTTAGAGAATTCCATTAAGAACAAGATATATCACATTCATGAAATTTATATTCCTTTATTTTCGTAACCAAGATTAAAAATACTAAGGTCATAACATGTTTCATCTTTTCTTTATGACATTCTCAAAATTTTGTAAGCTCCTTCTTAATCTTATAGTCAAGATAGTTTTGTGAGCTCCCCCTTAATCTTATAATCAAGATGTTTTAAGGATTCTAAGGTCACAATAAATATTAGATCATAAAAAGTTATGCACTTAGAATTTTGTTTTCAATATACTAAGATTAAGTGCAATAAAATGATGTACAAATAAGCATTTTGTCAAGCTTATTTTAGGTCGACCTTGATTTCAACCATAGCGCCCCTTGGTCAAACTTGCTTTCAACCAAGAGGCAATTTATGCATATTTCCAATTTGAACACGTATATGTGAAGTATAATTTCTGTAGATTTTCAATTTAAAATGCATGTGTGCCATGAAGTTTTACTATTTATGCAAAATGGCATCTTCATATGAGCTAAATCACAATGATCAAAAACAATATCCATTCATGGTTTGTATATATGGATCAAAGATTATTGTAGACAAACCAATGAAACACAATGATTATGGTACAATAATTATGATAGAACAGTAGAAGTATATCCCCAATACAATGATCAAGATGGAAGCATGTAACTTCATGCAATGATTATGATCATTTAAATTTTAATACACATGGTTCCTACATAGATAGACCAAGAAATGCTTAGGATAAACCATGTGGACTATGATAAAATAGTAATTTCCATGGTTCATAATTTTCAGTTTTAAACCAAAATAATCTCATTCATGATTCAAGGATTTTAAGATAAACCTTGTAAATAAACATGCTTATTAAACTTTTTCAATCAATGAAGAAAGTATGTTCAATGGCAGTCTTCATATAGCACTTTTGCAAATATGTTTAAGGATTTCATATGCATAATGTTATACCTTCATTCAACAATTTATGAAAGATCAATATGTCTTGATTAAAAGATGATCTCCAAGATTCATTCACATTAAATCAATCATTAACAACAAATTGATAGCAAAGCTGGATTAATTAAAACAAGTTCAGCAGAACTTGGTTCGGTCAAACATTTTGTCGACTGAATGTTATCTCGGTCATCATTTTTCTCGACCGAGAATGCTGCTGTTTGCACATATTTTATCAGATTTGTTGCAGACTTCAAACAGTAACCTGCTCGGTCGACTATTTCTCGACCGACCATGTTCTCGGTTGAACAGTTTCTCGACTGAGAATGTTTATGTACTGTTTCAGAACTGTTTTCAGTAATTGTTTCCAAGTAAAACAAGAATATGAAAGTTAAAGCTGATTGTGTTGAGATATGACATTTTTATATCAAGAATCAGTTTAGGTCAAATCTCAACTAGTCAAATTCAAACTTCTAAGTTTTAGGAACCCAAGCTAGATCATCATTCCTTTTCTTATATGAGCATGAAAAAGAGTAGTGTCCAAGACGCAAGCAATAATGACAACTGATAGAGTCAATCTCATTTCTCTTTCTAAGAGTTGAGTTGTTCTTGGGTACATACATGGATTGATTCTCTAGCACTTGTGTCCTTCTCCAACTACGTTTTTGATAAGATTTTCCCTTAGTCTTATAACCTAGTCCTCTCCTTCCAATTTGACGATAAGAATCATTTAAAATGTTATCAAGAATATTATTGTTACTCAAGCTACTCAATTTTTGTTGTAACTTCATAATCTCATCCATTGTCTTCTTCATATCTAATTTTTCTTGATCTAGATTAGATAATAAAGAATCTCTTTCTTTTACAATAATATCATAATCTAGATGTGTACACAAAATAGATTGTCTTTGAAGATCATTTACTTGAGTTTGCAAGTTTAACTTTTCTAGGGAAAGAAGATTGCAATTTGCTTCTACAGATTTAAGCTTAATATCATAATCTTCAATACCCTTTTTGAGATCTTCATTTTTAGATGTGAGAGAAAGAAGTTTAGCATGTAACTCTTTATTTGATTTCTTAAATTTCTTCTTGCACTCAATATATTTCTCATGTGTATCTTGAAGACTAGCAATTAGATCTTCTTTTGGTAGATCAAAAAGACTTACCTCTTCTTCTTCTTCATTTGTTGTAGCAATAAGACATTCTACTTCTTCTTTTCCATCATCACTATCATCACTTGAATCATCCCATGCAGCTTTATATGCTCTTTCTTTCTTTTTGTGAGATGATTTCTTTCCTTTCTTGAATTTTGGACAATCACCTTTCATGTATCCCTTTTTGCCACATTCAAAGCACCTGGAAGAAGAAATACTAGAAGTTTTGTTAGTTTTAAAACTTTTATACTGCTTACCATTTACAATGAGAGTTTCTTATTCACTATCATCTTCACTTGTGTCATGATTGATCTTGGTTGATGCTTTGAATGCAATGTCCTTCTTTCTCCCTTGTTGAAGTTCACGTTCTCGTCTTTCTTCCTCTTCTAAAGTTGCCTCATGTGCTTCTAGGTTGCCAATAAGTTGTTCCATCCTTAGCCGGGTGAGATCATTTACTTCTTCAATAGCAGTCACCTTAGGCTTGTATTTGGGAGGAAGACACCTAAGGATTTTTGAAACTTGATCTTCTTCGCTAATTACTTTACCTAAAGCATTTAAACCATTCACAATAGAAGAGAATTTTGCATATATTTCACTAATAGACTCATTTTGTTCCATACAAAACTGTTTAAATTTTTGCTTAAGCATTCCAATTTTAGAGTTCTTAACTTGAACAGCTCCTTCATAAGTTATGGAGAGTCTATGCCATATTTCATATGATGTTTCACAATTTGATATTCTATTGAATTCACCAACGGAAATTGAACAATAGAGTATACTTACAGCTTTTGCATTCATTTGGGCTGATCTTACCTTATTAGCATCCCAAGTTGCATACTCTGTTTGAGGGAATTCATATGGATTTGATACCATCCTCCATAAGTTTCAGCTGATTCCTTGGAAGTAGAACGGCATCCTCCTCTTCCAGTAAGTGTAGTTAGTGCCATCAAAAGGTGGAGGTCTTTCCACGAGTGTTCCTTCCAAGTTGAGGTTGTTGAGTACCCCGTCACCCATTCTTCATGACTTTGTTAAGGTTCCTTGAAGCCCTGCTTTGATACCAATTGAAAAACCACTAGAGGGGGGTGAATAGGGTTTTATGCTATTTTAATAATAATTCAATCAAAACAGGCAACCACAAAATATTGGACAAGGGGACAAGGATTTAGAGTGGTTCCAACCTTAGCAAATACTGAGGCAGTCAATCCACTACCCGGTTTCTTACCCAACCGGGATTTTGAAAGTATTTAATTTTATTACCTTGCAAGGATGTTACATAAAATTACAACACTTTCACCAAACCCTTCGGACATCCTTCACCTAGAAGTAGTCTCACCAACCTCGAAGCAGCCTTCCTTGAAGTAACCTCAAGATCCCCTTGAAGTAGCCTTCCTCTTGAAGTAGCTTCCCGTTGAGACAACCTTCTTGAAGTAGTCCAAATTCCACCTTCTCCACCTGAGAAGTCTAACTCTCTCCAATCTGCAGCCTCCAACCCTAGGAGTAGCAAGGAGAGTACAAAGGATAAAAAGGAACAAGAAGGAAAAATAGAAATTACAATACCGTTGTAGCACAAGGCCTGATTTCCTATATCAAGCGTTTTGATCTCCTAACCAATGTATATGAAAGTGTAAGTGTTGTGGGTAGGAGATTCTAGCCTATAGGACACGAAATTAGAGCAATGGAAATGAGTAGCCAATGTTGGAGTTGCTCAATTGCTCACAAGAATGAATAGCCAATTGCAAGTATTATGCTCAAGTGTTGCACAAGTGTACTTTGGGTGTCCTATGGCTTGTCCTATTTATAGGAATGGCCTATGGATGCTTAAGGACGTTCTAGACACTTTCTAGGGGGTTCTTAGTGCTCAACTTGCCGTTAGGTAACCATTAGTTGCTTTAACAATGGCTATTTAATTAATTTTGAAAAGTGCAGACAGAGACATTCTTGGTCGAAGATTTTTTGACCAAGAGTCCTAGTCGGTCGAGGACTTGTCGATCGAGGGACTGTATGTAGAAACGTTCTAATCCAACTCCCAACTACTTTGTCTGCTGTGTCTAACGACTATTTGGGTCATTCTCGGTCGAAGAGTTTGTCGATCTGTGTATCGGTCGAGAAGTTTTTCGACCGATAATAACCCTATTTCAATATTTTAAACTAAGTACTAAGTGTGTGTATGAGTGTGCAGATGTGACACTATTGTAGGGGATGACCTATCTAAGTGTTGTGATTGTCTAGGGGAGATCTAAAAGCTTGATTTACATGATATCTAAGTACTTGTACATTATATACTTGTACAAGTTTTTACATTTGATTACAATCATGAATTGAAGCAATTTGAGCATATAGATATTCCAAGTAGTTTGTCATCCACCTAATTCCTGCAACACTCAAGTAGCATGTTATATCCACAAGAATGACATGTTTGTCATCATCAAAACAAAGGGATTATAATAATGTACAATTTAGCCAACAAATTCTAGGGTGGGTGCGGTCGGATCGATCTCTCGGATCCACTGGAAGTGTTTCCATAAGTGCTCGTGCTTTTATCATCAAGGGAATTGCCCCCGAAAACCCTGGTCTCCTGATCCTACTTTCCTAACCTGTCGCGAAGTAGGAGATGAAGGGGGCATCATTGGATCTGAATCCAACGACCCGCAATGCACGTGACGGGTGCATGGGTTGGGTCATTGTTCTGAAAAGCGGTAACCGGTGTACGGGCGGAGAGGGTACCGAATAGAGTATATACGGTATGCGGGGGTATAAGCGGGAGAATATTTGGTTTTAATCGGTTTTGATTTTTTTTAATATTAACCATAAAGATATGTAAATTATATATTGACCATATAATGACAATGATAAGTAATTAGAAACATTTATAAGTAATAGACTAATATTGCATTCATAAGTAGTTAGAAACATTGATGAAATTAGAGAAGAAAACTTTGATAAGTAATTACAAACATTGATAAGTCATAGACTAATATCACATTAATAAGTAATTAGAAACGTTGATAAGTAATAGACTAATATTGCATTAATAAGTAATTAGAAACATTGATAAGTCATAGACTAATATTGTGTTAATAAGTAATTAGAAACATTGATAAGTGATAAGACTAATATTGCATTAATAAGTAACTTGAAACATTGATGAAACTAGGGAAAAAAACATTGATAAGTAATTAGAAACATTGATAAGTCATAGACTAATATTGCATTAAGAAGTAATTAGAAACATTGATGAAATTAAAGAACAAAACATCAACAGTAAGGATCAGTTCAATAAACACTAACTATTAACTTATAGAGAAAACATGAGGAGAAGACCAAATATGTAAATTGGAAGAAGAGAATGTAATTGTAATGACCAATAGTAGTATTAGAAAAAATTAATGTAAAATTTTTTATTACTAGCATTTGATTTTGAAAATCCCCGATTAATCGGCCAATTATTCCCCCGATCGGCCGATTAATTGGTCCTGGACCGATTATAGGCCGATTATTCATAATCGGAGCGGTAGACCCCCAAAAAGGAATATTCGGCCGATTATTCGGCCTAAGCGGCCGATTTTCTAAACAGTGGGTTGGGCCTAAGATTCCTATTTCAAATAAAAAATAAATGGTTATTCTTTCATTTTAATAAAACTCTTAAAATCAATAACTCTCTCCTCGTTTATCCTTTTTCTATAAAATTTAGGAGAAAGTCTATTATGACTTAATCTACCCCTCTGCCAAATTTGGGTTCATTATCTAAAAGAAAAAATGTGCCTTTTCTTTTGGTGCAAGATATCACTTAATTATATATATTTCTCACCTATCTTTTCTTTCCTTTTCCATTAAATTATTCATTTGGGTTCCTTGAACCTCAAGGAACCTTAATGGCTCAAAATCCCATCTTGAGAATATCCCTTAACCTTTTACTTACCTTTTATCCATTATTTCTCATTATCTTATTTATTTCTTATCAAAATATCTCTTTTCGAGGGTTTCTCTTTATCTCTCTTTTTATTTTCCTTTTTGGAATTCCTTTTAGCATTAGAAACCTTATGGATAAGAAAATCCATCAAAGATAACTCAGTTATACCTCTTTCCACTTATTTTCCACATTTTATCATTGTTTTCAATTTCTTTCTTAATAAAGAAATATTTAATTGATCTTTTCTTTTCTAGTTGCATTATATTTGCAAATTTGGACTCCTTGGAACCCAAGAGGCACAAAATCCAACTTTGGATTATATTCTTTTTCCTTCTAGAGGTTTCTACATCTTTCTTTTCTCCAATTCTTAGTTATTCATTTACTAATTGAATTTCCTTGTTATTGGGCCCAATAGCCAATCAAGCCCACAAAGCAACCAAGAAAGCTATTGTAAACGAAACTCGTTTATTCAAAACAAATTATATCATTATTTATTCCAATATTTTTAATATGAGAAATTACATTTCTCACCAAATGAACCCAAAAGTTGGGGTTGTAATACTACTCATCCTCCTGACAAGAAGGTCTAACCTCATGTCTCTCCTGAGGGTATGCGAACACATGTCATACAACCTAATCATGCAACTAATCTTTAGTTTACGCTTAAACTATTAAGCTTATGTCCATGACGTCTTGTTTACATGCTTTTCATTAATTTGGTGGAGGATTCCTTAATCTTATCATATATACTCTTACTTCAAGAGGGTGAGGAAGAAAGAGGAAATCCTAAATCTTAGAATCTTAATTGAATTAGGGATGAGAAGGGAGAAAAATAGATGAGAGAGTCCTAAAGGTATCTTATTTTGAGTCAAAACCTCAGACATTGGCCAGACAGCCACACTGCATCTGAGAGTCCTCATGACCGACTAGCAGGGCGGAGGAAAATCTTGCCAGCCCCCGGACCCTGATCCCTTTCTAGACACCTCCGTCATCGAAAAATCCTCTAATAACTCCCTCGGATTCTACAGAGTTTGTAAAATTTAATAATTACTAAGGATTAAATGAGGAACCAATGCTCTGATACCAAATGTAACGACCCCGCCTCCCGGTAACCCCCAATTAAGGGAGACCAAGAGGTCAGAGCCATTGTCTCAATAAACAATATCAAAGGTTCGACAAATAATCAATAATAATTATAAAATTCTACCAAACTATATTGAAAGTTGGAATAAAATAAAACTTTGCATACCTTTTAAAAACTTTGGATATCTAACTTCTATCCACAACTTCAATCTATTCTAACTAATCCTCCTTGCACTTTAATTCTTATTTTCATAATATGCCACTTTACTGTTTGTCCTTTTCAATATTGTACCTAAAACACCGACAAACAAAACGTCATTCAGCATAAATGAATATGTTGGTATGTGGGGACAACCAAAATTTCACATATATGGCTAACAATCTAAATATCACAATCAAGTTAATTAACAAGCCAATTTACGCTTTCAATGTGACATTCTCCACCGCATTTGCCCTAACCCTGGAATACCCTCCTTAGGGTTTCTCTTTTGCCATTGACTTAAGGTAACCTTCTCCATCCTGAGCTTGGTGCCTGGGGTCACCTCTCATGGTGCCCATTAGTCATGCAATATCATAAGGCCACCTTCTCTATCCTGAGCTTGGTGCCTGGGGTCACCTCTCATGGTGCCCATGGGTCTTCCCTCTTGGGCTTGACCTCATTGCATCTTACATCAGGGTGGCATGTAGGTGCGAGAATACACACTTATATATTAGTTGTGATAATCATATTGACTTTATGATTTGCATATATGAACATACAAACATATAGGTTGCATTCAATTCGATTAAACACTCGAGAAATCTCCATGAAACTAAAGCGGTTAACCATAAATAACCACATACCTGATTCAGAGCAACTTTATGTCCAAGCAATAATATTCAAGAACAATCAAACAAGCAATCAACAATATCCTAAAATTAATGCACAACATCCAAGTGTCATTGTTTTATCCAAATCATTCTCAAGATAGAATTGGATTCCACCTTAGGATTTCTAGGCCAACTTTAGGGTTTTATTAGGGTTTTAGCCTCCATAAAGCTTTTATCATGTTTAATGCTCTTTTAGTCCACAAACCCTAATTTTAACATTATAGGCATACTTGAATGTCAATTAAGTCTAATATATCTCTTTTATACTAAAACTACCATCTTTATCCTTTTAAGTCATGTCAAGATCATTAAGCCCAATTATCATCTTCAGTTTCTTTCAAATTGACAACTCATTTTTCATTATAGTTCAATTCACATATATGAACCCTATTTATCACTAATTCCACATTTATCCACTAGGATAACCCTAATTACCAAATTAAGGGTATTTATCCACAATTATAAACATTTATACCCAAAATAGCTTAGAATCATCATATCTCAGTTTTATTCATGGATTTGAACAAATAAAGCCATTAAGAGTCATAATTACCAAGATTAGGGTTTCAAGGCCCATTAAAGCATATTCGTGTACATGGAACCTTAAATTAATCAAACTATGCATAAAGATCATCCTTTTAGATCTAATGTGTCCTTTTATAATCAATAGGTTAATATCAACTTTAAACATCCATATAACCCTTCCCAATTCATTAATCATCATATATTAGAGTTTCTTAAGCATTAATGCATTAATGTTGATAACTTCATCTACTTTTCAAATTACAAGAGGAATTAGGCTGTAAAACTATTTTTAATGGATTCCTCACATTTTCTTGAGAAAATTACATATATTATGTGTACCAATCCGATCTACCAACAATTAGATATGAATTTTGCAAGAATCCACTTACTTGGACCAATGGGATCCTGACACGTCAGCAATCCCATGCAGCGTAGCTCGACCGATTGAAAACATAACCAATTGACACTTTTTCCCTCGTGTAACTCGCTAGCTCCTCATACCCCAAAGGGGTATATTTGTCCAATGGAACCTAGGTTGTCTTCAACCTCCCGACGCCGCTACTGCCGCTGAGCACAACTCTTTGCGGGGCCACCCCTTCCTCCCCAGGGTTTGAGGGCCACCGATGACCTCCGCCCTACCTCTGCCACCCTCCGCCACACATGGGGCTCCTCCAGTTCACAGTCAACGCGGCTGGTTTGGGCTGGGCAAGTCTGCAACTTGCAGCCAACCTTGCAGCCATGTTGCTACTGTTACGCATAGGCTAGGGTGAAGGGATGGCCACGAGCATCCCCATGGTGTCGTGGGAGTAGCACGCCTCAATCGTAACTCTTCCACAACCCCTCATTTCTCCAGGGTTTGAACTACTCCCTATGCTAGGGTTTGAACGAAAATAAGAAAGAAGGAGAGAGAGGGATGCATGGAATTCTATTGGGCTTGGGGCTAAGGGTTCAACCCTTATATAGGGGAGGGTAGCCACACCCTAACATGCCTGCCCACGAAGAAAATAAAGCCTTTCCTCATTAGGAAACCTATTTTTCTTAATTAGGTATAATATCTCTCTTTTTAATAATTCCTTGATTATCCATATTCCTTAGTTATTATGAAATCCGAAAATGATCTCTCTTATCTTCTTTGTGCTCGGCTTTTAATCCATTGGCCTCGAAATTTTACTTCCTTTTAGTAAAAAGTATCTCTTTTTGATAATACCAATAAGTCATTAACTATGTAGCACATTATCCTCATATTTTTGTATTATTTATATTTTCTCTTTCTTCTTAACCATTGGGACTCCTTGGCCCCCAAGAAATCCTAAGATTTCGAAATCCTTTTCGAAGGATGCTTACTATCCTTCTAGATGCATCTACATCCATTATTTCTCATTATCTTACTTATTTATTTATTAAAAAATTTCTTTTCAAGGATTTCTCTTTATCTTTTATTTCCTTTTTCTTCTTTTCCTATTTCTTCCATTAGAAATCATATATAAACAAAATTCATTCAATTGTGTCCATCAATGCCACTTTCTAGAGATTTCTATGGATTTCTCATAAATATATTGCTTAATATTCATTATCTTGTATCTTTTCTAATATTTGGACTTTTCTTCTTTTCTCCTCTTTTATATCCATTATTGGATTAACAAAATAGTAGGAATCACGAAATTCCTATCAAAAGGGAGATTTGCAAAGAAATCCATCCTTTGGAACAAAGCATACATCCTTCTCAATTCAAGTCCATATTCATAAAATTATTACATTTCAATTTTGAAAACACATGTAAAATTGAGGTTGTAATAGTTAAAGTCTCCACATCACCTTTTCCTAGTCTCCCGATCACCATCACCGACCCTCTACTCTCTCTCTCTCTTTCATTCATGGCGCCTACTAAGATGTTAACACTAGCATTCATGATAGCCTTAACCTTTCTTCCTCTCCTGCCCCCATCTTCCTATGTGTCTTTCCTGGACCCAACCGACACACAAGCCATCAGTGAATTTATGAAAGAAGCTATCTACCATCCCAACACCACCAGCAATAAGCATCCCTGGTAGGGGGATTCCTGTCGATCCACGTTCGTCCAGTGCAACGATGACTCCTCCCGTGTCCTGTAGATACTCATGTAGGATATGGACATGGACGACCATTTGAGCAGGGCGCTAGAGGACGTCCTCTACCTGACGGTGGTATGCCTAGATGAAAATCGCCTCACCAGAGTTATACCATAGTCCATGACGGGACTTAAACATCTCAAGTTGTTGAACTTTAGTGAAAATCCCCTCAGTCTACCGTACCCAGATTTCCAGTGTATGTCCAGGTCATCCTAGTGTCGTCGGCAGCGTCTCCCCCTGATTCAAATCGAGAACATCTTTCCCATTTTGTTATAGTGCAAATTGTATTATGGATTGTTTTTGCTTTTAGGTACCACACCCTTTGTTCATTCTTATCATAGGGGAGATAGAGATGTAACCTATCATATATATACTAATAGGTGTAGAGTTAATGTCTCCACTCACTACAGTAAAATTGCCTATTAGTGGCATTTATTCTAGTGGCATTTATAAAAAAAAGCCACTATCTTTCTAATATACAAACATTTTTAATTAAAATGCCTCTAAACCGCCTATTATAGAGTTTCTAAAAAGGACTTAACATTAAAGGCATTTTTATTTTTAATTAGTGGCAATCTTAAATTGCCATACCAAATTAGAAAGTAATTTTCTAATGTAATATTGACTTTCCCACTCTAAATTTTACCATTCGCGCTCTAGATCGCGACGATAGATCCCGCTCTCTCCCTAATTCAGCCCAACAATCCATCTGTCCGCTCTCTCCTTGAGCGACTTCCTCACTCTCCAGCTAGACCAGCGCATGGAGGAGATCGTGCCCTAGCTCTTGGTGGATCGCGTACGTCTTGCATGTGTTGTGTGCCAGTTCCCGGCCGTAGAGTGCCAAGTTGTCGGCCGCAGAGTGCCAAGTTGTCGGCGCCCGCCTGTGAGTCCCAACAGATCGAAGCATACTCATTCGTTCTTCCTCCTCCGCCATTTTGGACCAAGCCCAGTCAAAGCAAGACTCAATCTGCCCCTCTGGCATCAGCGATCTTGAGTGAGGGAGTACTCTGATCAATCTCTTCAAGTAACCATCGCCACACCCTATTCTACAACTCCCTTATCGCGTTAGGGTGTTCGATCCACCCCATACATCTACACAAACCAGGTTCATGCCACGAAGCTAGACTTCCATCCAGGCTTCTCGGCCACAGTAAAAATGATTTTTACAGACCTGCAACTTTGCTATGACCATCTTCAGGTATAGGTTAATCATCAGTTTGAAGCCATGAATCAAAATATTATAAAGTCTTTAATTACAGAAACTATGTAAGCTTTAGTCAATTAGGCTTCTTAAGTATATCTGGATCATCCATGTTCCTTGTTAGTGTTAGCATCCCTATTTAGAATAACATCTACAAAAGTATTGTCGCTTAATTATATGTAAAGGTGTTTAATCTGCTTGTGATCCTCAAATATTCCTCATAATGGATTATGTAGGGAGGAAAGTAGTTGTCTTTTACATTTGTTATTGTGAGAGCTAGTCAAGATATGTTTCATATCTTATCATTTGTATAAAGTGAATGATTATTAATTATTATACCTTTATATATGGATTATGTATTACATTCTGATATTAATTGTGCCAATGTATTGCTGGGAATCTAGGTATGTGCTGCCTAATAATCTTGAGGATCCTGCAGCCTGTCTTGGCAGTTCTAAGAATTTTGTAGTTTTGAATCTTTCATGGGAAATATATCTACATAAAGATTGTGTAATTCAATAGAATTCAACCATCTATAGTTGGGTTCAAGAAAAAGGTTTTTTAGGATCAAGCATAATTAGGCTTGATGTGGATGAATTTCTTTTGAGAAAGTTTGATCAAGTTGTCAATAATGGTTCGACAACACCAATAGGACATTTGACTAGATGAACATATGATATATGTATTTTCAAAGTTTTTTGGTAGGTTGGGTTGCTGAGAAATCAGTGGGAATTGTAAATAGTTGTTGCTGACGCCTATGTAAGGCCAAGATCAAATATTCCCATGTTAGTATCAACCATGAAGACTTGACCTACAACATATGCATTTAGGGAGAGCGACGCATACATATTAGTTATATTTTTTCTCTCTAACTGTTGAATATCCAATGTCAGTTAATTGAAACATGAAAAAATGGAATAGTATGTCATTTTATATTAGAGTTCTTATATGTAAAGTTGCATCCAGTAGATGTTGCTAGTAGAAACTGGAATTAGATAATAAGCTAGGCGATAGCAAAGCACAGACTCAGAAAAATCCATTATATTTATAGTAAAAATAGAAATGTAGCTTTAGATATTTTTTTGTAGTTTGCAAGCAAATACTTGACTCAAAAATGAAAAAAATCAGTAGTAATATCGGGTGCATTACATGTGATCATTTAGGTTCAAGCAGAATTTTGATGAAAAGATGCTCAACATACATCACTTTTGGAAGGACCACAGATTTAAAACCATCAAGCTGATTTTTTTCATGGCTGAAACATAAAAAATTCAGTAGAAATTGATTTCTTAAGGCTATGCTAAGCTTTAGTTGTGAAACATATATAAGGAACACATTTGATAATGCATTATTGATTGATAAGTAAGACAAATGTTCAAGATTATGATATTTAATGACACAAATATGTACCATATATGTTATAAGTTCAGCCAGACTTTTCATTGTGAGGAGGAGGCACTGTGATATTTGGTGGGATACTTTGGCTCATTCTGTAGATGAGGTAGGCAAAGTGAACTTTGTGGGTTCATGGAAATCTCTTTGTACAACAGTATATTCTGGATTTGATGGCTCAAGTTGAGATAAGTACATTTCAGACTAATGGAGTGCAACATTAGCCAAATCATAAATATGTTTATTTTAGGGTAATAACACTTGTAACCTATATAGAAGAATAAATAACTTAAAGAGATGATCTTTGCTACTATTAGATGTAGTTTGGTAGCTATTTGGTCTAAGTTGTGCACAAAGTTGTAGTGTACAACCAATTTATCTGTGCAAAAAGTTGTAGGGCACAGAGTCGTACTAGGCATTGATGGACTTCTCTCCTTTGCCAAATAGTGCTTGTGAGTCAGATTTAGACCTGTCCCTAATAGGGTTTGCTTTCCACTTGGGCCAATACAACTGAACATGTCTCTCTTTAATGTGCCAAGCAAGCTGCATGATAGACTTTGCAGTCATTGATACGTGCAATCATTGATACTTTCTGGTTGTATATGTTCTAAAGGTTTCTAGTAGGTGAGCTTGTAGAAGCTGAGGTTGTAGGTTTGGAAACCACATTGGTGGTTTTGAGGTTTACGAATTCTCCTTTGATACTGGAGGATAGGACCCAGGCTCCTGTTCATTTTCTGATTCAGTTCAAAATGATTAGAATGTGCCTGGGTCCTTATTATAAGTATGCTCTTTTATCCTTTTAAAAGTATTTCAAACATAGTGTCATGTACTCATAAAACTAAAGTGGCAGGAATCTATCCCATTTACATATAGGTCAGAGAATAATAACCTCACATAACTCATTTAGAAAATTTACAATTTTTAGGTGAATCCTTCTTGTAACTCATTTAGAAAATTTACAATTTTTAGATGAACCTTCTTGTCATAAAATTTGTGGTACTATCAAAATAATAAGATGATAAGATATCTTATAGTAGTGTTTTGATAAACACAGAAGTACAAGACTGTAGTAAAAATTTGGAAAGACACCAGTAACCTCTTTAAATAGGTCTCACACCTTCTATAGTAGTGCATCGATACTCCAAATTAAATAGGTCTCACACATGTACAAAATAAGCCAAACACCATTAACCTCTTTGATAATCTAAAATATGAGTGTTGATTCAACAAATAGATAATAAGTGTCACCTCATTGTATGAAATACCAAGATACATTAATTAGGATCTCATTCGCTGTGGAAACATGAAGGGCATTGTGAGTAAAATCTTTTATTGTATTTCATTTAAATTAGTTAAATGAAATACATAAAAAGATTTTACTGACAACGCACTTCAGGTTTCCACAACGAATGAGATCCTGAATAAGCATTCGGGTGTCACATCATGCAAAGAAGTTCACCATAGATGAGAATCCTCCATCCATGCCAAAGATCTCCCAAGAGCCAACTATTATACTAGGAATGGATGTGTCCCATGGGAGCCCTGGGCAGTCGGACAAGCCATCAATAGATATTGTAAGTTTTGAATTTTGACTCCTTAGCATATATATGGGTTTTTTGTTCCATTATTTTTGTTGGGCTCAAATATATATGTCGTTGTGTTCATTTTTCTTATCTGGGGTGTTCTATGTTGCTCTTCTTGTGTCTTAGATGTCTTTGTTCAAGGTGTGGAGTGTAGGTGTACAAATGCATAAAAACTATAGTTCACCAGTTATTGGAGTGTGGTTGTACAAGGTATGGTTGTACAAATGCAGAGGATTGAATGTCAAAAATTCAAAGTCATTTGAGGTTGTATACCATGATTGGTTGTATAAGGTGTGGTTGTACCAGTTATTATGATACTAGCTTGCAACATGACTTGGACAATATATCTCTGAATGTCAAGAATTCCAAGTCATTTGAGGTTCTATGTAAGCATTCTATGTGATAAGTACTGATGAATGCATATTCATCTGAGTCTAATCGCCTCGTTTGGCCCTGTTTTGTCCTGATTATTCGCCTTTACTAGCTCTATCTTCTTATATGCGAGATGACTTGGTTTAATTGCTTTAATGAGCCTTTTTTTGGCCTTATCTTTTCATATGCAACTTATATCGGCTTAATTGATTTTACTTCTATTTTTATTGAATTGTTTGCACCTCTGTGCATGTCACTTTGAGTATTTGGGCCTTGTCTTCTTGACAAAATACTCTATTTTGGTCCTTCGTCTGTTCGAGCATGCTTGGTAGCAGCAGCAGTCAGCGGGTCCCCTTCTTCTCCCAGCATGACATAATCGCGATCGCGATTCAGAGCCTGGTCGTGATCTTTTGCTGAGCCACCTATCCGCGATTCCATGATCGCGCCCACGGTTCTACCCTTCCACAATCGCAACTCCGCTCGAGATCTTCCTCGCGGTCCACAGCTATCCAACCACATCCAAGAATAATCGCGACTATGGGAGCTCTGCTACATCGCGACCAGGTCATTTGCCCGTGGCCATGACATGTTGCTGATCCCAATCGCGGCAATCTGCCTTTGCAACCGCGACCACCCGCGGAGATAGCCTCCATGACCGTGGCTAGCTCAAGCTACCCTCGCCTCAACCTGGACTACACGACACAGTAGCCGATCCCTCTCCAACATCCATTGCGGTCTCTTCCCTCCAAAGGAACCGCGGGCCCTCTATACCCTAACCGCGGGCAACTTCCCTGAGCCGCGATCACGAAAAATGTTGTGACCACAACATTTTCTACGACCACGACAAAGGTCGCGACCACGACAAATGTCGCGACCACGACAAAGGCCGTGACCACGACAAAGGCCACGAACACGACAAAGGCCATGACCTTGACATTTTCCGCGACCACGACAAAGGTCGCGACCTCGACATTTGCCGCGACCACGCCATTTGCCGCGACCACGATAAATGCCACAACCACGAAAAAGGTCGCGACCACAACAAAGGCCGCGACCACAAAAAAGGCCGCGACCACGACAAAGGCCGCGACCACAACAAAGGCCACGACCACGACAAATGTCGCGACCCGCTGCAGAAATGACAAGGTCGCGATTTTAAGTCGGTGCCCAGCCTGTCTATAAATAGAACTTGACTCCAGTCAGTCAAATCATCATCTCCAGACGCCGTTAGGCTGCAAGACTATCCTGGGCCTAAGGATACAATCTCCATAGCCAAGAACCTGCCCCCGCGGTGGTTTTGCGGCTTGTTCACCCAGATCTCGAGTGAAGACACAGATCTACAAGCCTGCACCTCGTTTAGATCTAGATCTGGATCTAGATCTGCTGCATCCATGCCACCATCTCGTCCACGAGCTGCTCCTTCTGCTGTGAGCGAGGACTACGAGAAGAAGAAGAAGGTGGAGAGAGAAGATCCACCCCGTTTGCTGTGGTGTTCTTCCCTCCTCGTCCAGATCTGCCCCGACATCGTGTAGAAGACTGTTTCTCCATCGAGCTGTGATCATCTTCTTCACCATGCTCATAGCGGAATCTTCTCTTTCTCTTATTTTTCTTGTTCCTCTCTCCATAAGTGAGTAGTTTACTTTCACTGGGGTGCGGGGACTAGCCCCGCTACCCATGCTTTCATATCTCACTGTTAAACATTCCATGGCATGTATATAATCTTTCATTTCGTTGTTAATCGTCAATGAGTGCTTGTGGATTGATCACATGTTTGCATATATCTTGTTCGTTTCCTATGTTGCGAGAACTTCTATGTGTAGGTTTTGAATGTCAATTAACGCGGTTGACTCCCAAACTAGAAATAGAATGGGATTCCTTGAGGTTGTAGGTGTATGATCCGTGTGGTGACGAGTCATCTAGCCCACGGTGACACTTCTGTGTGCCTGATGCCTGTATAGGGGGCACACAACTTCATTTGGATTTCTGTATCTTCGGAGCCGTAAGTATGTGATCTGGATGGTGATGAGACATCTGATACCTAAGGTGATGCTTACGCAAACCTGACGCCCGTACGGGGGGTTCTGCTGCAGCTCTATTTGAATGGTTATATCTTTCCTGGATGTTTGATGTTTGATGTGATTGCATGTGTTGTAGTGGTGAAACCCGAGACCATCCCAGCGATTTCCATCATTAATCTTTAATCAACCTTTAATCCTGCTCTTTTACTTTCCTCGCATTTAGTTTAATTAAACTCAAATCAACCAACCTTGTTCTAAATATTAGTCTTGATTCGACTAGATTCGACTAGAAAGAAGATTCTTAAAAACGTTGTCCCTTGGGATTCGATCCTCAACTATACTGCGATAAGACCCGTCCGCTTGCGGGTGGTATTATTGCACGTTGTTTTGGTTAAAAACTTAGGGATTTCAACCCTAAGTAAGTTTGTTAGTGCGATAATATAAGCCACGTCAAATTCTGGCGCCGTTGCCGGGGACAACAGAATCATCTAGTTAAATCTAGTTCTTTTGAGGCTAATTTAGGTTTTTCTTTTACTCTTGATACTATCGATCATATATACTTGAATTTGGTTCTACTCCGTCCATCTTACCAGCAAAAGATCTTTCCATCCTAGGTACCCACAAAGTCTAGTGTATGCGCCGCTCGGACAGTCCCAGACTCTCTGCTAGCTTTGACCCTGAGATAGATAGAACCTTTCGCCGTCAGTACAGAGAGAACCAAGCAAGAATGGCTCAAGAGGAGGAAATTGCTCGAAGGGTTGCTCAAGCCCTCAATGCACAAAGAGATAGGCTTATGCAATAAGCCCGAGCCGCAGTTCAAGAAGAAATCCAAGCTGCTCAAGCAGCAGCTCAACAAGCTGAGCTACAAAAAGACCTTAGAGAATTCTCGATCCCTAAAGTTGTGGACATTCATCACCCAGTGCAACCTCCTCCCATCAACGCTCCAAATTTTGAGATAAGAGCACATTGGGTTATGTTGCTTCAAAATAGTCCTTTCTATGGTAAGCAAGGAGAAGATAGTCAAGAACATCTTCTGAGATTCATAGACTTATGCGCCATGACAAAGCAAAATGGAGTCACAGATGATGCCATCAGACTCCGCCTCTTCAAGTACTCTCTTGCTGATAGAGCTATGAGTTGGTATAACTCTTTGCAATGCGAACCCATCACCACTTGGGAACAACTTCAAAATGTTTTTCTAGAAAAGTTTTATCCACCTTCTCTCACCTATGAAATTAGGGGCTGAATAACGCAATTCACCCAGGCCCCTGGAGAATCCCTAGTTGAAGCATGGGAAAGATACAAAGAGCTTCTACACAAGTGCCCACATCATGACATTCCTAAGAATCAACTCATTGAAATCTTTTATAGAGGTGTGGATGATGATATCAAGAGGTTTTTGGATTCCTCGTCTGGAGGAAACTTCATGTGTCAGAGTTATGATAGCGCATGGAAGGTTGTCACCCTTGGAGTTGAAAACCAAGCCAACTGGGGTAGACCTGTTGGCAAAGGAGTGATGAAGGTAGCTATGGCTGAAGCAACACCCGAGTACAAGTATATCACTGAATCTCTCAAACTCCTAGTTGCAAAGAAAGACCATCTAGAATCGTCTCTCACAGCTTATGAAAGAAGACGTTCGCCCCCTCGAAAAAAAGAGCAAGTTAAGTCAGTCTCACTCTTATGCGAAGCATGCAAAGGAACTGATCATTCTACTCTAGCCTGTAACATTCTCTATGATGTTGTTTTCAGCAATACATGTGCCCAAGGAGATAATGGTCAAATGGAAAATCTGAATTTTGTCAACACCATCCCTGGTCAAGGGTACTATAATCTGAATCAGAATAGGAACCATCCAGGTTTTCAATATGGAAACCCTTCTGGAGTGGAAAACTCGCGACAACTTGGTTCAAATACTCAACAACGTGGCCCACCGGGATTCCAGTATAACCAACAACCAAATTTCGGGAATCAAGGGAACTTTAGAGGAAACTACCAGAAATAGAAACTACAACAATTATCAGAACAATTCTCAGTTTCAGAACCCCAACCAAGTCCCCTATCAACAGCAACAACAAGGGAAACAAGCCGGTCCCATCCATCCTGATGACAAATTGTCAACTATTGAGAAGATGCTACAGTCGCAACAGACTATGATAGCTAACCAGCAAGCCCATCAAAGGCTATTGAATCTCAACTAGCTCAACTTGTAGCGAGCATGAAGCCACATGCTGGAACCTTTGCCGGACAACCAGAGAACAATCCTAAGCACCCAGAGCAATTGAAAGTTGTCACCACCAGGTCTGGAAAAGACTATTACGACCCCCCAGTTAAGATACCAATAACTGAAACAAATAATGATCACTTTGTGAATGTCCAAGACTATACAATACCTGAGTCTCAACCGAAGGAACAACCAACCGCTGATAAGATAGACAAAGCAAGATTGGAGGAACCGTTGGCTACAGAGGCAGAAGACACACCTGAGTTGGATGTGCCAGTATACAAGCCTCGTCCTCCTTTCCCAGCTCGTTTGAAGCAGACAAAGCTCGATACTCGATTCAACAAGTTTAAGGAAGCTATGAAGAAGCTTAATGTAGATATACCCTTTCTAGATGCGCTGGCCGAGATACTAGCCTGGACTAAGTACTTAAAGTCTCTCCTCACAAGGAAGTACATAACTGAAGAATACGAGATTGTTAAGCTAGCAAAAACCACTTTCGATATCATCCAGAGCAAGATGCCCAAGAAGCAGAAAGACCCGGGATCCTTTGGGATTTCATGCCATATCGGTGACTCTTCATGTAAGAAGGGATTAGCCGATCTCGGTGCTAGCATTTCTATCATGCCGCTTAGTCTTTGCAAGAGGCTATGATTTACAGAACTACTCCCAACTAGAATGACCATTCAACTTGCAGATAACTCTATGACTCTTCCTTTGGGAATCATCGAAGATGTCCCTGTCAAGGTTGGAAAAGACTCTTATGTCCCTTGTGACTTTGTCATCATGGACATAAAAGAAGACGCCAGATACCCTCTTATCTTTGTCCGTCCGTTCCTCGCCACTGCAAGAGCTTTGATTGACGTTGAAGCAGGGACCTTGTTGCTCAGACTAGGGAAAGAAACCCTTGAGTTCAAAGTTTTTGAAAGCATGCGAAGACTGAGCATGCAGGAAGAAGTCTATTTGATTGATTGCATTGAGAAAATGTCTCTCCTCATACAAGAGGAATATGAACAAGACGATCCTTTAGAAGTGGCTCTGACAAACCCATCTGCTGAAAATTTCATCAACGAACAAGTTAAGGATTGTGTCCTTCACCTCGACTCTGTAGAGGAAGATCCCGAAGCTAGGATCAAGGAACTCAAAGCTTTGAATGTATCTGAAGAGCCATGTGAAAAGCCAGAAGCCCCTGAAATGAAGCCCCTGCCCGAGGGACTTAAATACGTGTTTTTGGATGATCTCAAGGTTTGTCCAGTTATTATAAATTCTGATCTAATGACAGAACAAGAAGATAAACTCCTGAAAGAATTAAAGGAAAGAAAGAAAGCTATTGGCTACAAGATGAGTGATCTCACCGGGGTCAGTCAAGCGCTTTGCATGCACAAAATCCATATGGTGGAAGACCACAAGCCGACTGTTGAGCATCAATGAAAATTGAATCCTAATATGAAGGAAGTGGTCCGCCGTGAAGTTATCAAGTTGCTCACTTCCGGAATCATCGATTTGATATCTGACTCACCGTGGGTGAGTCCTGTGCATGTCGTTCCAAAGAAAGGTGGCACTACTGTGATATGGAATGAAGAAAATGAACTCATCCCCACTCGAACAGTAACCGGGTGGAGGATGTGCATCGATTACAGAAAATTGAACAAAGCCACACGCAAGGATCATTTCCCGATGCCCTTTTTAGATCAAGTCTTAGAGCGATTGGCTCACCAGGAATATTTTTGCTATCTCGATGGTTACTCTGGATTTTATCAAATCCCTATACATCCATATGACCAAGAGAAAACTACATTTACCTGCCCCTTTGGAACATACGCCTTTAGAAGGATGCCATTTGGACTCTGTAATGCACCTGCAACCTTCCAACGGTGAATGGCGGCCATATTTGCTAGTTTAACCGAAACCATTATGGAAATTTTTATGGATGATTTCTCTATATATGGGGATTCATATGATTCATGCCTAAGGCACCTCTCCCTTGTCCTCAAACGATGCAAAGAAACACATCTGGTGCTTAATTGGGAGAAATGTCATTTTATGGTAAAAGAAGGCATTGTCCTTGGCCATAGAGTTAGTAATCGAGGAATTGAAGTGGACAAGGCCAAGATCGAGGTGATCTCCAAACTATCTATCCCTACCAATGTAAGAGAAGTCTGTGCATTCCTTGGTCATGTGGGTTTCTACAGAAGGTTTATCAAGGATTTCTCCAAGATAACCAATCCCATGACAAACTTGTTGCTGAAGGACGCTGATTTCCATTTTGTTGAAGAGTGTATCAAGAGTTTCAACAACCTAAAGCATGCCCTTACAACAACACCCATCATTCATGCCCCGGATTGGGACAACCCATTTGAAATTATGTGTGATGCTAGTGATTACGCTGTGGGTGCCGTTCTGGGCCAATGTATAGAGAAGAAACATCATGTCATCTATTATGCATCGAAGACCCTTGACGAAGCTCAGAGGAACTACGCAACTACTGAGAAGGAACTCCTAGAAGTCGTTTATGCCTTTGATAAGTTTAGATCCTACCTCATCGGTTCAAAGGTGATTGTCTACACCGATCATGCTGCTATCTATTATCTTCTTAAAAAGAAAGATGCAAAATCAAGGCTAATAAGATGGATTCTCCTACTACAAAAATTTGATCTTGAGATTAGAGATAAGAGAGGCACAAAAAATGTTGTAGCAGACCACTAAAGTCGTATCCACACTCTGGAAACTGAGAAGGTCCCAATCAATGACTCTCTTCCAGATGACCAGCTTATGAAAGTCTCAGAAGCTACCCCTTGGTACTCGGACTATGTGAACTACCTTGCCGCTGGTATCATCCACCCTGAGTGTATTGGAAATGCTTTAAAGAAATTCATGCATGATGTGAAGAAATATCACTGGGATGAACCGTACCTCTTCAAGCTCTGTTTTGATGGTCTCTACAGACGTTGTATCGCTAAGGAAGAAGCCCAACTTATTCTAGAACAATGCCACTCAGGCCCAGTCGGAGGCCATATGAGTTCTAAGAAAACTTCTTTGAAGGTTTTGCAATGTGGTTTCTTTTGGCCGACCATATCCAGAGACGCTTACAATTTTGTTTTGTCATGTGACAAGTGTCAGAGAACGGGAAACATTACGAAAAGAGACGAGATGCCACTTAAGCTATGGCAATAAGTCGAGATTTTTGATGTTTGGGGAGTGGACTACATGGGTCCATTCCCATCCTCACATGGATTTTCCTACATCCTAGTCCCGGTTGATTATGTCTCCAAATGGGTAGAGGCAATACCAACGGTTACTAGCGATTCAAAACTCATCATTAAAATATTCAAAGATATCATTTTCCCCCATTTTGGAGTTCCACGCACTGTGATCTCCGATGGAGGTTCTCATTTTCTGGAAAGAAGCTTTGAAGCATTGTTGAGAAGATATGGTGTAACACACAAGGTAGCTTCCCCCTACCACCCACAAACAAGTGGGAAGGTAGAGGTTTCGAACCGTCAACTGAAGGCTATCTTGGAAAATACAGTAGGACGCAACCGAAAGGATTGGTCAGTGAAAATCAATGACGCTTTATGGGCCTACCGAACTGCGTTCAAAACTCCTCTTGGAACAACACCCTTCAGACTTATATATGGAAAATCATGTCACCTGCCCGTGGAACTAGAACATAAAGCATGGTGAGCAATAAAACAACTGAATTTTGACATTAAGAAAGCCGGCGAAGCTAGGATTCTACAACTTCAAGAGTTGGATGAACTCCGGATGACAGCTTACGAGAATGCACGACTCTACAAGGAACGCACGAAACTTTGGCATGATGGTCATCTAAAGAGGAAGGACATTCAAGTGGGAGACCAAGTTCTTCTATTCAACTCAAGACTGAAGTTATTCCCAGGAAAACTCCGTTCTCGATGGTCGGGACCATACATTGTCAAAAGCATCTATCCACATGGTGCATTTACCTTATGGAGTGAGAAGTCATGTGATTTTGTGGCAAATGGACAACGCTTGAAGAGATATTTCACCACAGCTGATACTAGCACTGATGAATTTATGAATCTGTCCAAACCGACGTATCTACTTGAAAATTGAAGAAATCATGTCGAGCCATCGATGTAAAATAAAGGCGCTTGTCGGGAGGCAACCCGATCTTTAACTTAGCTTTTACTTTAATTTTGTTTTTAGAAAATTTTGCACCTGATAGACAATGCATCACAAGATGCAGTCTTAAGTTCTGATAGATTCCATTTTGAGATTTCAGATGGAGGACGCGTCGCCGAAAGAAATGCAACCACATCTGGTGGACCAACCGACACAAGTTTTCCCCTCCATCTCGGATTTAGAGTTTGCTCGGGACGAGCAAATTTCTAAGTTTGGGGTGGAGGGTGGGTGGTACGTACTTTACTTTCCACCCTCTCCTATCCGTTTCTGACTTAAGATTCCATCGTCGAAATTTTTTCGCAATTTCGAGCAAATGTTTCAAAAATTTTCAAAAGTTTTCTTAGCAACTTGTATAGAAACTTGATGAAGTTGTGACGCTTTTGTTTCAATCAAAGCCTTTACCTTGCCAGCTATCCTATTTTTCCATGTAGTTTTGATACATTATACCCTCCTTATTTGAAGCGAAGCCTCAAGGAGAACAATTTGTGAAACTAGCCTATGATTAGAAATCACCGTGTGAAGCTTATGAATCTTATCATCATGATCAGTAGATATGGCAAGTATCCGTCGAACTGAGAGGGATCAAACATGTTGTGCTTCCTATCTGACTAGTAAAATAGTAGCATGGAATCTCCACCGGATCCTCATCAAGTCATTATTTGAGCAGAGTATGATAAGGAGAACGACCCGGTGCACTGAATTGTAAATCAAGTTGCATTCTGATCTGAACTCTTTTCTACACTTCTTCTATGATCTTCGTACCCATCCATTCATCAAAACCAAACAAAAATAGCCAATATAGTGCCAAACCCTAAGTTCAGGGTGGCACACACACACTCTCTCTCTTTACGCTTCTTCCATACCCCTCGCTACGAAATAGGGGTGTATCGCCAAGAAAAGATGCCTAAGCGCACACAAAAAGAAATGCAATCTCGAGTCGAACAGTGGAGAGATTCACACACACAAAAAATACAATCAATGAAATTGCAAATCATATAATAAAAATCTCGAGTCGAATAGAGGAGAGATTTATTTCTTCCTTCCATACCACCCTTCACTCCCTTTTCCTCCTACTGGCACAATGAATGCCTACTCTCACCAACATCCTAAAAACACCAGTGTCAGATCAGGTGCACACTTGTTGTTCTGCGGGTATCTCTGGACTCTTACGAAACTCTCTGACATGCTTGATTTTGGAAAAAGTAGAGAGGAAGTGATATTGGGAAGCGAACTCGGAAACGAAGATATAGTAAAATGTGTTCTGTGATCTCAGGATGTTGAGACACTTAGTCATACCGAGCAGAAAAGAAATAATCGTGATGTGAAGATGAGGCAATCGCACGAGTTGAAAGTATTCATCCGGCGAGTGTTTTAGATTTTGTGTTACTCAAGGACGAGCAATGTTTAAGTTCGGAGTATTTTTATGAGTGCATATTAGTCTGACTCGAATCGCCTCGTTTGGCCCTATTTTGCCCTGATTATTCGCCTTTACTAGCTCTATCTTCTTATATGCGAGATGACTTGGTTTAATTGCTTTAATGAGCCTTTTTTTTGCCTTATCTTTTCATATGAAACTTATATCGGCTTAATTGATTTTTCTTCTGTTTTTATTGAATTTTTTGCACCTCTGTGCAGGTCACTTTGAGCATTTGGGCCTTGTCTTCTCGGAAAAATACTCTGTTTTGGGCCTTCGTCTGTTCGAGCACGCTTGGTAGCAGCAGCAGTCAGCGGGTCCCCTTCTTCTCCCAGCATGACCTAATCGCGATCGCGATTCAGAGCCTGGTCGTGATCTTTTGCTGAGCCACCTGTCCATGATTCCATGATCGCGCCCGCGGTTCTACCCTTCTACAATCGCAACTCCGCTCGAGATCTTCCCCGCGGTCCACAGCTATCCAACCACATCCAAGAATAGTCGTGACTATGGGAGCTCTGCTACATCGCGACCAGGTCATTTTCCCGTGGCCATGACCTGTTGCTGATCCTGACCGCGGCAATTCGCCTTTGCAACCGCGACCACCCGCGGAGATAGCCTCCATGACCGCGGCTAGTTCAAGCTACCCTCGCCTCAACCTGGACTACACGGCACAGTAGTCGATCCCTCTCCAACATCCGATGCGGTCTCTTCCCTCTAAAGGAACTGCGAGCCCTCTATACCCTAACCGCGGGCAACTTCCCTGAGCCGCGACCACGACAAAGACCGCGACCACGACAAAGGCCGCGACCACGACAAATGTTGCGACCACGACAAATGTCGCGACCACCACAAAGGCCGCAACCATGACAAAGGTCGCGACCACGAAAAAGGCCGCGACCACGACAAAGGCTGTGACCATGACAAAGGCCGCGACCTCGACATTTGCCGCGACCACGACAAATGCCGCGACCATGATAAAGGCTACGACCACGAGGCCACGACCACGACAAATGCCGCGACCTCGACATTTTTCGCGACCATGACATTTGCAGCGACCACGACAAACGCCGCGACCACGACAAAGGCCGCGACCACGACAAAGGTCACGACCACAACAAAGGTCGTGACCACGATAAAGGCCACGACCACGACAAAGGTCGCGACCACAACAAAGGCTGCGACCACGACAAATGTCGCGACCCGCTGCAGAAATGACAAGGTCGCAATTTTAAGTCGGTGCCCAGCCTGCCTATAAATATAACTCGACTCCAGTCAGTCAAATCATCATCTCCATACGTCGTTAGGCTGCAGGACTGTCCTGGCCTAAGGAGACGATCTCCATAGACAAGAACCTACCCCTGTGGTGGTTTTGCGGCCTGTTCACCCAGATCTCGAGTGAAGACACAGATCTACAAGCCACCTCATTTAGATCTAGATCTGGATCTAGATCTGCTGCATCCACGCCACCATCTCATCCACAAGCTTCTCCTTCTGCTGTGAGCGAGGACTACGAGAAGAAGAAGAAGGTGGAGAGAGAAGATCTGCCCCGTTTGCCGTGGTGTTCTTCCCTCCTCGTCTAGATCTGCCCTGACATCGTGTAGAAGACCGTTTCTCCATCGAGCTGCGATCATCTTCTTCACCATGCTCATGGCGGAATCTTCTCTTTCTCTTGTTTTTCTTGTTCCTCTCTCCATGAATGAGTAGTTTACTTTTGCTGGGGTGCAGGGACTAGCCCCGATGCCCATGCTTTCATATCTCACTGTTAAACATTCCATGGCATGTATATAATCTTTCATTTCGTTGTTAATCGTCAATGAGTGCTTGTGGATTGATCACCTACTTGCATATATCTTGTTTGTTTCCTATGTTGCGAGAACTTCTATGCGTAGGTTTTGAATGTCGATTAACGTGGTTGACTCCCAAACTAGAAATAGAATGGGATTCCTTGAGGTCGTAAGTGTATGATCCGTGTGGTGATGAGCCATCTAGCCCACGGTGACGCTTCTGTGTGCCTGATGCCTATATAGGGGGCACACAACTTCATTTGGATTTCTGTATCTTCGGAGCTGTAAGTATGTGATCTGGATGGTGACGAGACATCTGATACCTAAGGTGATGCTTACGCGAACCTGACGCCTGTACGGGGGGTTTTGCAGCAGCTCTATTTGAATGGTTATAACTTGCCTGGATGTTTGATGTTTGATGTGATTGCATGTGTAGTGGTGGTGAAACCCGGGACCATCCTAGTGATTTCCATCATTAATCTTTAATTAACCTTTAATCCTGCTCTTTTACTTTCCTCGCATTTAGTTTAATTAAACTCAAATCAACCAACCTTGTTCTAAATATTAATCTTAATTTGACTATATTCGACTAGAAAGAAGATTCTTAAAAACATTGTCCCTTGGGATTCGATCCTCAACTATACTACGATAAGACCCGTCCGCTTGCGGGTGGTATTATTGCACGTTGTTTTGGTTAAAAACTTAGGGATTTCAACCCTAAGTGAGTTTGTTAGTGCGATAATATAATCCACGTCAAGTACTTATGCTTGTGATATTGTCTTATGTTTCAACTAATTTTCAAGCTTGAAGTTACCTCATTATTTTTGCTAATAAGTCTGTAGGTGTCACAACACGCAGAGAAGTTCACCACAGTTGAGCATCCTCCATCCATGTCAAATATCTCCCAAGTGCCAACTATTATACTAGGAATGGATGTGTCCCATGGGAGCCCTGGGCAGTCAGACAAGCCATCAATAGATGTTGTAAGTTTTGAATTTTGACTCCTTAGCATATGTATGGGTTTTTCGTCCCATTATTTTTGTTGGGCTCAAATCTATATGTCAATGTGTTCATTTTTCTTATCTGGGGTGTTCTATGTTTCTCTGCTTGTGTCTTAGGTGTGGTTGTACAAGGTGTGGAGAGTGGTTGTACAAATGCATAAAAACTATAGTTCACCAGTTATTGGACTGTGGTTGTACAAGGTGTGGTTGTACAAATGTAGAGGATTGAAATATGGATATGGATCAAATGAAGCACAAACTTCCAGTGCTCATTTTACTATATGCATGCCATATATTCTACCTTGAAGAAAATAATGAAGGTGAATGAGATTCTCCAACAAGATCAATTATTTTTCTCCTACTTAAAGTTCATAAAATTGTTTGATATGGTGCCATTAAAGATTGAAACTCTTCTAAACTCACTGCATCATGAATTTTATGAGATATGAAGTTAACCATTTTATCAAATGTGGTAATATTCTCCCTATATCATGAGTGCTACCATTCCATTATGGACGAATTACATATTAGTAACCATTATATCAAATGTGGTAATATTCTCCCTAATTGTTTGCGTCTTTACTCTCCAGGGTTTAGGAAATACAAAGATTATTCAACAATGATCTTTGAAGTGATATTCACTTCCAGAGCTTTCCCAAGTTCCTGGATCCTTGCTCAAGCTGAACTTCAAGCTATGCTCAGTGCCATATGAAATGTAGTGTCCTTCAGATTCCAAAATGCGATATTTAGATTGGATGCATTCAATTCTGGAAATTGGATTAAATTTGTTTTGAGGACTTTGTGCCCCTCATTTTTAAAGTATTATACCATGCTTGCAAAGGTGAAAGGCTTGGAACATGCACAACATTCAATGAAATTCGATTAGGTATGTTCTTCCATTCTTTCTCAACACCTTAAAGTCCTACATAACATGATTTACTAGTTACTTACATCTTGGAAGACATATCAAACAACATATGCACATGCCCCATATTTATTGCCTAATTCACTGATGTCAGTACATATTTACAAACTATTTGTTGTATATTGCAGGAACTACAATAATATACTTAGACATTTCAGTTAAGGTGTCTATTTCACACATGTTTTTCTTTAAACTTCCAGGAGGCTACATTTATTTATCCTACCCTCTAGTTTAAGGTTTTTAAACCTATTTGCTTATTGTGAGTAGAGTCTATTCAGAGTTGTGATGGTGTTTCTAAACATGGTAGTTCCTCACCTCATATCTTCCATGACCCAATTGCAAAACTGATGGGCAATTCGACAATTGGACTCCTGATAACCACTAGGATTGGGAAAAATAATATAGAAAAATGATGTGATTGGCTGTCAAATTCCTTACACCTTCATATATAGGTTGTTGTTTTAATTCCTATTCTAATCTAGTTGTTTGATTGCTAATGCAATGTATATAAATCTGAATGGTGTGCTTATTATCGACCTTGTTATATTGTTCACTTATACATTGGATAATGAACCAATGACAAAAGAATTATGTGCTACAAGATAGGAACATGCCAACCAACCATCCACTCTACACATCTGAGTTGTATAGATAAGTAAATCTCTATTCTGCTGTGTCTAGCTTTGATGGTTCATATACTAGAGTTGGAATGTAACATGAACATTGCTTTGATAGAGATGGAATGTAAATTTCTTTTTTGATGAACCAATGTACTATCATGCTAACTGTAATCATGTACTAGTGAGATTTTTTGATGAACATTACACTTCTATTGCTGCAACTTGCAAGAGGAATTAACAATTCCTAAAAGTTTGTTTTGGTAATGGTTTTTTCTAATTTCAGAGCTAAAACCTGAGAAGAGCATGAAATTGCATTAGGCCCTTGGAGGAAGCTATCAAAGGAAAATGAAATTGCAAAGCAAGAAAGAAAAGTTTGCTTGGCCATTTGTTAGTTAGTTTGTTGGTGGATTCGACATGGATGTTGCAGTTGATCTGTATCAGGCCACTTGTTGCACCAGAGGTTTAGAATCTATAGCTCTTCCAGTTCTGGAGATCATTGTATCTATCATCTCTGCCTAGTAGATGAAATTGGAAATCCCACATGTGGTCTTTTTGGGACTACTGTTGCAACCATGGGGATGTTGAGTATTGCTGCATATGTATTGACTATGGATATGTTTGGACCTATTGTTGATAATGTAGGTGGCATTGTTGAGATGAGTCAGCAAGTAAATTATTTGCCCTTATTATTTGCTGCTTTACACTAAACAAGCCCTTATTATTTGCTTCTTTACACTAAACAAGCACCTTCAGCATGGTTTTTTTTGTTTAACCATCTAGAACAAGGATACATGTATTTTTTGCTTAACTATTTGCTTTGGACTTAGGTTGAGGCTTTGGACTTAGCTATGCTATGATTCCTGAACACAACAGCCAACTGCACCCTTTTATCAACTATAAAGGCTGCATCCACATTGATTTTTATGTAGCCTACCTGAGGAACACACCACCTGCATTCTTTTCTGTCCACATTATTGCTTTTAAAAGATCTATTCTGTAGTCTCATCTCTACGAAGCTATGAGCCCAATGGAGAATGTTGTGAACTGTCAAGTAAGGCTGAACAGTCATGCTACTGAAATCTGTTAGGTGTGAAAACTATTGGGACTATCAAAGTTTGTCAATATATATTTTATATGATTCTAAAATTGTTCTCTCAGTATTAAAGAGTTGTTTCTTTGGTTATAAATCATGATGCTTGTAGGGAACCAAGTGATCACCCTTCCTTATACCTTGATTGTGTCAAGACTATTGTGCATTGTAATGCACCACACAGTAGACATAGAATGATGGATGCAAAGATTTGGAAACTACAATGATGGTGATCAAGCTAGGAAGACCAAAATGGAGATCTAGAGCTCAACTTCACTGCTATGATAGTGATTTGAATAGGGAGCCAGTGACTGGAAGGTACAATGCCTTCTTACTTGTTTTCTTTGTTCTCTATTTTACCATGATCATATTTCCCTCTTATTCTTAATCAATAAGGGACAATCATTGATACTCTGGATTTTGTTTTTCCTTAATTGTTCAACTTGATAATGTTTTTTTTATAATGGAAAAAGGATCAACTTATTATCCACAAAGATCTCCAGCGTCTATCCATTTGACGCTATAATTCACACACTTTTCACGGCTGAGATGCTACCTTATGCATTGCTAGATACATGAAACTGGTAACTACAAGCACATAACCAATCAAAACCCTTACAGTAGGTGGAAGTAAATGATAAAAAAGAAAGCTTAATTCAACTTGTGTTTTGCTGGCATGATACAAATAAAAGATAAGTCACTTTTTAACTGTTTCCAGATTTGATGCCAATGACGTGCATGAATTATTTTCTGAGGCTAGTTTCAAGCCTTTCAATTGCCGCACCCACCCTGCTTCCTGCATCACTTTCACCAGAATCAGACGCCAACAGAACTACACTCCGCTCAGCTGCCTTCTCTATAAGTTTCAGATGGGCCCAACCGAGTGGAAAGCAAAAGGCAGCTCCAAGTGCAGAACCAAGGAGCATATTCCGCACTCGCCATCTCAAGGAACCAGGCAATATGAGACCAGATACAACAGTAGTTGCTGAGCCAGCTCCATCAATGTTGAAGACATCATGTATGCCACGCTGTTCAGCAAGAAGATTTTGCAAACCATAAAATGCAGCAGTAAACATTGGTGTTGTATTCAATATAAGGGGCAAGGTAAAACGTCCTCCCCATGTAATTCAATATAAGGGGCAATGTAAAATATTGTATGAAAGTATATTATTGGTGTTGTATTCAATATAAGGGGCAAGGTAAAATGTTTTCCCCATGTAATTCTCAATTGATTATAAATAAAAAATATTCATAATTTCATAAAAGTGAGTTCGTCTACAATTGACATTCATTTAGAAATAATGATAATGAATTGAAAACTGAATGACTAAAAGCCATGAAAATGTAGTAATACAGAACTAGTAGTCATTAGTGGCTTTTTTTATACACCATTAAACTCAATAAGAACATTTTCATACACCAACATAATACAAAATAGTGGCATTTGTATAAAAGCCAATTGATGGATAGTGGCTTTTTTATAAATGCCAAATGATGTTTTAGTGGCCTTTATTTGACATTTATTGGAAGCCACTAAAGACAAACATTTAGTGGCGTTTACAACTTACACCACTATCTTTCAAGTGGCATTGGTACTAGAGGCACTTTTTTAAGTGTCAACAAATGCCACTAAACATGTTTAGTGGCATTTCTAAAAGGCCACTAATGTGAGTGTTTGCTGTAGTGACTTCACCTTTTCCTAGTCTCCCGATCTCTCTCTCTCTCTCTCTCTCTCTCTTTAACTCATGGCACCTACTGAGATGTTTACACTAGCATTCATGATAGCCTTAACCTTTCTTCCTCTCCTGCCCCCATCTTCTTATGTGTCATTCCTAGACCCAACCGACACACAAGCGATTTGTGAATTTTTTAAAGAAGCCATCTACCATCCCAACACCACCAACAATAAGCATCTCCAGTAGGGAAATTACTGTCGATCCACGTTCATCCAGTGCAACGACGACTCCTTCCGTATCCTACAGATACTCATGCAGGATATGGACATGGACGACCATTTGAGCAGGGCTCTAGGGGACGTCTGCTACCTGACGGTGGTACGCCTGGACGGAAATCGCCACACCAGAGTCATACCACAGTCCAGGATGGGAATGAAACATCTCAACTTGTTGAACTTGAGTGGAAGTCCCCTCAGTTTGTCGTACCTGGATTTCTCAAAGCCCGTCTAGGTCATCCTAACACCGTCGACAGCGTCTCCCCCTGATTCGAATCTGGAACATCTTTCCCATTTTGTTATTGTGCAAATTGTATTCTAGATTTTCTTGGAGGTAACTCTACGATCTTGTATTACTCTTGCAAGCTTCAAGTTTTACTTGGAAAGATATTTTTTTATGAAAAATGAAAAAAAAAACTCAATTTTGATAATTAGTTACCAAAAAGACCAAGTAGCATGGTGCTACAGATAAAGAGTCTTTATTACTACATTTTGAAATATTATTCTGACGAAAAAAGAAATCTAAGAATTTCTAGATATATGTAAATAACCTCACGTCGTCTATTAGTTCTCATAAATCATGTTTCTTATTATAGTCATTTCTTTTTCACAGATATCACCCACAAGATAAGGACCTAGGAGCTTCGTCGGTTATCACAACGGATTGTGGAGGATCAACTAGCCTATCCTTCATGTCTAACCTCCCTTTTTGAGATACCACTGAACTTCCAAGATATCGCATGTGAATGTAGCTCTTTCATCCTAACATTTTCATCATGTTTGCATCACAAATTTGAATGTGTAGGTATCTTGTGAAGAACTATCATGGAGATGGGATGGAAGTGAGTAGATTGGTAGTTAGTTGACACGTCAGGTGGTGGAAGGCGTGATTTAAAATCTGACCCGTATTGGCGCGACCTGAAAAGTATTTTTCTTTTCCTCTATTGGATTTGTGCACATATCAACACTTATCATTGCTAGATTCAAAATCACGATGGTAATGTCCATTCATGAAGTCTGAAGTAGTCATGCCAAACGGTCTGTTGGTGTTTGACTTATCTATTTTCTTACTTTGGAGGGACTCGTTATATAAATATAAAAAAGAAATAAATACAAATATTTGTTGGCTGAACTTTTCAGGGACTTGTTACCACCCACCCCTCTTCAAACCCCCCCCCCTTTCTCAACATTGATCTTGTTAGATAAATGATTATTGCAGCTCGTTACTGTAGCAGCTCTCCGTTAATGAAGTAATCACTTATTTAGCATGGGTTAAATCCAATGTAGTGCAGCAAGTACATGTGAGAATGTAGTGTTGTCCCTAGTGCAAATGGTAAAGAAGTTTTATCTCATATTGCTCACTCCTAGAACTTTTGTGGTCCTCATATGTAAGATCACATGGGACACTAGTGTCCAAAGGAGTCCTAGGAGGGAGGTATGCTTATCTCCTTGGTGGGTGGGATTGTCACATCACAATGCACGCACGCGCGCACGCGACACGCCTGGTCGGGCCTGGCTCGGGCTTGCACTAGGATACGACTAAGTAATTAATTACTCGTGTAATTAATTGTTTTCTTTCTTATTCGAATTTTTTAATCCTAATTAGAAAGTGTTTATGTTTACGGATTATTCTGTATTATGTACAAGAGTGGCCGAGTGTTTGCGTCTTACTGGAAATAGGATTAAGGACGTGCATGACTATATATATGCCTCCGGTCATTAGGGTTAAACACACCGAAAATAGTTTTCTGTCGCCGTATGTTTTGAGAGTCCTAATCCAGAGAGCGAGTGCCTTCGTTCCAAGCCGCTTCGTGGAGTTATTCTCCTGTGCGAAATGCAACGTCCTCCTTCCCGTCACCGAGACGCAGCTGTTAGGCGGTGGTTCATGCGGTTGTTGTGCTGCACTGGTAGTAGTACAACGTGACTACGTCAAGCGTGAACGAGACGTGCAAGTTCCAGATTCATGACGGATCGAGAATGGGAGAACGGTGCCTATCTGCGAGCATTGTCGGTCATTGATTTATTTAATTATCACGTTCGTTTCTCAACGAAAGATTTGTTTTGCGAATCTAACTCTTATTATTTATGTTCTCCTGCTTTGTTTGATCTTCGTTTTTTATTTTAGATATGCCTGAATTTGTTAATTACTTTGCACCTATGTCGCTCATGTATGAACGACGTTAACAAATATTAACAACATATCTCTCTATGATAAACGTTGTGATTGTTTCGTATCTTATGATGTCTCCCTTTTTGTTATTTTTCCCTTATCTATCATCCTTGATGACCCAATAGCCCCCTACATGCGAGGTGATCGTACTTTGTAATTTATACATGTAATTGTGCTCGTCACAAGCATGGGTCATTGGTTTTGCACTGTGCACAAAAAGGAGGATTTGTCTTATTGATTATCAACATCATGAGCATACAACAGCGGGTGAGTGGTATCATGGTATGTAACAACAGTTGGCCATGTGAGACATTCAACCTTCAATCAACGAGCAGGTTAGCGTCGTGTAGTGTTAGTGTGGATGTTTCTGCTGGGAGCATATGCATAGCCTCTCTTCTTGGCACATTGGCACAGCGATATGCTACGCTGCTCGCTTCTGTGACTTCCAACGACCAACAATATTTCAAATGAGGCGTATGCCCTCGCTGGCCAAGGTGCCCTCGATGCTCCCGATGACTCGTGCGATCCTGACTTCGAACCCTCTCTGTACGTCTCGGAGTAATCCCCTGACGATGTCGGCGAACTGGCCCATCCGGAACCCCGCCCGCTCGCCCATCTCCTCCCCTGCTCCTCCGCCGCCGCCAACCAGACTGCTGAGCGCGATCCTTGATTGGATCTCCGTGAGCTTCTGACCCGTCGCCACGACGTACCTCTGCAACTGGAACGTCTCCTCCAGGAACCTCTCCAGCTCCTCCGTGGTGTTACAGCTGGTGCTCCTCCTCCTGCCGTGGTGGCCCTTGGCTCCGTCGTCTCGCTCTTTCTCAGTCTGAATACAAAGAATATGATCAGTTTCAAAAGAATCACATAATGCCATTTGAAAAAAAGACCAAAAATTCAAGTAACCATCATAGGAAATTCTATACCATTCGGCTGCACAAGTCGTCCGTCTTTTCTTGGAGGGACTGATACCGCTTCACTTGCTTGGCCAGCAGTGACACAAGGACTGAGAACCCCTTGAGCGATTTCTTGCCAGAGGAATCCTTGCTTCCGCCGCTGGCCAGCTTCTCCAAGACAACGATCTGTTGTCGCAGGCGCTTGATCTTGTAGGAAACCCCCATTGCGTGTAGGTCTTCCGCCTTCCACCTGTAATTAGCGGCGGGGCAGTACTGCTGCTTGAGATTCCGTTTCTCGGAAACAGGGGAGATCTCGCATGAGGTCGTGGGGTTCTCCTCCTCTTCTCCTTGGAGGGCAAGGCGGTGGTTGTTGATTCCGGTGCCGCAGCTCGGGTCCATGACCACTTCTTTCTCCTCCTCTTCTTCAATGGTGTCCTCACCGTCGCTATCTCCCTGTGGATGTTGCCCCGGAACAAGAACCACTTGCGCTTCTGTTATTGAGTTACGATGCTTGTCTCTGTTCTCATACAACGTCGGCGTCTCCACAGCAGAGCACGTCGCTGTCGTATTCATGGCCGCTTTTTCTTGGCAGCCTTTTTCTTCCATGTCTTGTTCCTGATCATTGGGGGGCGTTTTCATCTGACGTTTACTGGTGATGATGCAGCTGGCTTCTGGTGGATTTAGCATCACTTGGCCCAGTTCTTCCCCGTCGTATATTTCGTCGTTCTCCAGCTCCAACCCCAGCAAGTCCCTTACCGAGATAACCCCTGGTCCCTTCATCTCCCTGGCGCCCTTCTCACGACCGTTCCCCCTCCACGCTCCCTTTGCCGCCTTCCTGTCCTGCTGTGTCTGGCTGCTGATCAGCGGCGGCACCGACCTCCTCCGGCATCCCAGCACGTGCAGCGTGAATCGATCCCTGACGGACTTGAGCTCCTTCTCTCTATCCGCCAATACGGCCTCGAGCCTGACATTCTCCTCCCTGGCGCGAGACAGGCTCCCGTCGAGACCGTCGGAGTGGGAGTGCACCCGTTTTAACTCCAGCTCCGCCGTCAGAAGCTGCCAGCGCAGGGAATCCAGCCTCTCGTCCTTGAGGCGCATCTGCTCCGTGAACGCCTCCAGCTCCGAGCGGTGCCGTTTCTCCGCTGTAGCCGCGCGCTTGTCGGCCTCGGACCGAACCCATTCCTGCAGCTGCCTGACGTCCGCCATGACTGCGCAAATATACAAATGATCCAATATGTTAGTTGTTTAGTTACCGGATTTGGAAAATCTCCTGTACCTAAACAGAAGGATCATAAGTTCCCGGACTTGTAAAATGGAATCTAACTCATGCTGAAAGTCAATAGATTCAAGTTGGTGATGAAACACACAGGACCGACCCTGTATTAATGAAACGTGAGGGAGGTTCTTGTGTAGGTTCTAAGTTTTGAAGACATTAGTGTGTAAAATACGAGAAATATTTGATATATAAATCAAAAGTTTAAATTGGAAAGCTTAACAACTAGTTGGTTTGCAGGTTTTCTTACACATCCACTGCTGTTTCTAGTTAAAAGTTTTCTTTTTGCTGAAAAATAAAAAAAAAAGATTCGGACTAGTGTTGTTTTCTGACTGTGTGGATATAAGTTTCCTAATATGTCTCTCATGTTGTGTTTAATTCGCATCGATTTCGCTTCTTGACAAAGGAATTGGAGAATGTGACCACGTAAAGTCAACGGAGGGTCAAGCGTACAGATTAAACAAGACAGCGCATCCGAAGTGGACTTACCTAGTTCGTCGCTCCCTCTAGCCGAGCACCTCTCCATCCACCTCCCGCCGCCGCCAATGGCCGTAGCAACAAGGCACGATCCATCCTCATGATCATCTTCATCATCCGTCCCCCCGCCGCATTCCCTGTCCCTCTGGTTCTCTGCTTCAAGGTACTCAAGCAGCAGCGTCCTAGGATGTACGGCAGCAGCTCCAGTCTTCCCAGCTCTCCGCCCATTATGATAATCCCCACGCCTCCTGTCGACTCTGGAGCACCCTTCTTCCACTTGCGACGAAACGGCCCCTTTCTTCCCCCACCTCCACCTCTCCGCCTCGACCTCAATCTCCGTCTGCCTAACTTTAGCCCTACACGCCCTTGCCTCTTTCGCCAGCGCCTGGCGCTCCACAGCGTCGAGCTTAGCCTTTCGCAGCATCGCTGAGAGCACCCTGTCCTTGTGGTCCGCCGCTTCCCTCAGCGCCGCCACCTCGGAAACCGCTTCCTCTGCCCTAGCATGTGCTTCCTCCAGCTCACGCCTTGTGGATTCTAGCTCTGCCGCTAATCTGTCGGATTTTTCTTCCAGCTGATTCTTCACAGCCTTGAGCTCCGCCGCGGCATCCTTGTAGCCCTGCTGCATCTCCGTTTCCCTCTCACGCGCTTCCATCTCCAGCAACCCTCTCACCTCATCCGCCTCTCTTAGCTTCCTCTCCATCTCTTCCGTCTTATTCCTCTCCTCCCTCAACGCCTCTTCGGCCGCGCCCGCAGCCCTGGCCTTTTCCTCCGCTTGGCGCGTCAGCCCGGCGATGGTGTCCTCTTTGGATGCCTCGATCCTTCGGAACTGGTCGAATAGCGCCTGGATCTGGAGCTTGAGCTTCCTCTTCTCCACCATCCACCCTTGCTCCTGCGCCGCGAACATACCCACCACCTTCTCGTTCGCCCTTGCGTCCTCCATTCGGAGCCGCTTCAGCTCCGCCACTTCTTGCTCTAGGGCACTGATGATCACCAGACTCCGATCCGACGCGGCGGGCTGATCGGCGTTATCGTCCCCTGCTGCCGCGTGGAGGGTGAGTGACGACGACGTGACTGCCGGTTGTGCTGCTGCCTCCTCGCCCATCTTGATTATTGCCGGCCGGAACCTGATTGGTTGCTGATACTTTGAGTGTGGATTTTGGTGGCGAGGTTCAGTCAGTGTAGCGTGACTTTGTGGTGAAATGAAGTTGAGGATCACAGGAATCTAATGCAAGGTATTTGATGGGGAAGTAATTGAGCACGGTGGAGGAGACTGTCAAGCTGCCGCAAGAGATGGGCAACAAGGAGGGAGGGTGGGAGGGTGGGTGGTAGTGGAAAAGGCGGCAGTAGGAATCAGTGGGAAAGTTTTTTGAGGCGTGGCAGCTAGAGATTCGTGAGCCAAAGTTGAAGAAGAGCTGGGTGTCAAAGTTAGCTACTACTCTCTCTGTAGCTGACTTGACTAGTAAAAACGCTAAAGGCATGAGCTAGGAAGAGCAACCACCCAGGTAGCCGTAGGGCCAAGGCCACAACAAGGAGGAGGAGGAGGAGGAGGAGGAGGAAGACGAAGCAGAAAGACAGAGGTCAGAGGGGCAGGCAGGCAGCAGGAATCGTGGGAAAGCAACAGGCTAGTAAGCAGTATGCGTAAGCTGGAGCTCGGCTCCAAAGCATGATTGGGTTGATGTTTAGGAAGGGGACGGGACTGGAGAGATGGACCAACAAGCCCAAGGTACGTGACTACGTGGTGGTGGGGAAGCCCCTTTTTTCCCGGGAAAAGCAAAGTAGAGGAAAATGATCGACGGGGAAAGGTGGGGACTGTGGGAGGGGATGAGCTGGGTGGGAAGATGGTGAATGCTTTCAGCTGCCTGTTTGACGCAGGGCGGTGCGGACCGGTGAGTGAGAAGGATGCTGGGAGCGTACGTTATAGTGCTCCCTTCCAGTGAGTAGACAGTGGACCCAAGGCAAGTGGAAGTGGGGTCTTGGTGCTGGAGATGGAAAACGAGTGGTGGGCCGTGCCGGTGCCGGGACCGACGACCGGAGACCCGTCGAGAACGTGCCACGTTTTTTTTTAATATAATTAATATTGAGTTTCTTTTCTCAAGAAGACCTCTCGGATTTTTGAGAAAATCCCAAAAAATACCCTGAATATCACAAATTCGAAACAGCCCTCTCTTTTTGTACCAATCCGCATGTTGCAGAGCCCTCGAAATTGACGGGTTGTTGCTTTTTTACTCTCTTTCTTCAATACTTCACTTGATTTGATTTATTTATTAGTTAACTTTGTGTACATTTACTTACAAAAGATCCACATTTCTTCATATTTTAGTTCTGTCAACTCTTTCAATTTTTTAGTAATATGCAAACATATTTTCCATTATATTTTCCCCCGCTTAACTTGGGCTAGATCAATATAGGTTCAAGTTAATTTGGGTCGGATTTTCGGTGACTAATATTTGGATCACAACGGGTCAACTCAGGTCCGGTTGACCTTCTTGTGTAGACCAAATAGGTGACATAAATTGAATTCCTTTGAAAAATATTGTCATGCACGGATTTTATTAACAATAAATTGTGATTAGATATAGTTTAAACAAGGTTCATGGCAAAATTGTGTTGTTAAAATAGGTGATATAAATTATATATAAACAACAAAGAAGAAAAAAGTTGATAACAAGCTTCATACATGGGTGTAAAGTTATATATTGTTTGAGAAAAGTCCTAGTATGACTTCAAAGTTTACAAGTAATCTACGTGCAACAAGGTTCCAAATGAACCCGTGTAGGCGAACCCTTGTATTTTCTTCTCAAACCGATTAAGATTTGTTTTTTATCCATAAGATTTCTAGTGGTTACGTACTGGAGGGGTTGAAAAAGAGAAATTGAGAGTCATTGGCTCAAACACCTTCATCTACATCTAATAACTTTGTTTTTTAGCTTTACTATCCATAAGGGACTAACAGTCGAATTTGTATTGAGAAAGCATTTTTATAATAATATTAAAAGTCGTTTAAAAATGTGCATGGTAAAGTACCAATAAATTAATTGTAAAATAAATTAAAATTTATGTGGTGTCGAGCGAGATACATATTAAAATAATAATAAAAAAAGAAACAACACGGAGCCGTCAATTTGGACGACGGGAAGTACACGCGTTTGATTATGATTTGTGATAACCTAACTTCAAAAAAAAAAAAGATTTGTGATAACCTATAGGCTTATTTTTAAATCTCCTCAGAACTGAGCGTTTTTTTTGTGTGAAAAAGAACTCTTTTATTTGGTGGGGTCGGTTTGGGTGGGGTTTGGCCGGCAATTAGCGTGGATTTCCACACGTTCGTGGGGACCATGGTGGAGGAGAAAGAGAGTGTTTGGGGAGGAGTTCTCACTACGTACGAGTGAGTGCTAGCGGCAGCAGATCCCATGTGGTGCGGGGAGCCGAGATATGGGCGTGGGGGTGGGGTTCCGGCCGGCCTAAGCTCCGGGCTTCGGGTGGACTCACTCGGTCGACGTGAATCGAATCCGCCGGGAACCGCTCCTGTCCCCCATCCTACTCGCTTGCCACGTCTACGGCTCGCATGGTTTCCCGCGACCTCAACCTGGACGTAGCTTGGGGAGGAAGAAGACGGCACCGGGTTTTGGACTGGCCTTTGGCTAACTGAGGTCAGCAGATCCGGTGAAGGAACAGTGAGCGCCCACCTTTGCTTGGCGCCACGCCGCCACCCCATAACGCGCTGGGACACAGCTTGCCCGTATAATGTTGCTACACGAAAATAATTCCTTTCTAGCCTGCCTCCCATCTTTATCCTAACCTTTCATTTTCCTGATTCCACATAACCATGACAGGACAAAGAATAAAAACCGGAAAGGCAGGAGTGGAAACTTTCTCTCATCAGGGTCTTCTATGCTGTATACAGGATTGATTGTTATATTTACCGGAAAACTGGCACAACGGCGGACGGTCAGTAGAGAGGTATTATGATAAGGTGGGACTTAGGGGAATCGTGTGAAGCTTTCTTTACACCCAAGTCTTTATACCTGCCAAGTGACAAACAGAATACAAGGAAAGCGAATTCAATCATATACCCGTTATCATTGTGAGGAGGAATCATAAATGGACACATACATCTCCGAACTACTTCAAATGTAAGTTCCCATGCCCACATCTGGATAATGGATATACATTCAACAATGTTCGGGAAACATTCGTTACTTTCTTTAATGGGGACTGAGGAGGACGTATTACTTTTTGTCACATTTCTATAGCCACTCAAGTCACATGTGCTAATATCTAATACCATATAATTAAGCAGCCAACTCACATGCGCTAATTATCTCTAACACCATATAGGCACTCAAGCCACATGCTAATAATACGTCAACTTGTGACCTGTTCCCATTGCATCACAATTACTCTAGAGTCTACTTGAATAGTGATGACATGAAATGGTGTTTTTGCCCTTGGATGCATACAGATTACTGCCCATTGAGTAATGTAGGCACATGAGCTCCAGTAATTAGTGGGCAGGTGGAGGAATTGGACTAATAATGTAATACTCTTTACTAGTTGTTTGATCCCTTTATAAGAGAATACAGTTGTGAACTGAAGGAGATCATACCCCCCCCCCCTTTATTGATTCTCCATTAGAGGTACAAGTGGTGGTGAGAAGGGGGAAGATGCGATGCAAAGGAATACTGAGGAGATAAAAGAAGGGAAAATAATTCCAGGAGCTAGGGGAGTTTATTGCACAAAGTTTCGTGCACTCTAATGGTCGTTCCCATGGCCAGATATCTGCAGTTATGTAGAGGAAGGGGTGGAATTTGTAGATGGTTGTGGAGTTCTCTTCACCACATTATGGAGCACAAGCGCAGTTTCTGAAGGCTGAATGATGATACCACAATCTTCAAATCAGAGTTTTTTGGTACATGGGTTGTTTGGCCATTTTTGCTTCGCTGCTCTGGAAGAAGATGACAACGAGCTTCTCCTGCCCCCATCTTCCTACGTGTCATTCCTAGACCCAACTGACACACAAGCCATTGGTGAATTTTTGAAAGAAGCAAACTACCATCCCAACACCACCATCAATAAGCAGCCCCAATAGGGGGATTACTGTCGTTCCACGTTCATCCAGTGCAACGGAGACTCCTCCCGTGTCCTGCAGATACTCATGCAGGATATAAACATGGACGACCATTTGAGCCGGACACTAGGGGACGTCCGCTACCTGACGGTGGTATCCCTATATGGAAATCGCCTCATCGGAGTCATACCACAGTCCATGATGGGACTGAAATTGTGGCATACAACTCTCAAAAACATACTTAACTAATGCAGAAGCGTTCACTAAGCAGCAGATTACCAAACTACACTAAAAATTAAAACATTTTTATCAAGAAATCCATCAACGAAAAACTTTCTCACATAGAACCAAAGTAACATATTTACATTCTTGTTCAAAGGTACATATTCTGTATCATCTCCTTCAGAGAATTACAAGCATTAACTGTCCTGCTAAGCTAAACACAGGCTGAATAAAATCTTGAGGCACTGAGCCAAAATCTCGAAAGCAGTGACTACTACTCCGAGGACCTGAGAGTACATAGACGACACATATGACTCTATTTACATCTATACAAGGCATAACAGCCAGTGTCTCCACCTGAGACTTCACTGTTATCCCTGCTGCTGCTGTTGTTGCCCTTCACCTACTGAAGGATTCATGCCTCCTCGTCTGCGTCCACCTAAAAATGTGATTCCCACGGGGGGTGAGACAATTGTAATTTGCCCCAGCGAGAGATATAACTCTCCGCCAGAAACATTATTATTGCAGCTTAAGAAGAATAATATACACAAAGGAATCATATTTGTTTGACAGCAGTTAATTCAATGTCTAGTAGATTAGAACATCATTCTTATCAAAAGCAATGCAACTATAATTTGATAGAACAACATGTCACTTATCTTTTAAGGAATATGAAGAACATGTATAATGTTTATTCACTATAGACTCATTACCACCACATTAACTCTCTTCAGGCTTAGATCATATATCTAATGCCTGACATTGTCATTGTGGAGTCATGGCCTGTAGCCATACTCTTTTCACAAAGTGTTGGGATCTTAGTCCCTTAACTCACCAAGTACAATTCCACTTCTTGACAAGTTCATCATCATGATTATAGCATATGGTATTTGAACCCATAACTCACCATAGGATACTAATTACCACTTTATTAGATATCTTAATACCTTCAGATCATCTGACCAAGGATATCATGATTCTTGCTACAAAATGTATTGCACATAGTACACAAAGTTCAATGATTCTTACTACACAAAGCATATGAAGGCTTATAAAGCCTATAAAAAATTCTCAATAAACAAAGCATCATAGCCCATACCTGGCTATGCTCATCTTCTCAACATATCTGCATGATTAGTAATCATGATACAATTACATATCAGTATCATGCAATACAAGGGTTATCTTATTACATTCATAACCCATTAGTCTGTATATGAGCTTCACATAGGATTACCCTGTGTTAGAATTTCACATAGCAGTACCATGTATTAGGGTTCACATAGCATTAAGTTGTCATCAGGTTTCACATAGCATTACCTGTAGTAGGGATCACATAGCATTAACTTGTAATAGGGTTTCACATAGCATTACCTGTATTAGGGATCACATAGCATTAACTTGTAATAGGGTTTCACATAGCATTACCCTGCATTAGGGTTTCACATAGCATTACCTGTATTAGGGATCACATAGCATTAACTTGTAATAGGGTTTCACATAGCATTACTCTGTATTAGGGTTCACATAGCAAGGAATCAATATGGATAATCATAAGTACTTGATCATACTTATTTATTCTTATCATTTATCATTAAATGAATTATCAACACACAACATGAGTTTCTCTCTCATCTTTGCCAGAATATGATTACATCATAGTTTATAGGTTTGGAATAACCTTTTTCATAAGGCATGTTAGCCTATATTCAACAGGGTGCATTACATCTCAATGTAACCATTGACATGACACATCTCATGTGTCATTCACCCAATTATATTGAACTTATAACGCATCAAGGTATAGCAGTATTGGGGTGTTGGATGTGATATCTATCATATCTTGATGTATCACTTCCCTCAACACCTTTATTTTACTAGAGTTCATCCACTTAGCGTGTATTAGGGTATTTCCCCATCCTAATACTTTATGCACCAGTTCATCACATTTATCATGTAAAGTATTGGTCATTAGTCACTCACTTAGATTATATAATCATTGCCAATACTATGGACTCATCCTTGAGTTAGGAACTATTAATATAAGGATATTCATTATCAACCTCTCTAGGTGTTACGTTTGTCATATCACTAATCACTATTCAATTATTAGGAATAATATCCTTCATACTTATAATTTGAGGATTCACATAGCATATTCCATACATTTATGGATTTCACATAGTATTACTCTTCAATAGAGTTTCATATAATCATCCTTCTATATCAGGGTTTCACTTAGTATTATGTGAAATTAAGATTACACAACACATCACCCAGTGCTAGGTCTTCACATAGGATTAGTGGCACTACCCTATATTAGGGTTTCATGCACCTTTCCCCATTTTAGGGATTAAGGTTTTATATTCACATCCAAGTAGGGTTTCTCTTACCTCATACCCAAATTAGGGTTAAGATGTACAATTCCCATTAAATTAGGGTTTCCTTCGTTGTTACACTATGTTAGGGTTACATCATCACCCTGGATTTATGATAACACTCAGCTTTGCCCTAAATTAGGGTTTTACACATAGCTTTGCCCTAATTAGGGTTTCACACATAAATTTCACTTCAGAAAAGGGTGTACATTCAATAACCCTTGATTAGGGTTTACTATTCATCCCAATTAGGGTTTCACTCAGAATTGCCCTAAATTGGGGTAGGGCCCAATGATTAGGGTTTCATGATCTCATTATTATGGATCAAACCCTTATCACATATTTTATTCATAGTGAGAGAATTAGGGCTTAATTATAATAAAATTCATCTCTCTCATTCTCTCTCTCATCCTCTCTAGGATGTTAACTACTCAAAGATTGATCTAGGTCAACTCTTCACTTGAGTACACATAGCTAGGGTTAACCTTCACAATCATCATGGGTCTACATCTTTAATAATCACATAGTTGATTGACCTTTGATCATATTAGATGTACAAATGGTCTAATAAATTAAACCATCAATTATATAAGGAATTCAAGAGAATTGACCAATTAAACGTTTAATTCCACAACGTGATCAATTGGGTTAACCATTGAAATCTTCAAATACGTTAAGTATCTAAACATGTTCACCATATTGGACCTTCAATTACATGAGATATTCAAATGGATTAACCATGTTGATCTTCACAATGTTAATTACTTAGACCCTCAATGGTCTCGGTTCTCATAAATCAATTGGTTGAAAACCATTTGAATAAGTTATACTTGAAACCAATTGGATAAAGTAGGTATTGAAACCGTTTGCACTTTGGGTCTCCAAACAATTTGAGATCGTTTGGTCCCAAACATTATTGAGATCGTTTGGACCCAAACGGTCTTGAGACTGTTTGGTCCAAACCTTCTCAAAACCGCATGGACCAAAAAGGTACTTCAACACTCAATCAACTCAAGGTTTCAATCCAAGGACCAATTATAAATTGAACCACTAAAGTGTTCATCAATTGGACCAATGAATCACAATTTAGTTAGACATTCAATTTGGGGTTTTGAACCCAATTGAACTAGGTTTGATAATCAAGAAACCTTCACTTAGGGTTTGAAATCGAGGATCCATGAATGGTTGACATTGTGGAACCAAATCAATTGAAATCAATGAACTATCTCATCACATGATATGACCTGACCTCAAACGGTCTTGGATGACCACCAAATGGTCTTGAGACCGTTTGGTGGATCTCCAAACGGTCTTGAGACCGTTTGCCCATTCCATCATCAAAATCCATGACATCCAATTAGGGTTTTGGACCATTGGATTGATTATCAAATCAGCACTTAGTTTCAATTCAATTTGGTACCTTTAGACCTTCAAACACTTAGACATACTTAACCCTAGACCTCCAAATGGTCTTGGGTGACCCCCAACCGGTCTTGAGACCGTTAGGGTAATCCCCAAATGGTTTTTGAAACCGTTTGGGTCAATCAACCCAAAACATCATCTCAATCAATTGGAAATTCAGCACTTAGTCGATTAGGGTTTGCAATTAAGTAATCATTCACAATTGAAACCTTCAAGATCAAAACAATTGAAATCATTGGATTAAAAATCCAAGAACCACAGAATATATCTTCAAACGGTCAACCATATCAAATGGTCAACCATTCCAAACAGTTTGGAAACCAAACCACCAAATGGTTTGCAAACCGTTTGGTCACCAACCGGTTTGGTGAAACCGTTTGGACTCAAAATTGAAACCGTTTGCCCTAGATATTTGGGGAGGTGTGTGATTATGATGATGTAATCATCATCAAGCTCCAAACTCACGAAATCTACTGTGATTTACATGGAGATTGCATCAATCAACCAAACTTAATTTTGGAAGTGTAGAAATGATCACCAATTGATAAGAAATTGATTGCAATAATAAAATTAAGGGTCCAAGTTATAAAACCCGCCTCCAATTGAGCTCCAAAGCTCCAATCTCATGGAAACCATGGTGGATGCAACTCCTTTCACTATTCCAAGGGTCTTCCTCAAGCTTTGAGTGAAAAGAATTGGTTAGAATTGAAGAGGGGATCAAAATAGGAAGAATTCATCATTGATTTGTGATTTCCACCATGGATTCAAGGTGAAAAGGGATCAGAAGCTTACAAACAGGTAGGAAGTCGTCCTTCTGGTCCTACCAAGATCCTTGGTCGTTTTCCAAACAAAGGGAAGAAGTGGGATTGGGGAAAGCCTTTCATTTGGCTTGTAAAAGGTCTTTTTATAAAAACTCAATGAGAGAGAATATGCTTTATTAAAAATTCATTTGATCCCAAAAATCATGCCGCCTCTTCCCCCTCAACTCCTTGGATACGAGGCTATCTTGTTTTAATATTATTCCTCTCAATTATCCATGATTTAAAGAAAAGCAAATTAAGCACCTTAAATCATATAATACTATTATCCATATGTGAGTGGATATTTCTTTTTCTTATAAAATTGTGAGTGAGTTATCCACTCCCTTGGATATTTTCGTGGTCCTTGCAAAGCTCAAGGACATCCACACACATCTGAATACAAACATTTTAATTTTGGTTGAAGGCCCTTTAATTAATACATTTATTTTTGCCCTAAATTGAATTAGGGTTTCAATTAGGATTAAATCTTGATTATTTTAATATCTAGATTCTCTCTCCTCCAACTTAATTCAAATGAGGCACCCTTCTCATTTTATTTTCTCTACATGATTCCAAGAAACATTAGGGACCTTATTGAAGTGGTAATTTGCATATTGAACCCTAGGTTTTGGGTAAATTGCACATTACACCAAAACTAGGTTTTAATGGACAAACATTGCTTTATCAGCTCTTTCTTGGTACTCAGGCTACCACAAGCCATACATCTGCATAATATTCATTCTCATGATGCTTCAACACATTAGGAATATATTATCATGCACAATTTGCAATTTAACCCCTCAACTTGGGTAATTTGCACTTTAGTCCAAAATAAGCAAACATTGCTTCAACATTATTCAAATAGGACCAAAATTGAAAAATAAGTTTCTCATGAGTCCTAATTACTTTTCCCAAGATAAGATTAAGAATCTACTCAACCTTATTAGGAAAAACATCTAGGGTTAACACATAACCTAGGTCAGGGATGTTACAAATTATAAACCCCTAACAAGGATTTCGTCCCTGAAATCCCAGGAAAAAGGGAGGGACAGATTATTCATTAATCATGCCTTCAAGTCTCCATCTAATTTCTCAATGTTATGGAGATATCATTGATCTGTAATTCACACAAAGTTCCTTTCATTAATTCAACCTTATCAATGTTTATGTTTATGCAAAGCATAAACCCCTAACATATGATGTCCATATTATTGAAAGGAAGAAGCATAAAAAAAAGAAGCATACTTCTATCATCACCCAAGAATATTTATCAAAAGGGAAAACATATATATCTAACAGAGATAATTCACTCAGAAATCCTTTATTCATTTAGGAAAGTTCACTTAGCAAACTCTATGTAATTGGGAATGTTCACTTAGCTTTTCCTTTTTGTTGGGAATGTTCACATAGCTTTTCTTATTAGTTGGGAATGTTCACAGAGCTTTTCCTTTTAGTTAGGAATGTTCACTTAGCTCTTCCTATTAGTTAGGAATGTTCACTTAGCTCTTCCTATTAGTTGGGAATGTTCACATAGCTTTCCCTTTTAGTTAGGAATGTTCACTTAGCTCTTCCTATTAGTTAGGAATGTTCACTTAGCTCTTCCTATTAGTTGGGAATGTTCACATAGCTTTTCTTTTTAGTTGGGAATGTTCACATAGCTCTTCCTAATAGTTGGGAATGTTCACATAGCTTTTCCTTTTAGTTGGGAATGTTCACATAGCTTTTCCTTTTTAATTAGGAAAGTTCACTTAGCTCTTCCTATTAGTTTCATTATATTCTCTAGATTGTTTCAGAATGACTACTTGATCAGAGTAATAAAAAAGATAACAATCTGAGAGTTTCATACTTGCCTTATCTTCAATAATCATATACCTGGCCAGGGTATATACGTATTGAGATTAGGTATTATGCACTTTATTTGCTATCATATTCCTCACTTTTCATATCATTATACACACAAGATTTTCCATTCCTAGATTTTCTCCAGGCATCACTTCTATATCTCATCTTGTATCACAAAGATAAGAGAGATTATAAAGCATTTTAAGAAATACTGAGTAAGATGTAGATTCTCATCTTCCTTGTGTCCTTATAGGACTAGTCAAAGGAAGTTCAAAAATAACTACTTTTATATCTTTAACACATAGAATTAGGAAATGAAATATCAGGATGAATGTATTTCATCTGACCTTTCTGGGATGTCTTTCCACGTCCTCTATTGTTACTAGGAAACTGCCTCCTTTGTGATCCTTGCTGACTCTGCCCCTGAGGTTGAGTCATCATTGAATTCCCACCTAGACAATCCTTTACTAGATGTCCCGATTGTCTACATTGATAACAAATCCTAGGTGCAAAATAGGGTCCATGAGGTCCAGATACCGATGTTGATGCTATGTCGGAGGCTCTACTTGGAACATTACTATGATCCCTACCCCTACTTGGCATCCATTGTGTTTGGGTATGGAATCTCGATGATGATACCGATGTAGAAAATCTCGGCCTATTAAAACTTTCAGACCTTTGTCCTTGAGACTGGGTGTACACCTTCTTGCCACTAGTCTGTCATTTCTTGATTTCAGACCTCTCTATCCTCCTTATAGACTCCACAAAGGTAGCAACCTCTCCCTATTCTCTAAAGTAGACACATGAGTGTTTAGTTCAGCATTCAACCCCTTTTTAAAATGCCAAATTCTTTCCTCATCACAAACTGCCATTTGCGGACAAAACTGCAACAACACCATGAACTTAGCTTCATATTCGCTAAGGTTCATCTGTCCTTGTTTGATCCTCTCAAATTGAGATATCTTCTCATCTAGATACGTCTTAGGGAAGTATCTACTGGTGAATTCTCATCGGAAAACCTCCCATCCAATTTCTTCACCTGGTCTCTTATCTTCCTCTATCATCCACCAATGACCAACACTCCCTTTTAAGAGGTACACAACATGTCTTACCTTTTCAGCTTCAGGGATATCAAGGATCCTGAAAGCCTTTTCCAGTTCTATCAGCCACAAATCAGCATTTGGTGGATCAGATGTACCAGCATAATCTATGGCTCCAACCCGGCGAAGTCTCTTAAAAGTCTTGTCGGCTCCATAGCCCTCATGGTGAGCTGATGCCCTAGGTGCATGTATTTGCATCCTATCAGTCATGTGAGTCATGGCAACTATAAACTGCCCAAACATGGCTTGGAAGGCTGGGTTCCCCATGTCAGCTTGATTGAACTAGGGTTGTTCAGGTACGGTCTCCTCTCTATCATGGTCTCCTACACCTCCTCCTGGTGCAGCAGTGCTGCCCTCAGCAGCATGTTCTTCATGTGGTCCAGACATCTTCAAGTTCTTCTTCTCCTATGTGAGCAGAAGATACTATTAAATAAACTGGAAGACACTTAGAACAAACTCTACAACCTTAGTCCTATGTCTCTGTAGACTCAGCGAACCTAAAGCTTTGATACCACTTAATTGTGGCATACAACTCTCAAAAACATAATTAACTAATGCGGAAGCGTTCACTAAGAAGCGGATTACCAAAAATCACTAAAAATCAAAACCTTTTTATCAAGAGATCCATCAAAGGAAAACTTTCTCACATAGAAACAAAGTAACATATTTACAATCTTGTTTAAAGGTACATATTCTGTATCATCTCCTTCAGAGAATTACAAGCATTAACTATCCTTCTAAGCTAAACACATGCGGTATAAAATCTCGAGGCACTGAGCTAAAATCTTGAAAGCACTAACTACTACTCCGAGGACCTGAGAGTACAGAGACGACACATATGACTCTATTTACATCTATACAAGGCATAACATCCAGTGTATCCACCTGAGACTTCACTGCTATCCCTGCTGTTGCTGTTGTTGCCTTTCACCTACTGAAGGATTCCTGCCTCCTCGTCCGCATCCACCTAAAAATGTGATTCCCACGGGGGGTGAGACAATTGTAATTTTCCCCAGTGAGAGATATAACTCTTCGCCATAAACATTATTATTGCAGCTTAAGAAGAATAATATACACAAAGGAATCATATTTGTTTGGAAGCAGTTAATTCAATGTCTAGTAGATTAGAACATCATTCTTATCAAAGAAATGCATCTATAATTTGATAGAACAACATGTCACTTATCCTTTAAGGAATATGAAGAACATGTATAACGTTTATTCACTATAGACTCATTACCACAACATTAACTCTCTTCAGTCTTAGATCATATATCTAATGCCTGGCATTTTCATTGTGGAGTCATGGCCTGTAGCCATACTCTTTTCACAAAGTGTTGGGATCTTAGTCCCTTAACTCACCAAGTACAATTCTGTTTCTTGACAAGTTCATCATCATGATTATATCATCTGGTATTTGAACCCATAACTCACCATAGGATACTAATTACGACTTTATTAGATATCTTAATACCTTCAGATCATCTGACCAAGGACATCATGATTCTTGATACAAAATGTATTGCACATAGTACACAAAGTTCAATGATTCTTACTACACAAAGCATATGAAGGCTTATAAAGCCTATAAAACATTCTCAATAAACAAAGCATCATAGCCCATACCTGGCTATGCTCATCTTCTCAACATATCTGCATGATTAGTAATCATGATACAATTACATATCAATATCATGCAATACAAGGGTTATCTTATTACATTCATAACCCATTAGTCTGTATATGACCTTCACATAGGATTACCCTATGTTAAAATTTCACATAGCAGTATCCTATATTAGGGTTCACATAGCATTAACTTGTCATAGGGTTTCGCATAGCATTACCTTTATTAGGGATCACATAGCATTAACTTGTAATAGGGTTTCACATAGCATTACCTGTATTAGGGATCACATAGCATTAACTTGTAGGGTTTCACATAGAAATACCTTGTATTAGGGTTCACATAGCATTAACTTCTAATAGGGTTTCACATAGCATTAGCTATATTAGGGATCACATAGCATTAACTTGTAATAGGGTTTCACATAGCATTACCTTGTATTAGGGCTCACATAGCAAGGAATCAATATGGATAATCATAAGTATTTGATCATACTTATTTATTCTCATCATTTATCATTAAATGAATTATCAACACACAACATGAGTTTCTCTCTCATCTTTGCCAGAATATGATTACATCATAGTTTATAGGTTTGGAATAACCTTTTCATAAGGCATGTTAGCCTACATTGAACAGGGTGCATTACATCTCAATGTAATCATTGACATGACACATCTCATGTGTCATTCATCCAATTATATTGGACTTATAACGCATCAAGGTATAGTAGTATTGGGGTGTTGGATGTGATGTCTATCATATCTTGATGTATCACTTCCCTCAACACCTTTATTTTACTAGAGTTCATCCACTTAGCTTGTATTAGGGTATTCCCCATCCTAATACTTGATGCACCGATTCATCACATTTATCATGTAAAGTATTGGTCATTAGTCACTCACTCAGATTATATAATCGTTGCTAATACTTTGGAATCATCCTTGAGTTAGGAACTATTAATATAAGGATATTCATTATCAACCTCTCTAGGTGTTACATTTGTCATATCACTAATCACTATTCCATTATTAGGAAAAGTATCCTTCATACTTATAATTTGAGGATTCACATAGCATATTCCATACATTTATGGATTTCACATAGTATTACTCTTCAATAGAGTTTCATATAAGCATCCTTCTATATCAGGGTTTCACTTAGTATTATGTGAAATTAAGATTACACAACACATCACCCAGTGCTAGGTCTTCACATTGGATTAGTGGCACTACTCTATATTAGGGTTTCATGCACCTTTCCCCATTTTAGGGATTAAGGTTTTCTATTCACATCCAAGTAGGGTTTCTCTTACCTCATACCCAAATTAGGGTTAGGATGTACAATTCCCATTAAATTAGGGTTTCCTTCGTTGTTACACTAAGTTAGGGTTACATCATCACCCTGGATTTATGATAACACTCAGCTTTGCCCTAAATTAGGGTTTTACACATAACTTTGCCCTAATTAGGGTTTCACACATAAATTTCACTTCAGAAAAGGGTGTACATTCAATAACCCTCGATTAGGGTTTACTATTCATACCAATTAGGGTTTCACTCAGAATTGCCCTGCATTGGGGTTAGGGCCCAATAATTAGGGTTTCATGATCTCATTATTATGGATCAAACCCTTATCACATATTTTGTTCATAGTGAGAGAATTAGGGATTAATTATAATAACATTCATCTCTCTCATTCTCTCTCTCGCTCATCCTCTCTAGGATGTGAAGTACTCCAAGATTGATCTAGGTCAACTCTTCACTTGAGTACACATATCTAGGGTTAACCTTCACAATCATCATGGGTCTACATCTTTAATAATCACATAGTTGTTTGACCTTTGATCATATTAGATGTCCAAATGGTCTAATCAATTAAACCATCAATTATATAAGGAATTCAAAAGAATTGACCAATTAAACTTTCAATTCCACAAAGTGATCAATTGTGTTAACCATTGAAATCTTCAAATGCGTTAAGTATCTAAACATGTTCACCATATTGGACCTTCAATTACATGAGATATTCAAATAGATTAACCATGTTGATCTTCACAATGTTAATTACTTAGACCCTCAATGATCTTGGTTCTCATAACTCAATTGGTTGAAAACCATTTGAACAAGTTATACTTGAAACCAATTAGACAAAGTAGGTATTGAAACCGTTTGCACTTTGGGTCTCCAAACGGTTTGAGATTGTTTGGTCCCTGAGACCGTTTGGTCCCAAACGGTCTTGAGACCGTTTGGACCCAAACGGTCTTGCGACTGTTTGGTCCAAACCTTCTCAAAACCGCATGGACCAAAAAGGTACTTCAACATTCAATCAACTCAAGGTTTCAATCCATGGACCAATTATAAATTGAACCACTAAAGTGTTCATCAATTGGACCAATGAATCACAATTCAATTAGACCTTCAATTTAGGGTTTTGACCCCAATTGAACTAGGTTTGATAATCAAGAAACCATCACTTAGGGTTTGAAATCGAGGATCCATCAATGGTTGACATTGTGGAACCAAATCAATTGAAATCAATGAACTATCATCATCACATGATATGACATGACCTCAAACGGTCTTGGATGACCACCAAATGGTCTTGAGACCGTTTGGTTGATCTCCAAACGGTCTTGAGACCGTTTGCCCATTCCATCTGTAAAATCCCTGACCTGGGTTATGCCTTAACCCTAGGTGTTTTGCTTAATAAAGTTAATTATATGCTTTCTCTTATTTCTTGAAAGGTAATTAAGGTTCAAGGGGAACTTATGTTTCAATTTTAGTCCTTTTCGAATAATGTTGAAACATTGTTTTGCTTGTTTTGGACTGAAATGCAAATTACCAAAGTTGAGGGGTTAAATTGCAAATGTTACATGATAAGATGTTACTCATGTGTTGAAGCATCAGGATAATGAAGATGATGCATAGGTAAGGCTTGTGGTAGCCTGAGTACCAATAAAGAACTGATAAAGCAATGTTTGTGCATTAAAACCCAGTTTTGGTGTAATGTGCAATTTACCCAAAACCTAGGGTTCAATATGGAAATTACTACTTCAATAAGGTCCCTAATGTTTCTTGGCATCATGTAGAGCAAATAAAATGAGAGGGGCGCCTCATTTGTATCTCTTTGGAGGAGAGAGAATGTTGATATTAAAATAATCAAGATTTAAGCATAATTGGAACTTTACTTCAATTTAATGCAAAAATAAATATATTAATTAAAGCCCCCTTTAACCAAAAGGTGAGGGATGAGTTTGCAAGAGAATGGAACACCATGTGCCTTGCAAAGGCACGAAAATATCCAAAGGAAGTGGATAACTCACACACATTATTATAAGAAAAAGAAATATCCACTCACTTATGGATATTAGTATTATATGATCTAAGGTGCTTAATTTGCTTTTCTTTAAATCATGGATAATTGAGAGGAATAAGAGGAAAAGAAGATATCCTCGTGGCCAAGGAAGGGAAGGGGGAAGGGGCAAGGAAATGGAGGAGATAATTCCTACTTTCTCTCTCCTAAAATTAATTTTTAATAAAATTCATATATATGCTCCTTTATCCATGAGTTGAAAGGGAATTTCGAATCCACTTTCACTTCTTACTTGCAAAAACGACCAAGGGAACTTGGAGCAACAGGAGGACGACCCCCAACCTGTTAGTAAGCTTCTTGACCTTCGTTTACCTTGATTCCATGGTGGAAATTGAAAATTAATACATGATTTCTTCATATCTCGATCCCATCTTCAATTCTAGCCATTCCGTTTCACTCAAAGCTTGAGGACGAGCCTTGGGATAGTGAATGGAGTTGCATACACCATTGTTGATGTGAGATTGAAGATTTGAAGCTCAATTAGAGGTGGGTTTTATAACTTGAACCCTTGAACTTTGTTATTGATTCCATATTTTTATCAATTGTTGATTCCTTCGTTATTCCCAAAATTGTATTTGGATGATTGGTGAAATCACCATGGAAATTACAGCAAGTTTCGTGGGTTTGTAGCTTGAAGATGGTGATGTCATCTTAAGCACACACCTCAACATGGGCAACCGGTTTCAAAACCGATTGAGTTAATTCGGTTACAAAACCGAATGGATAATTGATTTCAAGACCGAATGGGTAATTGCTCTCAAGATCAAATGGGTAATTGATCTTAAGACCAGTTGGAGATACTTGCTGATGCAGTTGGACGTTGATCCAATGGTCCTAATTGATTGGTTGAAGGAAACCCTAGATGCCCAAACAGTTTCAAAACCATTTGGTGTTGAAATGCCAAAATCGAATGGAGATCTAAAGTGATCAAATCGTTTGGAGATTTGAGGTGATGATTGATCCATTGATCCAATGGTTGATAATAATGATTATCAATGATAGGTACAAAGGTTGAAATCCTAAAGTACCTAGATAATCAATAACTTTAGAATGGTTAACCCTAAAAGCTTATGAAAGCAATGTCTCAATACACTATGTCAACCATAGTTGTACATATTTGATTGAAAGGTTGATGTAACCTAATCAAGTTGAGCGGGTGATAGAAAGGAATTCATACATGAGTATTACTTATGAAGAATATGTTATTAGGTTATGATCCTTAGTAAAGAGATCATGAAACCCTAATCGAGTGGGTTAATAAGCCATAATCCTAAAAGTTGGGCAATCTTGAGTGAAACCCTAGTCTAGAGTAATGATGTAACCCTAATTTAGGGTGATGATATAAGAAACCCTAATTATGGGTAATTGAATGGAAACCCTAATTAGGATGAATAGCAAACCCTAATTGTGGATAATTGAATTTAAACCCTAATTGAGGGTGATGTCATGTAAAACCCTAATTGAGGATGATGCCATGTGAAACCGTATGCAATGGTATGATGAGGAGCCCTAATACAGGGTGAAGGTATGTGAAACTCAAATTTTGAGTTATAATTAGTGAATCCCTAATATTAGGCAATATGATGATAAACCATAACCCCAATAAAAGAACCCTAATGATAAAATAGTGGGTATTACCTTATAAAGATGAAACATCTCAAATGGTTGATCATAGGCAACTTTATAATAAGCAATGCCTTAACCTGAAATGAGTCCATATCATTGAAGATTGTTGGACCATTCTTGTGTGTGACCTATGCACTCCATGGTAAAAGTGATAGGTTAGTGGATGAAAGCATTAAGATGGGAAATACCTTAATACAAGATAAGTTGATAACTCAAGTAAGTTGGAAGTGATGAGGAAAGTGATACATCAAGATATGATTGATATCACTTTTAGCAACCCAAGGTTGATAAGCATTGATGTACCTCAAATCCAATTTACATGATAGGAAACACATGAAGTATGTTATGTAAATTGTTACTATGAAATGTAATGAGTTTGATATACTTTGATAAGTATAGGCTAATATACCTTGATAATGGGGTTAAGCCAAACTAGTGAGTATGATGTAATCATACCATGATAAGGATGAGAAATGAACTCATACCTTGTATTGATAATCATTTGATGATAAATGTTAAAAGTAATAAACATGATTGAATACTCAAGATGTTAATGGATGCTCCTAGAGGTGTGGAGCAATATATTAAGGATGATTTGATAAATATGAAATCCTAATTAATGTGAGATGGGAAACCCTAACCCTAAATTGGGTAACGGGACATGAGAAACCCTAATGTGACGTGAATAGTAGGCCCTAACCCTATTGAGGGAATAGTGGTGTTACTATGGTGTTACATGAGGTGATATGTTATTATTGCCTAGTGAGAGGTGACAAGATGTGTAACGGCCTTGTGATCCATATGATTAGATGTTGCCTAGTGATAGGTGACAAGATGTTTGATGGCCTTGTGAGTCATATGATTAGATGTTTCCTAGTGAGAGGTGACAAGATATTTTATGGGCCTTATGAGCCATGAGAACAATCGTGGAATAGTGAAAGGTACCAAGATGATTATAAAAGTTTATTTTAAGAAATGATAATGTTTTAATAAACTTAATAAAAGGAACAATTGTATTCAATAAATAATGTGAAAAGCTATGAAGGCTACCTCAGGAGTGGTTAGAGTCTACTGCCTGGCTGTGTAATCAGGATTGGTTAAAGTCCAATACCTGGAAGAGGCATGAAGCCTGTAATCAGGAGTAGTTAGAGTCCATTGCCTGGATGTGTAATCAGGAGTGGTTAGAGTCCACTGCATGGCTGTGTAATCATGATTGGTTAAAGTCTAATACCTGGCAGAGGCATGAAGCTTGTAATCAGGAGTGGTTAGAGTCCACTGTCTGGCTGTGTAATCATGATTGGTTAAAGTCCAATACCTGGCAGAGGCATGAAGCCTATAATCAGGAGTGGTTAGAGTCCACTGTCTTGCTGTGTAATCAGGATTGGTTAAAGTCCAATACCTGGTAGAGGCATGAAGCCTGTAATCAGGAGTGGTTAGAGTCCACTGCCTGGCTGTGTAATCAGGAGTGGTTAGAGTCTACTGCCTGGATGTGTAATCAGGATTGGTTAAAGTCCAATACCTGGCATAGGCATGAAGCCTATAATTAGGAGTGGTTAGAGTCCACTGTCTGGCTATGTAATCAGGATTGGTAGAGTCCAATGCCTGGCGGTGTAATCAGGATTGGTTAAAGTCCAATACCTGGCAAAGGCATGAAGCCTGTAATCAGGAGTGGTTAGAGTCCACTGTTTGGCTGTGTAATCAGGATTGGTAGAGTCTAATGCCTGGCGATGTAATCAGGATTGGTTAAAGTCCAATACCTGGCAGAGGCATGAAGCCTATAACCAAGGGATTGGCATAGTCCAATGCCTAGATAGAATATGATGATGTATACTCTTATGTCTGTAATAATTCAATATTTGTTTAGCAGATTGGCTAAGGCCAATAGATGAAAACAAGAATGAATCATGGGTGACATATTAGGATAACAAGGAAAAGCTTGAGATTTTGAAATGATATGGTAGATAAATGATATACATGTTCTTCCTATTCCTTATTATGAGGATAGATGATTTATTGTTCTATCATAAATAGTTGCAATGCTTTAAAAGATGAGAATGCTTTAAACTGCTTATCCGCTGCCAAGTTTTATATCATTAGACTGCAATAATAATGTTTTTGGCAGAGAGTTATATCTCTCGATGGGGCAATTACAATTGTCTCACCCCCATGGGATCCAACATTTTTAGGTGGACAAGCACGGAGGAGACTGAGAATATCTTGTAGAGGAAGAACATCAATAGCAGCAAGGACAACAGTGACAACTCAGGTTGAGTGTACTGTCTATCGTGTCTTGTAGATAGAAGTCCTATGTGTCGTCTCTGTATTCTCAGGTCCTCGAAGTTAGTAGTTAGTTCTTTTAATGTATCGATCTGAGATTTTGGCTTGATGCCTTGAGATTTTGAGTTGCTTAAGTATAAAAAGGACAAAGTGATTGTTGTATATAATTCTCGAGAAGAGATAGTACATGTGATATGCTTATGAACCAGGATGTAGATGATATACATTGGTTCTTGATAAAAGAGTTTTCCTATGTATGGACCTCTTTGCAAAAGGTTTAAATTTTTAGTGATTTTTGTTAATCTTCTGCGAATGATACGCTTCCACATTAGTTAATATTGTTTTTATGAGTTGGTTGCCATACCATCATCAAAGTGTATGACATCCAATTAGGGTTTTGGACCACTGGATTGATTATCAAATCAGCACTTAGTTGCAATTTAATTTGGTACCTTTAGACCTTCAAACACTTAGCCATACTTAACCCTAGACCTCCAAACGGTCTTGGGTGACCCCCAAACGGTCTTGAGACCATTTGGGTGATCCCCAAACAGTTTTGAAACCGTTTGGGTCAATCAACCCAAAACATCATCTCAATCAATTGGAAATTCATCACTTAGTCGATTAGGGTTTGCAATTAAGTAATCATTCACAATTGAAACCTTCAAGATCAAACCAATTGAAACCATTGGATTAAAAATCCAAGAACCACAGCATATATCTTCAAACAGTCAACCATCTCAAATAGTCAACCATTCCAAACGTTTTGGAAACCGAACCACCAAACGATTTGCAAACCGTTTGGTCACCAAACAGTTTGGTGAAACCGTTTGGACTCAGAATTGAAACCGTTTGCCCTAGATATTTGGGGAGGTGTTTGATTATGATGATGTCATAATCATCAAGCTCCAAACTCACGAAATTTACTGTGATTTCCATGGAGATTGCATCAATCAACCAAACTTAATTTCGGAAGTGTAGAAATGATCACCAATTGATAAGAAATTGATTGCAATAATAAAATTAAGGGTTCAAGTTATAAAACCCGCCTCCAATTGAGATCCAAAGCTCCAAGCTCACGTCAACAATGGTGGATGTAACTCCTTTCACTATTCCAAGGGTCTTCCTCAAGCTTTGAGTGAAAAGAATTCGTTATAATTGAAGAGGGGATCAAAATAGGAAGAATTCATGCATTGATTTGTGATTTCCACCATGGATTCAAGGTGAAAAGGGATCAAGAAGCTTACCAACAGGTAGGGAGTCATCCTCCTAGTCCTCCCAAGATCCTTGGTCGTTTTCCAAACAAAGGGAAGAAGTGGGATCAGGGAAAGCCTTTGATTTGGCTTGTAAAAGGTCTTTTTATAAAAATTCAATGAGAGAGAATATGCTTTATTAAAAATTCATTTGATCCCAAAAATCATGCCGACTCTTCCCCCTCAACTCCTTGGATACGAAGATATCTTGTTTGCCTCTTATTCCTCTCAATTATCCATGATTTAAAGAAAAGCAAATTAATCACCTTAAATCATATTATACTATTATCCATATGTGAGTGGATATTTCTTTTTCTTATAAAATTGTGAGTGAGTTATCCACTCCCTTGGATATTTTCGTGGTACTTGCAAAGCTCAAGGACGTCCACACACATATGAATCCAACCATTTTAAATCCAACCATTTTAATTTTGGTTGAAGGCCCTTTAATTAATACATTTATTTTTTCCCTAAATTGAATTAGGGTTTCAATTAGGATTAAATCTTGATAATTTTAATATCAAGATTCTCTCTCCTCCAACTTAATTCAAATGAGTCGCCCTTCTCATTTTATTTGCTCTACATGATGCCAAGAAACATTAGTGACCTTATTGAAGTGGTAATTTGCATATTGAACCCTAGTTTTTTGGTAAATTGCACATTACACCAAAACTAGGTTTTAATGCACAGACATTGCTTTATCAGCTCTTTCTTGGTACTCAGGCTACCACAAGCCATACCTCTTCATCATATTCATCCTCATGATGCTTCAACACATGAGGAATATATTATCATGCACAATTTTCAATTTAACCCCTCAACTTGGGTAATTTGCACTTTAGTCCAAAATAAGCAAACATTGCTTCAACATTGTTCAAACAAGACCAAAATTTAAACATAAGTTTCTCATGAGCCCTAATTACTTTTCCTAAGATAAGATTAAGCATATAATCAACCTTATTAGGAAAAACATCTAGAGTTAACACATAACCCAGGTCAGGGATGTTAAAGAAACATCTCAAGTTGTTGAACTTGAGTGGAAATCCCCTCAGTCCGTCGTACCTGGATTTCCTAGAGTCCGTCTAGGTCATCCTATTGCCTCCGACAATGTCTCCCCATGATTCAAATCAGGAACATTTTTCTCATTCTATTATAGTACAAATTGTATTCTGGATTGTTTTTGCTTTTAGGTACCACACCCTTTGTTCATTCTTATCATAGGGGAGATAGATATGTAACCTATTCTATATATACCCATAGGTGTAGAATTAAAGTCTCCAGATCACCTTTTCCTAGTCTCTCGATCACCATCACCGGCCCTCTACTCTCTCTCTCTCTCTCTCTCTCTCTTTCACTCATGGCGCCTATTGAGATGTTTACGCTATCATTCATGATAGCCTTAACCTTTCCTCCTCTCCTACCCCCATCTTCCTAAGCGTCATTCCTGGACCCAACCGACACACAAGCCGTTGGTGAATTTTTGAAAGAAGACAACTACCATCCCAACACCACCAGCAATAAGCAGCTCCAGTATAAGACTCTTTATCTCTAATTCTTCATGATATTTATTCTATTCATTTATATCATGATATAGTTTGAATAGAATCTTTTTTGCATGCCCATTGCCTTCATGCTTACTAATAAGTTTGTCTTATTTGTAACTACATATTTACTTAATACTACTCAATTCGTACATAATTTACTTATAAGGGAGCATATGTCAACCAAAAAAGATGAGAGATTGAACTATAATTTAGATAATAACAAAACAAGAAAAAGTGAAAAGAGAGATTTCATAATGTTAAATCATGCATAGAGAGGTGCATGGATGGAGTTGTATTCATATTCAAAGGTAAAAGAGATCACATAGTGAACGTAAGCAAGTGTCAGAAGAATTCAACATACATTATTTACAAGCCATCCTTGTCTCTAGTACTTGTCATTCATCAATATCAATTTGTTTAGAGGATATTCAAATAATATATGTAGACCTTTTTCAAACCCCGACACAATACTACAAAACTTTAGTAAAATTAGAAGAGCATGGAAGTACAACAAATTGAAATTTTGACTCTCTTGACTTTAGAACCCTGGATGAGATGTGGTTGTATTTAATTTAAAACCCACAAATACTTCTGGGGCCCAAATTTGCTGTAGCAAAATGTTGTTCCGTCATGTTACAATTCATATCTTGCTCACAAACACTTGATTATTTTTCAGGGGTGGGTCTTTGGGGGTAGATGTGTGGTCTGGAACAACATCCTACAAGATATTTGAGTCCCTCATATGTATGGAAACTTAAATCTTTGTATCAATATCTTCCTGTAATCACTTTTGGTACTTGTATATCTATTCTCCTTGTACTGTCCTTACTTTTGATTATCACTCCTTCTCCTTGACTTGTATTTGTTTGATGTTCCTTGTCATATAACCTTCAAGTTGATGTTCTTCTTATCCTCCATACTTTGACTTCCTTTCTCTTCACTAGCAATAAATGATAAAAAAGAGATGTAGTAGTGGAACACATGGTAGTAGGAGAAATGATTGAACGGTTGTAGACTAAGTGTTTTTTTAATAAAGTTGGGAGTTGTTTACTCACCCTGTTTCCCCATCCAGGCTACCAAAAAACATCAGACTAAAAACCACCAGGTTACAACCCAACTGGTATCCGAAAGGTGAGCGAGCCCAAAACGTACACCTACTCGTATATCAAGAGTATGCTATAGTCTGCTACCTTTTACACGTTTGAAACAACTAAGCCCCTATAAGTAAAAAAAGTAAGACTCTCTAATGGGAGGTGGCACCTCCCTTATGCTACTAAACAAATAGCCATCATTAATGGACCAATTGTATATATCCAATTCCCCTTCTACCTTGTTAGCCTCTTTCTCAACACATCAAATATGTACATCAGGGTGTATGCTACCCCTATTGTGATGGATTCGATTTTTAGCTTAATTTTGAGAAACACATTTCTTTTAAAGCGTGTAGGATGTGATGGAGTGAACTTTTAGAATCCTTAGAACTTAATGACATAAGTAAAATCATGTGTATTTGAGTTGTTTTGAGAGTTCCAAGTGTTCACGTAAAGTTTGAGTGTTGAATGATGTTAATATCATGATTGAGATCCACAAGTTTATGATTTTTTGAGATATTTATTTGACAGGTCAAACAATTGACTTTTGACAGCAAATTTGAATAAAATATAGCTGGAGATATGATAAAGCTTTGGTTAAATTTTACGACGATTGAATATTTCTAGAAGAAGTTATTTAAGTCTGAAAATGATGAAGTAATATGTACATTTATGTATTTGATTATCAAATTTCAAACTATATAGCCTAAATTGACCATGTCATGCACACATGGATCTTTGACTGGAGTGCATGGATATGTTGTGACCTTAGTTCCTTAATCTCGTGTCCACATTTCCAGCGTCGAGAGCACCACTCCAATATGTTATGGAGAAACTAAGACCCTTGGATGCAAGATCAATGGCATTCGACTTCTCTCATAGATTGTGGTTAGAGCAAGGTGGGGGAAACAGTTGTAGCCGTGATCTTCCGAGCCACACTTGTCAAAATCGTGGGACGTTGGTGAGAACTGACTGAGGAGTGGCATTCTAATACTTTTTACTAGTTGTTTGACCCCTTTATAAGAGAATACAGTTTGAACTGAAGGAGATCACATCCCCATATTGATTCTCCATTAGAGGTACAAGTGGTGGTGAGAAGGGGAAAGACGAGATGCAAAGGAGTACTGAGGAGATAAAAGAAGGGAAAATAATTCCAGGAGCTAGGGGAGTTTATTGCACAGAGTTTCGTGCACTCTAATGGTCGTTCCCATGGCCAGATAGCTGCAGTTATGTAGAGGAAGAGGTGGACTTTGGAGGTGTTTGTGGAGTTCTCTTCACCACATTATGGAGCACAAGCGCAGTTTCCGAAGGCTGAATGATGATACCACAATCTTCAAATCGGAGTTTTATGGTACATGGGTTGTATGGACATTTTTGCCCCACCGCTCTGGAAGCAGAAGACAACGAGCTTCTCCAGCCGTGAAGAGTCGCCACAAAACAGGTGGTCTCAAGGCCAAAGGCACTAAGGGAGCACGAAAGAATCCTTTGGCGATGCTATCTGTTCACCTGGAAGATGAGATAATGACAAAATTGCTCGTCAGAGCAGAAACCGCGACGACAGTCGTTAGTGGAAGAATAGGGGACAAAGAGTCCGTGTTATACAAGGAGATAGCGGGAGTCAAAAATGCGAGAAAAAGGTCAAGTAATGGGCCCGGTCCAGACCAGAGAAAACCGACCAGCTCAAGTAGGAGTCGCACCCCTTAGGAGCCATGTGGAAGATTGAGATAGATCAAAAAGGATAAATATCTCAGAAATTATCTAGATCTTAGATAAATCACAGTGATTAGCCTGGTTATCAGAAAAAATACAAACAAACTACTGAAATGTTTAGAAAAATGAATGGAACAACATGAAACCATAATACCAGTCTTCATATACTTTAATCTTGATAGTGTATGAGATGGATCATGCTCATATCATGTAAAATAAATAGCAAATGACACGTAAAAATTTATGATATTTTACCAATGAATTTGTGATAATACATTTAATCGATTAGATGCCTAACATAATGATATATGAACATAATATGATGTACCTACTTTAGATAGTTAATTAAGTCTAATAACCTAATTAATGTGCAATAATTACAAATATGCTTAAGAAATCATGGAATATTTAGTATAATATCATATCAATACATGAAACCTTATACTTAATTATGAGATCAAGATGATCCACATAATTCATGATTATATGGTGATGACTCATAATCAATGGTTTCTAATCTTAATTGGAGTAATGCATGTAACCTAGGGTTAATTTGTGCACATAGTTATATACAATTGAAAAATCATATTATATATCTTAATTTGGAATTCAATACCACTAACATAATACCAAGTTAAAAATATGAATAATAATAAGACTAACTTAATGCACTAAGCTTAACCCTATTGAATCATAACTAGAGTTAAGATGATTAAAATCTGATGATAGTACATTATCTTTTCTTAATTAGGGTTTGACCAAGAGTGGTACTTGATTCAGGATTATATGATGATAAGGATATCTCTTTTGAAGGTACTCTTTACCTACTACTTAGCCTACTATTTAGTATGATTGTATTATGTGTGTACAAATACTTGACATATGATATTGGATGAAATGATTGTTCTTATATGATATCTTACTTGATTTTTCATGCTTATAGTTATGAAATATGAAACATAATATATTTGTTCCATTATATCCAATTACTTCAACTCTTTGGTAACTAGGTGTTGGAAAGTAAAGTACTTCATATCTGTAGTAGTAAAGTAATTGGAAGTGATTTAACTCTTTGATAGTAGATCGCATTGTGAAATGATCCAACTCTTAGTAGTAGATCATAAAGGCCTTAATGCATTCAACTCTCAGGCAGTAAATGCATGAACTATATAATAAAAATATGCCTAAAAGAAATATTTTTTTATCAATAAACATCTTTGTTCATATATATTTTTGTTATATTTATTTATTAATGTCAAGCATTAACTTTATTTAATTGTCAAATTACAACGTAAGGAGTGAAACCCGATAGGAGATCCATTCCCTACTAAATTGAATAAAATTAACCGTCACATACATCAAACACCACTATAAATCCATCGGGAACTGCTCCTATCTCCATCTCACCTGCTGCCACGTCTACGGTTAGCCTGGTTTCCCACGACCTCAACTAGATGGACACCATTAGCTTGGAGAGGATTGAAGACAACACCAAAGGATTTGGACTGTCGGGCACGTGGCCCGCGGTTTGGCTCACCGGGCCCACACGGCCTAAGGCTAACTGAGGTCGCAACTCAGGTGAGTAGTGAGTGCCCACCTTTGCTTGGCGCCACACCGTCACCGTATGCAGTCCCCATAACGCGGTGAGACAGCTTGCCCGTATAGGTGCTGCTACACGAAAATAATTCTTTTCTAGCCTGCCTCCCATCTTTATCCTAACCTTCTGTTTTCCGTCTGATTCCACAGCACCATGTCAGGCCAAAGAATAGAAACCGGAAAGTCGGGAGTGGAAGCTTTCTCATCAGGTTTTTGTATGATGTATACAGGATTGATGGTTATATTTACCGGAACTGGCAGAGCCGAAGATAGTCAGTAAAATGGGCGTGGGGTTCTTGTGAGGCTTTCTTTATTATAACCAACTTATTATCCCTTGCCAAGTGACAAACAGAACAAAAGGAAGCGAATTGAATCATATGCCCCTTATCATGGCGAGGAGGAATCATAAATGCATACATCTGCTAACTACTTCGAATGTATATTCCCATGTCCACATCTGGATAATGGATAATGCATTACAACAATGTTCACATTACTATGAGTGAGCACAAGTCCATTCTTCTCAAAATACGGTGCAACCCAAACCCACACAGTTTCATATACATACACATGTAGTACCTATTTCAATGTTTCAACCCGAACGGAGGGGGGGTTCGCTTTCCCTGTTCTCAACCCGAAAGGAGGATAGTCAGTCACTCGAGGGTGTTATGATAAGGTGGGACTTGTGGGAGCCAAGAAAATAAATGAGGCATGGGGATTTTGAGAAGCTTTTTTCTTCTACTTTACATCCACAACTCTTATCCTTTCCAGATGACAAACAGAGTAAAGTAAAGCAAACAAGAGGAATCATAAAATGGGCATATACATCTTCGAAACTACTTCAAATGTAGATTCTCATGTCCACATCTCGATACTGGATATGCATACAAAAATGTTCGGGAAACATTCGTTACCTTCTTTCGTGGGACCCGAGGAGCACATATTAGATTATTGTCACATTTCTTTGCGTGCACACAAACCCATTCTCCTCAATTTGTCTAGATGGGATTCAAATGCCTTATATAGTCCTTGTCCGGAAGCATGGCTAACTATTAGGGAACTTTAACAAATATATAAGAGCAGGGAAGTTCGGCCAGTTGAACTGAATTTCTAGTGTTTGGGTCCCCGGTAAGAGATTTGGTTGTATTCAATCTCAAAACGCGTGAATACTCGCGGGAGTGTGGGTACTTCGACCGTTGTACCAATATCTACCTGTATTCACTCTTTGTACTTGTATATTTATTGTCGCTGTGCTGCCTCCACTTTTCATTATTGCTCCTCCTCCTTGACTGGTATTTCTGTGTTCTTTTCATTTATTATTCTTCACGTTCATGTTCTTCTTCTCCGACAGACCTTAATCCCATGTTTGGTTCACGACTCAATCCAGACTGGGCACGTTTTGTGCCAAGTAGGTGAAACCCGATCCCGGTCGGCGACAGATGATGTTTGGTTTGGGGATTTCGGAACGGGTCCGTTTGGAGGTTCTGTTATCCCAAAATCCGGGACCAACTTTATCCTGCTATGAGTGGGATTGCAAATTCCAGTTCCAATTCAGCCCCGCTTTTTCCCTCTCCCCCGATTGTCTCTCACCCCATTTTTACTCCTCTCCTCTCTGCCCGTGCTCCAACCAGCTACTTGCATAGCTTGCTCACCCCTGCTCTAAGAAGAAGATAGCCAACAACATGTGTTGGTTGCTAGGACTAGTCCGGAACCAGTTGTGGTAGTAGTTGTGCGTAGTCTGTCACGGTGGCAAGATGCGATCCCCGACTTTACTCACCGGCCCTGTGAGCAACATCTGTATCACGGGTCAAACAACTGCTACCAAGCACTGAATTGAAAGGTAAGGCCCGCTACCAATCCATCCATCTAATCTCATTCTCCTACCCCATCACTTTAACCATACTTTAGGCATGTTTTCAAGGAAGCGGCGACAGAGAAATCCTAGCTTCCGCTTTGGGTCGTGCTGCTATAAATTACAAGCAATGCTAGTGGTACTGCTACCCTTGTAGTTGCACGCCATTCTCCAACTCCTTACAGACATAACTGCTTCTGATTCTTCTTTGAGCGAGCTCTCATCCTTTATTAGGTAGGCCGATTTTACCGGTGTAGTGATTATTGTTGCATTTTTTATTTTGATTATTGAATCGTCTGAACTTGTATGCAATTTTTTTCTTCTTCTGTTCTTTCTCATCCTGGACATGGACGATTCCTGGTGAATGTGGAATGCATTTCTACAAACTTTAGGTATTCCTTTCTACAATTTCCTCCAATTTACTCTCCCCCATTGTATAAAACGACTGCACTATATGCGAGGGACATGTTGAAATTATTGTTAATGTTAGTCCCCAACATTGATATGGCAATGTGTGTTGGTTTTAAACTACAATTTGTTTCGAGACAATTATTTCTTGTCTCTTATGAATTAATCATATTACTTGCTTTTGTTATGCTAATCATATGCCATTTGAAAATCGTGTTGATATAAGGAAAATCAGGGTTTTGTGGTTGTGGTGTGTAAAGATTAGGTTGTGGTTGTTGATAATCTTATTTTTGTGGTTGTGGTGGGGAAAGGTATTGATTAATCCAATATATTTTACTGATATTTATCTACACAACTATAATCTACTATTGATCCGATTTATTTTAGTAATATTTAAAAACAGAATTATAATTAATCTGATTTATTTTACTGGTATTTATCTACCCTAAAATATTTCATACACATTTCTACCTGGATTATCTATTATAATCCATAGTCCCATCAATTAAACATTTTTTCATATTATTATTGTGTGTTCTGGTTTTCATGGAAGAGTCTTTTTGTATTTGAGTCACCCTTCTAGAAGCATAAGACCTTACTAATTTCTGCCTTAATAAAGATATTTGAAGAAAATCAGAAACTTTTACATCCTTCTTCAAATTCTTAGCTAGTATACAAGCACCTTCGTTCATATAATTCAAATATGCATCTACTTGAGGTTTGAGAGCTATATTCTAAATATATTTGTTTTTTCTTGCAAATTCTCAATACAAACCCTATTCCACTCTTTCAACTTTACATGAAGAAACTGCTCTTTACATATACCAAGATCTCTAGACTATATGAGCCTATATACTATCAACACTACCAATGTAAGAGTCAAAAATCTTCCTATTTATCTCCAACCATATATGATTGATAATCACACAAGCTATGATTTTCCTATCACCTCCAAAAGCAAGCAGACCATCATCATCATCTTCAAGTTTGGGGCTAATAATCTGCCTAAATCTCTAGCAAATTGTTTGGAGAAATAACATCCATAGAAAAGATGATGCTCTTGTCTTTTCATAAAAAAAGCATAGAGTGCATCTTGAAGTCAGGTAGAAGCCAAAAAAGCGTTTAAGACATCGATAGTAGTCAGTCTATTTTAGAAAAATTTCCATAGAAATATAGAAATTTTTCTAGGAAGGTGCTTCGGTGATAACTGTAACGACAGTCGAACAAATTGTTACTAATTAAGCGGAATAAATATAAATAACGGATTAACAAAAATCACTAAAAATTAAAACCATTTTGCAAAGAGATCCATTTCTAGGAAAACTCTTTAAGGAAGAACCAAAACTTCATATACATCATTGTTCACATTGTACATACAATGTACCATCTCTTTCTCGAGGATAACATATAACAGTTGCTTTATCAAAACACATACTGGAGCAATATAAAACCTCTAGGCATTCAAGCCAAAATATCTGACTATTCATGAAACCGGTACGAACCAACTCCAAGGACCTGAGAGTACAGAAACGACACATAGGACTTCTATCTACAAGACACGACAGACAGTATACTCAACCTGAGTTATCACTGTTGCCTCAGTTGTTGTTCCTTCTCTGCAAAAAGGTCTTCACCTCCTCGTGCACGTACACCTAAAAATGTTGGGTCCCACGGGGGTGAGACAATTGTAATTGTCCCGGCGAGAGATATAACTCTCCACCGACCATATTATTATCACAGTTAATCATTTATAAACTGAGCAGAGGTTCTTATTATATTAACAGGCAGGATTAATCACTGTATAAACAGAATGAAGTAATCTCCTTTCTTAAGGAGAATATTGCATCTACCCATGGTAGAATTAATAATCAACTATCTGCTTTGCATGGAATGTAAAGAAACATAAATCACATCTATCCACTAAGGATGCATAAAAGAAATGTAACATCAGCCAAATGATTTCCATATTTAAGCAAACATGCTATGCGGCTGATTACATTTTACAATCACACTTAATCCCTGAGGAGATGAGGTATTCCGCTCATACTCCAACTGACCATTGCGAAGTCGAAATCGGTTCCATACATAGGTCAATGGAAGAGCCAGACTCCATAACCTCATCCTCCCCAGTCAGTGTGGGTACAAACTGCAGGACATCTCGTGTCACTGCTAAAATAGGTAATCTAGGAGTATACTGGAACTTCGCTATGTAAAGCTACAACGCCAACTGTACTCTGTTCGGGAGAGAAAGATCTCATGTTTATCTAACATCCATCCCGACCTTCATCATCGGGAGATTCGTGATACATCCATCCCAACACATATAATGAAGGATTGTGGGATCTCGTGTTTATCTACCACCAATCCCGCATTAGGGCATCAAGATATTTTCACCCATCACCCCCACATACTCAAAAGTATGCCCTCCAGGTTATGCCACGGAGCAACCCGTTTCACCATCACCAACTATTGACGATGATGGATCTATGGCCAGGGCTCTACATGATAAGATTTCACTTGGTTAATTAAGTACAATTCTGTATTCTTTTAGCATCAGTCAATTTTCAATCAAGAATTATTATGACAAATGCTACAAAGAAAGGTGTAATACATTTATCACATCCTTTTCATATCTTTAAATCACATGATACTTGGGATCTCAGTCCCTTTCCATGTTACTGGGAATTCATCACATAACATTGTTACCTCTGTAACTGGTAACCATTACCTCTAGGTCCTTAGACCAAGGTATTCATTTCACTTGTTGTACAAGTATTCTCATGTCTCACAAGGCCATTCACATCTTGTCACCTCTCACTAGGCAACAACTTATTCACATGGCTCACAAGGCCATTCACATCTTGTCACCTCTCACTAGGCAACAACTTATTCACATGGCTCACAAGGCCATTCACATCTTGTCACCTCTCACTAGGCAACTACTTATTCACATGGCTCATAAGGCCATTCACATCTTGTCACCTCTCACTAGGCAACAACTTATTCACATGGCTCACAAGGCCATTCACATCTTGTCACCTCTCACGAGGCAACAATTTATTCACATGGCTCACAAGGCCATTCACATCTTGTCACCTCTCACTAGGAAACAACTTATTCACATGGCTCATAAGGCCATTCACATCTTGTCACCTCTCACTAGGCAACAACTTATTCACATAGCTCACAAGGCCATTCACATCTTGTCACCTCTCACTAGGCAACAACTTATTCACATGGTTCACAAGGCCATTCACATCTTGTCACCTCTCACTAGGCAACAACTTAGTCACATGGCTCACAAGGCCATTACACATTATACTTGTTATACAAGTATTTAACATGCCTTACAAGGCTTATGCAATAAGAGAAATACAACCTTCCCATCATTAGGGTTAGGATTTTCCTTCTTATCGATTAGGGTTTCTCTTACATATCATCACCCTTCATTAGGGTTAGGGTTTTCCATTATTAACCATTTAGGGTTTCAAGATCATATTATCAATGATCAAACCCTAATTCATTGCTCCACACATCTAGGAGCAAACATTGATATCATAAGTATTCAATCATACTTATTCATTCTCATCATTTATCATTAAATTAATCATCAACACAAGGTATGAGTTCCTCTCTCATCCTTACCAGGGTATGATTACATCATACTTTATTAACTTGGCTTAACCCTTTCTCAAGGTATGTTAGCCTACACTTATCAAAGTGCATTAATCACATTCCATCTCAACGTAACAATTTACATAACACACTTCATGTGTTACTCATCCAAGTATATTGGATTTGAGGTGCATTAAGGTGTATCAACCTTGGAGTGCTAGATGTGATATCTATCATGTCTTTATGTATCACTTCCCTCATCACTTTTATCTTACTTAAGTTCATCAACTTATCTTGTATTAGGGTATTTCCCATCCTAATACTTATGCACCAACCTATCACATTTATCATGTAATGTATTGGTCACTAGTCATATACTTGAATTGTCCAACCATCATCAATTGATATGGACTCATCTCAAGTTAAGGCATTATTGATATAAGGTTGTTCATTATCAACCACTTTAGGCGTTTTACCTATCAAGGCATTATCCACACCATTACTTGGTGTTATACTCATCACTCCTAAGAGTATCTTGCCCTCACCTTTACTAGGCTTATCAGGTTAGAGGTGTGCATATGTTCATCATATCGGGTTGGAGGTGTATACACACTCACCATATCGGGCTAGGATTTGCACTTGTATCCATATCGAGCATGAGGTATCTTATTGACCTCATATTGGGCACAAGGTATATGTATGTGTCGCCCATGATACTTATGAGGTATCAACCCATCACCATGTCGGGCTAGTAGTACATTCAATCACCCTATCGGGCTAATCACCATCTAGGGTTAGCCATGACGGGTTAGGGTTACTATATCATCTAGGGTTGTGTATCGTGCAACCATGTCATACAACTATGTCATGCAACCATGTCGTGAAACTATGTCGTGCAACCATGTCGTGCAACTATGTCGTGCAACCATGTCGTGCAATATCACTTGTTATACTTCACTTATATCGGATTACCCAAATTAGGGTTTCATGTCAACTTATAAGTATTCATTCAACCTTGTATCGTGTATGGAGTCTATACTTGACTCCCTATCATGCAAGAGGTGTATACTACACCCCTATATCGTGCAACAATGTATTCATTCATATCCATATCATTCAAGTGAAGTAGGTGCATCATCATATCGGGTTAAAGGTGCTTTCTTGTGTGCTTGCACCCGATATCACTTTTATAAGGTGATATCATCATCTTCAAGCTCTAGACCTTTGTTCTAACTATTATATTTCATGGAAACAGGTCCAAGCAACTACTAGAACTCTCAATTTCATCAACTATTTCAGGAAATTTCGGAATTAAAAGTATTTCACTAATTATAACAATTTAGGTGAAGAATAATAACATGGTTGAGTTCAAGTTATAAAACCCGCCTTAAGAATCACTTAAAAGCTTCAAGCTCTAAAGATCCTCGTTCCTAAGGTTGAATATGCCTTTATCAAAGGTCCAAGGCTCGTTCACAACTCCTTCATATACAAGGAATCACCATGGATAAGCAATTGGTGAAGAAGAAAAGAAAGGTAGATCATAACCCTAATTCCATGCTTCAATTCAAGCTTGAAGACAACTATAGCTTACCTTAGGGTTATGTTTTGAGTTCCTTAGCTCCTTGGCCGACACCCTACAACTCTTGCGTGATATGGACTTCCTCTTGGCTGACACAACTTTGCTTGTGGCCGATACCCCCTCACTTGTGGCCAAAATCACTTCAATTGGCTAATATCAATTTGCTATGGGCAATATCAACATGCTATGGACGATACCCAAGGACTATGCACGATACCCTTGTGCTCTTGCACGACATGCCACCCCTATTGAATGATATGATACTCACTTTCATGATATGGCACTCACTTGGAGTCAAAACATTTCACTCTATGGCCGATATCACCCTATATGGCCGACATCACCTACTTGGGCGATATAGTCTTGCCATGGGCGATACCCAATGGCCCATGCATGATACCACACCATCCCTTCACGATATGGGAGCTCTATGCACGATACCTTAGGGTAGGAGGGTGGTAAGGGTCGCAAAATTACACCAAGGGGTGAAACTAGGGGTATATATACTTGATGATCATGAAGAAAGGCAAAAATGAGGTGTCAACATTTTGAGCTAGTAGGTGCCACGTGTCATGCATGGGTGACACGTGTACATGCATGCATCAACATTTATATTGTCTTGAAAAATGATTGAGTATCATCTTGAGATGCAAATTCGTCCATTATTTATCCATTTGGATAAGTCATCTAGGTTTAATCACTATTTTAAGTCAAACTGATACACTTTTTCTAAGGAAACTTATTGGCTGTCACACCTCACCTCCTTGAGGTGTTTTACACTATATGTACTTTTCCAAGAGTCCACAAAATGATATGGGACATCTCCTTGGGCTCCATGGCCGATAGGCACTCATATATAAACTTTTCAACTTGATACAACTCAAGTTAAGCTTTCAAATTCAACCCTTTTTCTTGGTCATTTCTTCACCAAGATTACCATCATTCATAATGGAATAAAAATGGTGTCTCCTTATTTATCTCTCCTATATATGATACCATCAGGGAGTAGGGACACTCTAGAGGTGGTAATTTGCATATCATCCCCACATTTTGGGTAAATTACAATTTGTACCAAAATTGGCACACAATGCTCCAACATTGTTCAAACAAGTTCAAACTTGGAAATTGGGCCTTCCAGAAGACACCACTTAGCATAATTCTATCTCTTATGATGCTAAAACACATGGGGTACATTTAACATGTGACATTTTGCATTATAGCCCCTAAATTTGGGTAAATTGAACTTTGGTCCAAAACAAAGGAAAATTGCTCAAACAACATTCAATCGAGACCAAACTTGAAACATGAGTGTGTCACATGATAACAAAGAGCCTTAGAGGATTATATTAAAGTTATAATCAACTTTATTAGCCAAAAAAAATAGGGTTACCTCATAACCCAGGTCAGGGTCGTTACAATAACACTCAAATTTAGACATTTATGTTAAGAATTTATTCATAGTTGTGTGTTATTATAGCCTTCCTATGGAAAAAATAACCCTAGATTCTTATCTTTTAGTAATTTATATCTTTCTATAGATAGAGTTTCTCAACTAGCCAATTTTAGGACTTGCATACACCAAACTCAAGAAGACATCAATTCTCCAGATTCTACCCCACAAGTGTCGTGTTAGGTGCACCAATTTAGGAGACGATGGTCCCGCTAACCGACTAGCGGGCCCAAGAAACTTTTGATATCTAAGACCCTATTTTTAATGTCCAGTCCTTTATTAGAAAGCATCTTCATTAATCAGAAGGTTCATCGACGTGAGCCCATCAACCACCAGTAATAGCCCCCCCTGGGTGGGTTTATCCCTAAGGAGTAAGGTCACGACCGCTACCACCATCATGACCTACGACCGTCGCGACTGCTAGATCCATCTCAGCCGCTACGACCATCATGACTGTGATGATGTCCTGAACACTACATCCATCACGACCGCGACTATGTCTCGAATGCGACAACCACATCTCCTATAAATACCCTTCCCTGGCTACCAAGGAGGGGGTTTTGCGGGCCCTACCTCCATACATCCACCAAGGTTGTTGTTTGGGACGGAATCAAGGAGAAAAAAGACCAAGGAGTCCAAAAGACCAAGGAGGACAACCCAAAGGATGGGATCCAACCCTTCCAAAGGCTGAGGATCGAGATCCACCTCTCCTGTATGGGCTAAATCTCTTCTTTGACCTCTTTCTTCTACTATTCTATTTATTTTTTATATAAATAATATTCTTCCATCTTTGTTCGGTGCCAACTATGCTTGTACATGGTTAGTTGAGCTCCTTCTTGGCTATGTAGCCTATTTTGGGCATGTTTATATACTTGTATCTTAAGCAAGTAGTTTTATTCCAGATCTAGTATGTTTTTTGTTCTATCTTCTCTTTCTGGTTATGATTGCTAGTTTGTTTGATCTCTTTCTTGCTTGAACTTCTATTTCTGCCTATATCAAGATATTCATTGTAGAAATGGATAAGAAAAAATAGTTTTGATCAGAATATGAAAAGAGGATGGTTCAAGGTGATATGTGCATAACCATAGACCTGGGCATGGCCGGGCCCAGTTTGACACAGTTGGACCCACTACTAGGTTCTATCCAGATCACACTTGTTCCTAGCATATCAGAATATTCTAGATCTGAGAGGGTATCTAGAATATTTTAAGGAGTTGATTTGTCATCCTTGAGAGGTTTCATATCATTGATGGGTTATAGTCACATTGCGCGAAAGCGAATGGGGTGACCCCCCACGGGAACAGATATCATAGTACATACTATATTTGGATGTAAGTTCCTTGCTAAGGTATTTGAGTGTTATCTACACCCAAGAATGGGTGCATAGACTGCCCAACTTGTGGTGACATGGCTAGGAACTCCTCCTCTTTGATTAGTAGAATCTGACATACTCTATTTTGTTTTTTTAACTTTATTTTATTTTATTTTGTGACACTTTGCTAGACTAGTTCTGGTTACAACCTTTTATCAACAATCGTCTTAGATTAACTGACTTAAGAGTGAGATCTTAATCATCCTAAATGTACCCATATCCTTGTGTCCAATCTCGTATATCTACTTTGACCCCGTAATAAAGTTGTGGGATTCCTTGAAGGTTTCAGGTTATAAATTTAAAAGTTTGATCCTTTCTGAATCCGCCTCCTTTCAGACGCGTGATTTAGGGCTATCATTCGGCCAGATCCATCTTCCTCACATCACTTCCTGATGTTTAAAAGTTTGTAGTTATCGTAAATATCTCTTCTAGAGATATGATCATTGTAAAGAACTAGAACTTAGATTCTTACCCTGTTCCATCATTAAAAATCTAGTAAGATTTCTTTTCTTAGATTTAGCCAAACAAGGTTAAAAATTAAAATACATTTACATAATGACTTAATTATGTGCCAACATGTAATAAAATCATGAAATATATTACATGTATTTCCTTTACTAACATAATGGATAAATAAAAATGAACAATAAGCTTTGCAATAATAATTCATTATTCCATAGTGTTCTATTATTTAAACAAATATGAAATTAATAGATTAAATATGTAAAATAAGTAAAATGTAGAATTTCTTAAAAAATAATATATATAGCTCTTTTAAAAATATATTGAAGATAATAAGACTCAATTAAGTGAGTGTTTATAATAAAGATATAATATTTTGTTAAATAAAATGGTAATGTGTTAAATATCCTAATGGTGCCATAACTCATAAAAGGACATCTTAAAAAAATTATGGTAAAAGTGTGTTCCTTGGGTGCCAATTAGCTTGGTTGCCAAGTTTTACTTTATTTGAATAATAATAATTATTTTAAATATAATTTGTGAAGAAAATAGGAGAAAAAAGCCAAACATGTTAAATAAATTACTAAACGTATTCAAAAGTGGAAATAAACTTCAGGTTCGAAATCTATATACCAAAAATAGTCTATTTTGGACAATCCTATCTGTTTTAATGTTAATATGAGAGAGAATGTATATTTAAGCCAAAAACATTATATAATATGTCAAACCATCCCAAAAGGGAAAATTAATTTTAAAACAGTCATCCTTACGTTTTAATTTTCCTGCATGTCAAGTTTACAATAAGATAGTATTCCTACGTGCCTTAAATTCATTATGAGAACAAAATAAATTATAATATCTAACATTATTAAATAAATAATGAAACACCTAAAAGATATGTAAAATGGGGATCATAATATATAACTATGAAAGTGCTATATATACTATGGAAGGTCAATCATTGGAATGTGATAAAAAAATAAAAATCATATAGTAGAATAGAATTCTAAGATATTAGAAGAGTATGATAATTATTAAAGTAGATACTACAGTAGTAACATGAAAACCTTTATATATTAGTTAACTAAATAAATTACCAAGAAAGTGGAAAATAATTATAAACTATAATCATCATTCCTTGAATACTTTTTATGTAAAAATTATTTGTTGGATAATGCTAGTTGCCTTGAATAAATTGTGGAAGAAAATATGGAAGTAATAATAAATAAAGGGCTAAGACTGTTTTGCATCAAAATCTTTCTTAAACTTTTTATTGTCATGCATACTTTTGGATTTTCATATATTTTTTAATAAATTGCCTCTTCTCAGGCAAGTCAATATTGTTTGCTTAAATTAAGAAACCATCTTCTTGCATAGTTGTAGAAAAGAAGGCAAGTAATAACTATTTAAGAGACCCTTCTCTCCATGAATTCTCCCTCTACACTCTAACCATCACATTGAGATTCCATTTTGAGTAGTTTTTATTCTGCATTATTTTGATATTATTTAATTTTTTACTGCTGACTTCTCGTAGAATCCAAATTCTATATATATACGGTGTGATGTCACTTCTTCCCCTATATATATATATATATATATATATATATATATATATATAGTGACACGATGTCACTTCTTCCCCTATGTTTAACTAGTAACCTTTCCGATAGAATTCTATGTTTCATGTCCTGCTCTAGTGAATTCACTTGACCAAAAGCATTCTTGTTGCTTTCCCAATGTGGCCTAGGGATCATGGTGTTTGGTTTGACATGAGCATCAACCTAGGATGAAACCCAATGGTTGTCAAGGCTAGCTCTTTGAGTTTTTTTTGGATATGGTGGAGTCTTAGGAAAACTTGTGGATTCTCCCTAGTGAGGTAACAAACTCACATTTATTTTCATTTTATTCATAATCAAAGTTTCTCAATTTTGTGTTCTCTCACGTTTGTGATGTGATGAACAAGTTGTTTTCCCTTTTGGATATCACCACTTTTGTCCAGTGTCTTTTTGCAAGACCAGTTTGTGTTCGGTGCACCATTATAAGGCAATATTTCTAGTTTTGTTAATCATTGATTTCCTCATTCCTAGGCTTCCCACTAACTGCTCCTTACTAGCTATGGCAAAGAGGGTGGTTTTGAGGTGATGTACCTTCAGGATCTTTGTTTGGGGTCTATGGATCCGTCGAAAACCAGACATCATCAGAGTTGTCTTACAACGATTTGAGGAAGCTAAGATCCCAGAAGTAAATCATTGATTTCTAGCTTCCCACTATGGTATCATACCTTTTCATTTTGTGTTCTGAGGGAAGGAAGGTGATAGTTTGTGATCTCCCGACTTAGACCCTTACATGGATTTTTAGGATTGTGTGATTGGTAGATGTTTTCAAAATTAATAGTAAATTATTCATAACACAGAAAAATAAAAGAAAATATATTTTGGAATTGTTATGTTTTTCTCTATCAAATGGTATCAATCTTATCCCCTAAGTTAAATATAATAAATACGTGATGTTTCAAAGGTTTTCTTAATTGTTTAATATTTCAAAAATTCATTGCGAAATATTGATAACTTGGAAAAATAAAATAATATATGTTGTAAATTTAGAAAGTTATAATCTATTCAAAGTTACCAGTTGTATCACCTAATTCCAACATAATAAATATGAAATTTATATGGATTTATATAATTGTTTAGACTTCCTAGAAAATCATAATTAATAATCTATAAGCCTAAAAAAAGTAGAATATGTTATGAACTCAATAAAATATAATCCAAAATATAATATGGTTTTGAAGACCTAAATCACTAATAATATAAGGACATTTTTTAGAGTTTATATAATTAATAAAAATGTAAATATGTTCTTATGTATGTCTTTAATAGGGTGCTTGTGGACTAAGACAAAATTAGTATTTTGACCCTAAACATATGTAGACTCCATATATGATTTAACAACTCAAGTTAATGTATGTGAATCTTTTCTATTTTCTAGGCACTACTATTATGACCAAATACCCTTTCCCATATGAGGCATGAGTAGTTATTCTCTTTTTATCATTTTGAAATTCTTATTTTATTGGATATTACTTATGGGTCCTCTAACCCCACATGTTGTATTTTGGATGCTCTCATCCTGTTATTTCACATGGACTAAACTTATACTTGCCTTTCCCTATTTATGTGCATACTTAGACTAACTTTATTTCCTGTAGTGGTACATTTGTACAACCATATTTATAGGGGCATGCTTTTTCACCTAGGGTGTGGTTTTCCACCCATTATTTATAGAGGCGTGCTTTTCCACCTAGGGTTTCTTTTTCAACTGTTATTTTTTGTTTGAGATCCACTTGTGTCTCAATCATGCTTGAAATAATTTTATTCTTTGTTTATTACGTACACAATTTAATTTTATTATTGTAAATTGAATATCTACATCTCAACCAGAATATGGCCCATGATTGAGCTAAATGGAAATGAAGGATCGATGTAGTCGACCCCAACATAGTTGGGATTGAGGCTTAGATGACGATGATGATGGTGATGATTGTAAATGGAAAATTTTTAAAGGCAAGATTCCCTACTTGACAATCTTTGGTTAGACATGCCTCATCTCTTGGCTTGTTATATTTCTCTTGGCACTTATTTCTTTTGATCATCCATTAATTTGATTCCCTTCTTTTGAACGTCCTTTCCTTTTATTTTCTTCCTCATGGGTGTTGTTTTTCAACCCACCCAGAGGTAGCACAACCTAAGGAGTTGGACATGGAGGACTTTGCATGAAGGCGTAGATCTAGTTAATGGAGAAGACTCATAATGGGAGGCATATTTGAGATAGATTAGACATCCATATACTTTAATTCTTATGTTCTAACTTTCATGTAAGCCCTATATGGGAGATAATGTTGTACTTTTTTAAAATTGAATATAGTCAAGAAATATATTTCCATTTCTATACATTGGTCTCTTTTTGTATATCATCATATGAGAAAAAATATGTCTATTCGAGCATTCATAAAAGTATGTTTGGTTATATGAATTTATTCTCAATTTTAGTAGGGAGTGGATTCCCTCTCGGGTCCCATTCCTTACAAGATGGTATTAGAGCCATAGTGGTCGGATTTCCGACTATTTCAATTTTGTCTCCCTAATTAGAACCTTTAGATTACATATTCACCCTCTAAGTGAGATACCTTAGAAATGACCTATAATAATTCATGAGATGATGAAAGATCAATTTGGGATCATAGGAAGTACATATAAAGATCATGATGAGCAAACCCTTATGTGAAGAGTCTCTAGTTGCCAAACCCTATGATGTAGGTTAGTAGTGACATGTATATTTGAATATAATAGGGTTTCAATTGATGATGGAGTTAGGTTGTGAGGACAATGAAGTAGTAGGATAAGGATATCTTGAATGGAAATTGTGACTTGGTTTTTCATTTTGATTTTGGGCCCTATTTTCAATTTTGTATCATACAATTTTGTCATCTAATTATTTTCTTAATATTTTTTATGTACAAAAATAAAGTTTTTTTTTAATTTTATCAAGGTTTTCTTGAACTAAGTCATAATTAAGAGATAAGTGAAGTTTTGGTAGAAAAACCCTAAAACAACTTGGGTAGAAATTTCAACCCTAGTTTTGTTTATGAAGTGATGACTAGGAAGATATATCTTATAATAAAGGTTTAGTTAAACTACCCTTTGTATCCTATGACCAATGGTTGATGAAATGAATCTTAGGGTTGGTAGGTTAGTAACACAAGGACCTAAAATTCAACTATAGTTGGTCTTGACTTGTTAATTCAATGCATGATATATGGACAATATAAACGACTAAAATTTTCACAACTAAGAGATGTATATGTGACCATAGTACCTTGATGTTGTTTAGCTTGATTTGTTAGGTTAAACCTTTTGAAGGGGTGGAGTATGGGTGATTAATAATGATTGGATGTTTAGATTTTGAGGACGAAATCCTTTTATGGGGTGGAGTGTTGTAACAAACTAGAACCTAGAATCTTACCCTATTCCATTATTAAAAATCTAGTAAGATTTGGTTTCTTAGATTTGACCAAACAAGGTAAAAAATTAGAACACATTTACATAATGACTTAATTATGTGTCAGCATGTAATAAAATCATGAAATATGTTACATGTATTTCCTTTATTGACATAATGGATAAATAATATGAATAATATGCTTTTGAGTAACAATTCATTATTCCATAATGTTCTATTATTTAAAATAATATGAAATTAAAGGACTAAATATGTAAAATAAGTAAAATGTATAATTTCATACAAAATAATAAATTATATAACTCTTTTGAAAATATATTGAAGATAATAAGACGAAATTAAGTGAGTGTTTATAATAAATATATAATATTTGGTTAAATACAATGGTAATGTGTCAAAATTCCTAATGGTGCCAAAACTCATAATAGGACATATTCAAAATAAAATATAATGGTAAAAACATGTTCCTTGGGTGTCAGTTAGCTTTGTTGCCAAGTTTCACTTTATTTGAACAACAATAATTATTTTAAATATAATTTGAGAAGAAAATAGGAGAAAAAGCCCAAAGTGTTAATTAAATTACTAAAAGGTTTTAAAAAGTAGAAATAAACCTCAAGTTCAAAATCTACATGCCAAAATTAGTCTATTTTGGAAAATCCTATCTATTTTAATGTAATTATGAGAGAGAATGTATATCAAAGCCAAAACATTATATAATATGTTAAACCATCCCAAAAGGGAAAATTAATTTTAAAACAGTCATCTTCATGCTTTAGTTTGCTTGTATGTCAAATGTACAATAAGATAGTATTCCTACGCGCCTTAAATTCATTATGAGAATAAAATAAATGATAAGATTGAACATTATTAAATAAATAATGAAACACCCAAAGGATATGTAAAATAGGTCTCATAATATATAATGATGAAAGTGCTATATAGATACTATGGAAGGTCGACCATTGGAATGTGATAAAAAAAATAAGAATCAAATAGTAGAATAGAATTCTAAGATATTATAAGAGTATGATAATGATTAAAGTAAATATTGCAATAGTAACATGAAGCCCTATATATTAGTTAACTAAACAAATTACCACAAAAGTGGAAAATAATGATAAATTATAATCCTCATTTCTTGAATAATGCTAATTTCCTTGAATAAATTCTGGAAGAAAATATGGAAGTAATAATAAATAAAGGGCTAAGACTATTTTGAAATGGAAGATTTCTTGAAGTTATTATTATTATGCATAGTTTTGGATTTCCATATTTTTTTAATAAACCGTCTCTTCTTAGACAACTTAATATTATTCGCTTAAATAAATAAATCATCTTCTTCCATGGTTGTAAAAAAGAAGTAATAACTATTTAAGCAACCCTTCTCTCTGTACTTCTCTCTCTCTCCACTCTAACCATCAGGATGAGATTACGTTTTGAGTAGTTTCCATTTTGTTTTATTTTGATATAGTTCAATTTTATGGTTGATTTCCCACACAATCCAAATTCTCACCTTTATATATATATATATATATATATATATATATATATATATATATATAGAGAGAGAGAGAGAGAGAGAGAGATGAGAGTCAGGCTAGAATACACTCAAGTGTACAAATCACGCCGTACACCTAAATGATGTTCGCCTATCTAGACCATATTTTTCCAAAATATAATCCATTGATCTTCATGATATAATAATAATAGGCCACATACAAAATTTGAACTCATTTGGATGAATGTAAGTCACTCATCTAAGGAAAACAAAATAGACGCACAAAACTAATTTGAAATACATGACTTTTGCCTCCTTTAGATGCATGACCTATAAGTGTCCAAATGAGCTAAAATTTATTATATAGTATGTTCTTATGATAATTAAGAAGATCAATAGTTTAGATTTTTCAAAAATTTATTGCATCTTAAAAAATGACTGAGGTGTACGGTGCCTCTGGTACACTCGAGTGTACACTAGCCTGACTATATATATATGTATATATATGTATGTATATATATATATATATGTATATATATATATATATATATATATATATATATATATATATATATATATATATATATATATATATATAGTGCGTGTGTGTGTGATGCCACTTCTCCCTATATTTCTACGGCTGACTCTTCTGTCCTTTTATTGGTTCAACAACTCAATGTTTCCTCTGATTTTACAATATCTCCTCCTTCTTATACCCAACCTCACGTTTAACTAGTAACCTTTCTGGTAGAATTCTCTATTTCAGGTCCTACGTACTCTAATGAATTCTCTTGATTGAAATAGCTCTTGCTACTTTCTTGAGGTGGCATGGGGATCATGGTGTCTGGCTTTGATGCAAGAATCAACCTAGATGACACCCAATGACTGTTAAGGCTGGCTCTTTGAGTCTGTTATTTAGATATGGTGGAGTCTCATGGAAACTTTTGGATTTTCCCTAGTGATGTAACGAACTCACCTTTGTTTTTATTTTCTTCATAATAAAAGTTTCTCAATTTTGTGTTCCCTCACATCTGTATTGTGATGAACAAGTTGTTTTCCCTTTTGGATATTGCCACTTTTGTCCTATGTCTTTTTACAAGACCAGTTCGTGTTCGATACACAATTATAAGGTAATATATCTAGTTCTGTTGATTGTTGGTTTTCTCATTTCTTGGCTTCCCATTAGCTGCTCCATACTAGCCATGGCAAAGAGGGTAGTTTTGTGGTGATGTACCTTTAGAATCTTTGTTTGGGGTCGATGGATCCGTTAGAAATTGGACATCATCGGAGTTATCTTACAATGACTTGAGGAAGCCGAGATCCCAGAAATAAATCACTGATTTCTAACTTCCACCATGGTATCAAACCTTTTCATTTTGTTTCTGAGGGGAGGAAAATGATAGTTTGTGATCTCCCTACTTTACCCCTTACGTGGATTTTCATGATTGTGTGATTGGTATATGTTTCCAAAATTAATAGTAAATTATTCAAAGGCCAGAAAAATAAAAGAAAATATGTTTTGGAATCATTATGTTTTTCTCTATCAAATAGTGTCGATCTTATCCCCTAAGTTAAATATAATAAATATGTGATGTTTCAAGTATTTTCTTAATTGTTTAATATTTCTAAAATTCATAGCTAAATATTCATAACTTGGAAAAATAAAATAAAACATGTTGTAAATTTAGAAATGTATAATCTATTCAATGTACTAATTGTATCATCTAATTCCAACATAATAAATATGAAAATTTTATGGATTTATCTATTTTTTTGGAATTCCTAAAATTCATAATTAATCATTTATAAGCCTAAAAAAGTAAAGTAAAATATGTTATGAACTTAATAAAATATAATCCAAAATATAATATGGTTTTGAAGACCTAAATCACTAATAATATAAAGATGTTTATAGAGTTTATATAACTAATACAAATGTAACCATGTTCTTATGTATGTCTTTAATAGGGTGCTTGTAGACTAAGATGGCATTATTACTTTGACCCTGAACATATGTAGACTCCATACATGATTTAATAATTCAAGTTAAGGTATGTGAATCTTTTCTATTTTCTAGGCACTGCTATTATGACCAGATATCCTTTTCCATACGAGGCACGAGTAGTTATTCTCTTTTTATCATTTTGAAATTCTTATTTTCTCAGATATTACGTATGGGTTCTATGACCCCACATGTTATATTTTAGATGCTCTCATTCTATTATTTCACATGGACGAAACTTATACTTTCCCTTTCTTATTTATGTGCATGCTTAGACTAGCTTTATTTCTTGTAGTGGTACATATGTACAAACATATTTATAGGGGCGTGCTTTTCTAGCTAGGGTGTGATTTTACACCCATTATTTACAGAGGCATGATTTTCCGCCTAGCGTGTGTAATTCCAATCATTATTTTTTAGTTGAGATCCAATTATGTCTCAATCCTGCTTGAAATTATTTTAGTCTTTGTTTATTATGTGCACAATTTATTTTTGTTATTGTAAATGGAAATTTTTTAAAGGAAAGATTCCCTACTTGAAAATCTTTAGTTATACATGCCTCATCTCTTGGTGTGATATATTGCTCTTGATCATCCCTTAATTTGATGCCCTTCTTTTGAACTTCCTAAAGTATTGCCTAGTTGTTATTTTCTACACATACTCAAGTTTTGTTGATGTCCTTTCCTTTTATTTTCTTGCTAATGGGTGTTGCTTTTCACCCCGCCCAGAGGTATCACAACCTGAGGAGTTGGACATGGAGGACTTTGCATGGAGCTTTAGATCTAGCTAATGGAGAAGTCACTTAATGGGAGGCAGAGTTGAGATAGATTGGACATCCCTCTACTTTGATCCTTATGTTCTAACTTTCATGTAAGCCCTATATGGGAGACAATGTTGTACTTTTATAAAATTGAACATAGTCAAGAAATATATTTCCATTGCTATACATTGGTCTCTTTTTATATATCATCATATGAGAAAAAAATATGTCTATTCAAGCATGCTTGAAAGTATATTTGGATAGATGAATTTATTCTCAATTTTAGTAGGGAGTGAATCCCCTCTTAGGTTCCACTCCTTATAATCTTTCCCTTTGGAAAAGACCCTATCATCTTGATCTTCATTTACCCTAATTACCTAACAACCCTAATTATATGTTTATTAACCCCAATCACTTAATGAGCCTAATTTATTCTAATTTATTTACCTTAATGACTTACCAATCCTAATTATCTATTAACCCTAGTTATTTACTTTGAAGTAAACCTAGAGAAACAAGAGTCTATATTTATTAACTCTATTACTTAACAACCCAAATTATCCTAATTTATTAACCCTAATTACTTAACAACCCTAATTATATATTAACCCTAATTATGTATTATGAAAAATTATGTACACTCCCTAATTATTTATGTCCCCCACTTGTGGCAAGCGCTATAATAACAACTCTCTTATCATTAGCAGAACTGGTCCATTCTACATAGTACTCAAAACCTAATTATTTAGTAACTCTAATTATTTATTAACCCTAACTATTTTAAAAAGACCTAAATTATTTAGTAACCCTAATTATTTAGTAAACTTAATTATATAGTAAGCCTAATTATTTAGTAACCCTAATTATTTAGTAAGTCTAATAATCCATTAGGATTTGTTGTCATTTATATTATAATCCATAGTCCCGTCAATTAAACATCTTTTTGTATTATTATTTTGTCTTTTAGTTTTAGTTTTAGTTTTAGTTTCCATGGATGAGTCTTTTTGTATTCAAGTCACCCTCCCATAACCATAAGACCTAGTAGAGAGCCTATATTTTAATTTGCAATTGAGAGTGTTTTGGAGTGTTTCTTCATCATTTGGTATTCTAAGAGCCTTTAGGATAGCATGCTTGTTAATCTAGTTCAATTAGAGTCAGGTTTTTGGTTCCCATTGTAATTAGTTCAGTGGCTGAATTGAGTTGTAACCGTTGGAAATCTAATGTTGAGCAGCTCTAGATATTGTTGGAGTTTGACTATAGGTTGTCTTTCATATGGATTTTTATGTGATGTATTTGTTAACAAGGGAACTGTAATACCCCGGACCTGGGTTATGCGGCAACCCTATTTATTTTGGCTAAGTAAGTTGCTTATAAACTTAATATAATACTCTAAGGAGTCTTGTTATCATCTGACACACTTATGTTTCAAATTTGGTCCTGATTGAATGTTGTGTGAGCAATGACCCTTTGTTTTGGACCAAAGTGCAATTTTCCCAATATGAGGGGTTACATTTCAATATGTCACATGTTGAATGTGTTCTAAGTGTTTTAATATCATAAGAGAGAGTATGATGCTAATTGGTGGCTTGTGGAAAGCCTAAATCCCAAGTTATAATTTGTTTAAACAATGCTAGTACCGTGTGCACCAATTTTGGTACAATTTGTAATTTACCTAATAAATGGGGTTGGAATGCAAATTACCACCTCTAGAGTGTCCCTACTCCCTATATGTATCTTGTAGAGGAAATATAAAGAAGGATATACTATGTTTGAATCACTTTTTAGTAATGATACTCTTGGTGATGGAAAGACCAAGGAAAGAGTTGAAGGAGAAGCTTTATATGTGATGTATCAGGTTGTAGGCTTGACATAGGAGTCCCATCGACCAAGGAGCCATGATAGAGGCCTCCTATCGGTTTGTTGAGACTTAGAAAAGGTCATGATGGGAAGAGCACCTCAAGGAGGTGGTCCATGATGGGTTGCAAAGCCCTTGCATAAAGTGTATCGGGTTGCCTTGTTGATGAGATAAAGATGAGGAAACTTATCTAAGAAGATAAAGGATGGACAAGATATTATCTCTAGCTTATCCTCAAGACTCTTACATGGCAAGATATATATTTGTGCATGCATGGACACGTGTCAACCATGCATGGCCACGTGTCATCTAGTAGCATGAGGTGAAGACACCTCTTATACACTTTATCTCATGAAACCAAGTATATATACTTCACCTTTCACCAACTTATGAAAGTTTACGATCCTCAAAAACCATATCCCTTGGAGATATCATTCAAAGACCCTTAGGTATCATGCAAAGTAGCTCAAGTAGCAAGGAGAGCTCGAGCACCAAGCTTTAGATAAGGCTTTGGTCATCTTCAACCTTGGTTGAAGTAGGATATCGGGTTATGAATATTCCTTTCTTTCCTTCTTCACCAAGTGCTTAACTATGGTGATTTCTTGTCTATGGAGGAGTTGTGAACGAGCCTTGGACCTTGGAGAAGTTCATCTTCAACCTTAGGACGTGAAGCTTTGGAGCTTGGAGTTTTGAAGTGTTCACAAGGTGGGTTATATAACTTGAACCCAATCATGTTATTATTTACCACTTAACTTGTTACACTGGATGATTACTTTCAATTCTGAGTTTTTATTGAGTACTTGTTGATTCCATGAGTTCTAAGAATTTCCTAGACCTTTTATTCATAAACTAGAATAAATAGAACAAAGGTCTAGAGCTTGAAGAAGATGGTATCACTTTATAAAGTGATATCAGGTTCAAGCATACAAACAAGTAGCTCATACCCTATATGGTGATATACATGTATCACTTGCACGATATGCTTGTGAGATTATATATCCTTACATGATATGTATATTAAGTTCATACCTTGAAACACGATATGGTGTTAACCATAATACCTATTGCACGATATAGACTCCATGCATGATATAGGAACAAGGGCATACTTGTAAGTCGATATGAAACCCTAGTATGGGTAACCCGATATGAATGAGAATAGCAAGTGCTCCTTGCATGATATGATCATGTAATACACCTCTTGTACATGATATCATGAAGCACACATCTGGTGCATGATATGGTTGATGAAGTATATACTTATGCATAATATAAGACATAGAATCAAATACATGGTATAAACTGATATGGTTGAAATAACTTAACCTGATATGAAACCCGAGATGGGGTTAACCCAATATGGGGATAGAGGATAGCTCATACATGATATGAGCCATGACCTTGCATGATATGTGATATACCCACTTACCCATTATGCATGATACAAGTCTAAGACTACACCTCTTGCACGATATAGAGATAGTGAACATTCTAAATAATATAGAGTCGGATAACCCTAGGTGATGGGTAAGCCGATACAAGTCGTGAGGGATACCATATGGACGATATGAATGATATCCCTTGAATGACAGGAACAACATCTACTCCTATCATGTGAACAATATGAGGTTCAATTCATACTTCATGCATGATATGACATAATCTACCCAATTTGGTGGAAAACCCTAGATGACGAATTGAAACCCGATATACCCTACCCTTTGTGTAATGGATTGTGGTATGAGAATTCAATAAGACACCTAGATTTTCAAGTAACTATATGATAAGGTTGATCCTTGAATGAATGAAGGGGTTATGATTCTAAGGGTCTACCTAACATGGTAACCTGATATATTACCCAACATGGAGAACTGATATGATAATTTTTGATGGGAAACTGATATGGTATCATGTATACACCACTTAAACAATATTTTATGAGTCATACACTCTATGTCCGATATGGTGCACACCTCGTTCATGATATGGTACCAAGCACATATCGTATACCAAATATGGGGTCAAGCACCTAGCTTATACCCGATATGAAGTTATCTTGAGTTGATAAGAACTAAGTGATAGTCAATTTGGTATGGGTGCACGATATGATGATTAGGGGATACACCCTAAAACATGACATGGTGATGTGGTTGTACCATATGCCAGATATGGATACACTACATGAAATAAGAATGTATCTTAAAGCATAATATGTTAACATACACACATCTTGATACTCGATATGGAAGGGACACTTCAATCAAATGTGATTGATTGAGTGACATATGTTGCAGGTTGTGTTAATTGCAAAATAAAAGATGATGTGAATTGTTAATGATGAACCAATATTCCTCAAGAGGAGGATTGAACCAAAAGTATGATGCAATCAATATCGTAGTGTGGATGATAGAGAAACTCATACTTTGTGTTGATAATCATTTAATGATAAATTATGAGAATAAATAAGTATGATTGAATACTTATGATATCAATGTATGCTCCTTGATGTATGGAGAAATGAATTAGGGTTTGTATTAATAATATGAACTTGAAACCCTATTCGGCTATAAAGGGAAACCCTAACCCTAATAATGGCCTTGCGAGCCATGTAAAATAGTTGTTGCCTAGTGAGAGGTGACAAGATGTTCAATGGCTTTGTGAGCCATGTAAAATAGTTGTTTCCTAGTGAGAGGTGACAAGATGTTCAATGGCCTTGTGAGTCATGTAAAATAGTTGTTTCCTAGTGAGAGGTGACAAGATGTTCAATGGCCTTGTGAGCCATGTAAAATAGTTGTTGCATAGTGAGAGGTGACAAGATGTTCAATGGTCTTATGAGCCATGTAAAATAGTTGTTGCCTAGTGAGAGGTGACAAGATGTTCAATGGCCTTGTGAGCCATGTAAAATAGTTGTTGCCTAGTGAGAGGTGACAAGATGTTTAAATGGGCCTTGTGAGCCATGTGTATAGTTGTTGCCTAGTGAGACATGACAAGATACTTAATCAAACCATGTGAACTATTTGAAATACTTGTACAACAAGTGAAATGAATACCTTGGTCTGAGGACCTAGAGGTAATGGTTACCTGTTATAGAGGTAACAATGTTGTGTGGTGATCTAAGGGTTTGAATACCCTAATACAATAATCATGATGACGATGATGTGAAGGGATGAGAATTCCCAGTAATGTGATAAGGGACTGAGATCCCAAGTGTTATGCATCTAAATGTGTTCCTAAGATTTGAAAAGTACTTGATAAATGTATTACAACTTTCTTTGTAAGATTTGTTTATGATTGATGTGTATAACTTGTTTGATGCTAAAAGAATATTGTAATGCACTTAATATATCACTAGAAACCATAAAATGTTTCCCTGACCATAGATCCATCAGCGTCAGAATTTGCTGAATGGTGAAATGGGTTCCCCGCGACATAACCCAGAATGCATATTTTTGAATATGTGGGGGGTGTAAGCTTGGACGGCCATGTGTGAGCCGATCCCCTTACGAACTCAAAATAAATGGGGATATTGGTTGTGTGACCATATCCTGGCTTGAGTGCGACTTCAGTCGTAGACTCTATGTTGAGCATAGTGAACTGGCCCATGGCTCAGAGTATAGTTATACGCCATGACTCAATAATTTTATAACTAGGGAAGGTTGTTAGTAGATGTTCCCCTAAGAGAGTACATGCTGATGCAGTAACTCTGAGCAAAGATGCCTAGTGCCCTGGCAAGATCTTTTTGAAGCGACACGAGATGTCCTGCCAGCAGATGACATGAGATGTCATGTTGAATCTGTGTGGTCTCGTACTGACCGAGGCAGGAGAGGTCTTGGCAGCTGGCTTTTCCAATGACCTTGTATGGTACCGACTTGTGAGAAGTTTGTGGTCGGTTGGAGATGAATGGGGTATACTTAATCTCCTTAGAGAATAAGTGTGATTGTAAAATATGTTCAGCCGTGTAGCATATCTGCTTAAGGATTGAATACGGAAAACATTGTTTGATGCGTAATTCAGTTATACATCTTAGTTTGATAGATGTTGTTTATGTTCCTTTACATTCCTTGTAAAGTAGATAGATTGTTTATTATTATACCATGGGTATATGCATCTTTTTATTAAGCAAAGAGATTACTTTATCATGTTCATACAATGAATAATCCTGCCTATTAATATAAAAGAACCCCTGCTCAGTTTTATAATATTTATCTGCAATAATAATATGGTCGGTGGAAAGTTATATCTCTTACTGAGACAATTGTATCACTCCGTGGGATCCACAACTTTTAGGTGGACGTGCACGAGGTGGTGAAGACCTTTATACAGAGGAGGAACAACAACTGGGGCAGCATTAACAACTCAGGTTGAGTGTACTATCTATCGTGTCTTGTAGATAGAAATTCTATGTGTCGTCTCTATACTCTTAGGTCCTTGGAGTCAGTTCGTAATGGTTTCATGAACGATCTAAGGATTTTGGCTTGTATGCCTCAAGGTTTTATGTTGCTCCAATATGTGTTTTGATAAAGCAACTGTTATATGTTGTCCTCAAGATGAGATGAAACAATGTTGTACAATATAAATCATGATATGTATAAGTTTTGGATCTTTCAGTAAGAGTTTCCTGGAAGAGGATCTCCTAGCAAAATGGTTTTAATTTTTAGTAATTTTTGTTATTTCACTATTTATGATTATTCCACATAATTAGTAACAATTTGTCTGTCAGTTTGATGGCGGTCGTCACAGGAACATTCTAGACAATGGTGATATGAGGTAATGCCTATATTAGAGAAGCCATACTATCACACTTTGCATGACCCAACAAATGAACTGTAACCTCTAGAAAGAAGTAAGCTAATTTTGTCTTGAGTTTTCTTTTGCATCAAGATCTTTTTTTGATACAAGGAAAATCTATTTTCTGTGGTTGTGGTGTGGAAAGCTTATGTTGTGGTTGTTGATAATATTATTTTTGTGGTTGTGGTGTGGAAAATGTATTGATTAATCTTATTTATTTTACTAAAATTTATCTACAAACTATAATCTAATAATTAATTTGATTTTTTTACTGATATTTATCTACAAAACTATAATCATCTAACGAGTATGATTTATTTTACTGACATTTATCTGCCCTGAAATATTTTAAACATACTTATACCTAGATTATTTATTGTAATCCATAGTCCCATCAATTAAACATCTTTTCATACTATTATCGTGTTTTATGGTTTTCATGGAAGAGTCTTTTTATATTTGAGTCACCCACCTATAAGCATAAGACCTTATTATTTTTGCTTTAATAAAAATACTTGAAGAAAATCTAAAACTTTTTCATCCTTCCTCAAGTTCTTAGCTAGTATACGACCACCTTCATTCATATGAGTCAAATATGCATCAACTTGAGTTTTGAGGGCCATATTCTTAATATATTTGTTTTTTCATGCAAATTCCTAGTAGAAACCCAATTCCACTCTTTCAACTTTACCTGAAGTTGAGTTACTTTTCTTTACAACATGTACATAACATGCCCATTAGCTATAGATTCATGCATCTTAAACAATTGAGAGAAAGTAAACATGGTAGGTCCACACAGTGTTGAACCTGAAAGGAGAACTTTCATAGGATTACTAAAGTTAAGAGCTTTTTGTCAATGTTGGAACTAAACAATTATCCCCACATCTTCTATTATCCCAACAGTGATATGGCCCATCCAAATCTAACTAAAATAACATAACTGAGTATGCGTTTATCAAAATCCTCCCTATACTTAATAGTAGGTACTTGATTACCAACTTTCTTATAGTAATTCCACATAGAGTTATACGTGAATTATACTATATAATTAACTACAATAATTAACATTATGTGCATTAGGATGCTTTCAGACAAAATATTCTTTATATAAAATGTTTCATACATGGTTTGATTCTTTTGCTGCAATTCTTGGTTGTTTAGCTGGGAAACTTTTGTTGTTGATATATTCTTTTTTGTATATTAGTGGAACATGGTCTGATTGCTCCTATTTGCTAAAATTCTCATGTCATTGTATTAATTTGAAGAGATCTTGATTACTATGTTGCATAGACACCCTCTATTTAAATGAGTCATATCTAATTAATTTTACTTAGGATTTTACTTTTTGCATCTCCTATTTTGCTATGGATGTTTTGCGTGTTCTTGGATTGTACTTTATGCATCTTATGATTTGCTTGTTGCTGGATTGGAATGTGGAATGTTCACCTATTAATAACCATTGTTAGTATTGTAATACACTCACTATCATTTAAACTTAATTTGCATTAACACCTTGGTTGATAAAGGTTTCATTCAAACTTAATTTGCATTAATCCCTAGGTTGACAAAGATGGGGACTATGGACTATGAATTTAAACTTAATTTGCATTAACACCTAGGTTGACAAAGGTTTCGTTTAAACACCCCCACTATCATGATCTATTGCAACACCATTGTAGTATGAATTTTATAGACCCCAAGCTCTATATTGTATGGTCGATAGAGTTTGATGAGGATCTAGTTTTAGCATTGAGGAGACAGTATGACATAGGTAGGTGTATTGACGGGAAATTTAATAGGGACACCTGGAGGGATACACTCTGTGATTGGCAAAATAGGATGGGGAGGCCGTAATGTACATTGGAATAGGTCAAAACTCAATGGAAGAACCTAAAGAAGGACTTTGCAAAGTTGAAGCTTGTGTCCAACAAGTGTGGTGTTGGATGGGATGAGACCAGGAACAAGTCGATATTGCCTAACACCCCAGAGTGGAGGGAGACACTTATGATATGTACAATAATAATACACCGACCTAACATTTATTTTTTGCACTTACATATCAACCTCCTAATTAGAAGTGTTTGAAAATTAGAGAAATAAGGATCTAGCGAGATTAACTAGTCGACCCTTCTACCGCTATAAAGACATCAAGTTGATGGTAGGGAGGAACATTGCTAGAGGATACCATGTAATGCCTTCAACAGACAGACACCTACCGTATGACGTCACCTCTAAGGATGATGTTGTTGTCGAATTAGATGAATCGGATACACCCATCAACATAGAAAGCACTGTAGTTACAACAAACATGGGCTATGTTGGCATGCAGAGCGAGGGTGACAACGGAATAACATATAACCAAGGTGTTGGGGCAAGGACTCCTCCTAGACAAAGGCACATGAAGTGAGAAATATTGACACCTGAGCAATGTGTGCTTTCTAGTGATATGGTATTCAAATTCACATAAGTGTATGAAAAGGTACATGAGTTAGGCATGGGGTGGCCACCAAACCATTGAAAAATAAGAGTTTTTAAAGATTTTTTTAGCATTTTAATGAAACTTTTCCTGATGCCTGTGTCCCTATTTTTACAACTCTTGTGAATGCCATAAATGAGTCAACAAATCACAATATTTACCTCAGCCTTTGACATACCCCACACAAAACTATGATATGGTTGCAAGGTCTTTGGAAAAGGTCCCACAACACTAGTACAACACTGCCACCTTCAATGCACCTTTTTTTTTGCCTCATCAAGGATTTGCTTTGTTGTCCCCAATTGTGCCCTTCAACAACACATCAAGTATGCCATCCATTTGGCATACTGTCAGTGATGTTTTTGGAACAAGAGGGAATAACATAGGCCCTATGCCATAGTCAAACTTTTCTATTATATAAATCTAGAGGTTAGTCCCATTTATGATTCGACTTCCAATTTCCTAGTTAGATATTTGTATAGGGAAATATGTCGACAGAGATGGAAGAAAAAAAAAATTTCTTGCCATATTCCCTTTAATCAGTAGACTGCTTCAATAACTATGGATTGGGAAGGAAGACTGCAAGGCATATACCTGATCCAGGATCAAGTCCAACGACTATCCTTACATCAAAGTGCTTCTTTCACAAGTAAAAAATGAACAATTATTGGGGGAGCTCCTGGTGCAACACCACATATGGTGGTGATTATTATCCTCCTAGTGTGGTCGCAACAACCTCCAAGACCATACATAGTCTACGCGGACCACCAAGAAATCCTCATCGTGCTTGCTAGATCCTATAGTAAGGAGTTGTCCCTTAGATCATTTGCGTTCTAGCATTGACTTTCTCTCCCTTTAATGGGTAAGACTTTCTCGGGCTCTCTAGTTACTACAACTATGAGAGGACAACAATTGCCAGATCTTACTGTTGTGTCTCTGAAAGTCTTGTTGCCCCCTATATATAGGATGGTCAGGGTAAGGGTTTCAGTTCATATGGGAGTCGAAGAGATAGAATTTCATAAGTTTTCTGGATGCTACACATGATGATTTGGTTAGTTCACATGTGAAACAGTCAGTTCAACACTTAAACTGATTGGTTCACTATGTTTCCTATTCACAAACACATTGGATTTTATTATCCAATCAATGCACAATATGACATCAACATTAATCCTTGATCCATTCTTACTGATCTTCCAACCGATCTGTTCACAACCTAAACCGATTGGTTCATGTATCTGAATCGGTGGGTTCACTTAGTGAACCAATCATTTCAAATTCCAGTCAACCAATTGATGTTCAAGTTGATTACCTAAACACTTTAACAATCAAGTCAAACCTTATTCATGTTTAAACTCCTATTCAAGGTGCATCCTATGTGTGTGACCCTATAGGTCCCAAGTTACATTGGTAGTGAATGTCCATAACTAATTTGTGACATCACAAGAAATGAGTGGTATCTAGAAACACATCATTGCTACCCAAGTAATTAGAAAGTTGGAGAACAACTTCAACCTACAACCCATGATTAGTGTTATGATGATCATACAGTTCCTTTGTCTCTAATATCTAGATTGAACTTGGGGCATGAAATTGTCATCCTCTTCAACATTCAATCCATGTTCCTTGCACTAGAGAAGAAAGTCTGAGATGCATCTGAGATCATATATCATATATTGATTCACATGAATATGGTTATACATTTCTCAATCTCGCTTATCAAGTGGTCTAGATATTAACTCTAGTAGGAGGGACAAATCCCATGTAAATCACTCACACTCAATCCCCATGTGTATTAGTGTACCCGAGCATCACCTTTATGGCAACCCTTATTCAAGGTTACAGTGGATGATGTCAATGTACATCGAACGACATGTGATGAGTGTAGTGACTTCAGGTCTAACAACCACAATGACCACTATCACTAGGAGAGCTAATTTTAACTACCATTCAAAGGTTTCCACACATCACTCTTATGGTGGGTCTGTCTGATACACTATTCTCTAACAAGTACGTAGTGTTTCCTTTGATATCACATACCATGACTGATAAGATTCTATCATCAAACAACACACACTCTAGTCTTATGTATTACTGTTGTCTATTTTTCTTCAACAGTAATATCCGCTAAGGGACATAATAAGAATGTGTGTACTCTTATCATACATATGATCTCATTGTTCATGCCCTCAACCTAAAGATGTATGTCATCGAGTAACATCATTCTTTAGACATCTATTATATATGTGATCATCTCATGATTGAGACAAACATAATAGACCATATTACCTCTATCATTATCAAATCAAGTATATGATGCCCCATTACAATCATAATATGATTGACTCTATGTGCATACATGCCAACATAATCCCAGTTGTACTTAGAGACAATCACTTACGAATCTTATTCCAAGTGATCTTTAATATGTCAATCATGTTTCTGCTGTGGAAGTGCTTTTATAGTGGGTTAGAAATGACACATGTTTATCATGTGTTATACGCAAGTGAACGTATCGAGTAATACAGGCCTTGTGAGGCCCGATTCAAACACACAGAAACATATTCTAGAATACTACTACTAACTATTAGCTGATCAGCTAAGCCAGTAAAAATAGTTGAATTGGGTTGATTGAGTAAAAGCGAACATAGATACAAAACAAGATTAAAGAATAAATAACTCAAATTTAAACAGATTCATCAGGACTGTGGTTTCACCACGGATAACATTGCAATGAACTCTATGTGGTCTTAGACGTGTCCATATATGGTTTCACCACAGACTGTGGTCTTAGACATGTTTGGGAGATTGAATATGCATGTACTTCTGATCCAGTAGACGCTGACTTGTGGTTGACTGAGTTGGAAAATGCATTCAAAATCCTAAACATCCCTAAAGAAGACAAAGTTAAGCATGCAATATACTTGTTGAAGGGTAGTGTTGAACACTGGTGGGCCATAGAAGAGGAGAAAAAGGCAGGAGTTGTGATTGAATGGGAGGAGTTTCACAGGAGTTTGTCATCTAGTACTTCCCAGAGACATGCCTAGATGAGAAAATCTCTCAGTTCGAGAAGATTCATCAGGGAGCTATGACTATTAATGAGTATGAATCAAAGTTTATGGAACTTTTGAGGTTCTGCCCACACATGGCAGCAACGAACAAGGAAAGGATCTAGAGATTCAAGAAGGGTTTATGTACGTAGTTGACTACTATAGCACCAACGTTGGAGAATAGGGAAATGTTTTCCACCTTTGTGGAATCTGTTAGGAGGATTGAGAGGTCTGCCATATAAAAGCATGAAGCTAATGCTAAGAAGCAACCTATCCAGTTTCAAGGGCAATCATTTGGAGGCTTTAAGAAGATGAGGTTTTTCCCTCCACATTCGCAACCAAGGTAAACCTTCATTGAAATAAGATCACATGCACCATCACAGTGGACTCCGAGTAGGGGTAGAGGTCACAGTTTTCCACCGACAAAAGCACGCAGTACCTCATCAGTTTTAGTGACATGGCTATTTAGGCCATATCAAGATACTAGAACATGTTACAAGTGTGGGCAAGTGGGGTATACAAAACCTTATTTCCCTATGAAATATGAGGAGGTGATTCAGTAGCTAAGGAAAAGTCAACAAGGTCCACAACAATTATAGTTTAGTAGTAGTAGTGGAAGAGGACGCAGTCAAGCGTCATAGGTAGGATCCTCTAGATAGGATAACAGAGGACGCAGATGACAGCAGATTATGGCAAGGTTCTATGCCATGACCTAGATAGAAGCAGTGGTCCATCCACGAGTCGAGACAGGTAATATGGAGTTATTTCATTCTGGTTTGTCTTCTTCTTGTTTCATATCTATGTTAGTAGACCCGGGTGCGATGCACTCTTTCAACACCAGAGAGGTGATAGATAGTTGTTATCTACCTGCTAGTCATAGATCTGATAGCATGTGGCTAGAGACTCCTTTGGTTGGTTTTGCCGAGTTGTGGGAAGTCTGCCCTTCTTGCATTCTTTATTTTCCTGGACACAACATTCAAGTGAATCTTTTGCCACTTGACATGCATGGTTTTGATGTAATCCTAAGAATGGATACCTTGGAAAAATACAAGGTAGTCTTGGACTATAGTACTAAGGTGGTGACATTCCATGATGGAGATGTATAATGGATTTTCTAGGGTGAAAGGAAGATTCTTCCTACATGCTTGATGTCAACTATGACAGGTGAGCGGTTGATGAGATAAGGATGCGAAGCCTTTCTTAGCTCATGTTGTGGATACCAAGGTGATAGGTCCTAGTATCCGGGAGGTACCAGTGGTGTGAGAATTTGAGGATGTATTTCTTTAGGAATATCCTAGCATTCCCCCTCATAGAGAGATTGAGTTTGATATCAATCTTGTTCCTGGAACACAACCCATACCACAGTCAGCATACAAAATGGTGCCAGAAGAAATGCAGGAGTTAAAGAAACAGTTATAAGAACTATTAGATAAGGGTTTTATCAAGACAAGCACTTCCCCTTGGGGTGCTCCTGTGTTGTTTGTTAAAAAGAAGGATGGTTCAATGAGGTTTTGTATAGACTACAGACAGTTAAAGAAGGTGCCAATAAAGAATAAGTATCCTTTGCCGAGGATTGATGATCTTTTTGATCAGTTGAGAGGTGCCACTATGTTTTCAAAGATAGAAGAGGTCAGGTTACTATCAATTGAGAACTAAGGCTAATGGCATACCCAAGTCAGCTTATAGGACTAGGTATGGTCATTATGAGTTTGTGGTTATGCCGTTTGGGCTAACCAATGTACTTGCAACTTTTATGGATCTGATGAATAGGGTGTTTAGACCTTATCTTGATTAGTGTGTGGTTGTGTTCATAGAAGATATCCTGATATACTCCAAGGATAGTCAGCAACATGAGCAACACCTTCACTAGGCATTGACTTTGTTGAGGCAGCATCAACTATATGCTAAGTTCAGCAAGTGTGAATTCTGGTTATTGGAAGTGTCTTTTCTGGGCCATGCTATATCTACAAAAGGCATTTGTGTTGATCCTAAAAAAGTGGAATCTGTACTAGAATGGGAATGCCTCTTTATATCCAAAAAAATAGTGCATGCACTAAATCATGACAAATGGTAATTAACACTAAAAAACAACTTAATGGTGTCCAAATAGGGGTGTTTGACACCTGATATTGGTAATTGATGCCAAGAAGTAGAAAAGTGGCACCCAAAAAAGTATTATACACACAAAATCATGGCTAAGGGTAATTGACACTAAACAACAACCTAATGGCACTCAAATAGGGGTGTTTGATGCCTAAATATTGATAATTGACACCCAAAAGCATATAAGTGGTGCCTAAACAAATAGTGTACACACTAAATCATGGCTAAGTGTAATCGACACTCAAAAACAACTTAATGATGCCCAAATAGGGGTGTTTGATGAGTAAATATTGGTAATTGACACCCAGAAGCATATAAGCGGTGCCCAAACGAATGGTGTTCAAACAAAATCATTAATAAGGGTAATTGGCACCCAAACAAAGGTGTTTGATGCCTAAATATTGATAATTGACACCCATAAGCATATAAGTGGCGCCCAAACAAATAGTGTACACACTAAATCATGGATAAGGGTAATTGACACTCAAAAATAACTTAATGATGCCCAAATAGGGGTGTTTGATGCCTAAACATTGGTAATTGACACCCAGATGCATATAATTGGTGCCCAAACAAATGGTGTATGCACTAAATCATGAATAAGGGTAATTGGCACCCAAGTAGGGATGTTTGATGCCTACATATTGATAATCGACACCCAGAAGCATAGAATTGTCGCCCAAACAAATAGTGAACACACTAAATCATGACTAAGGGAAATTGACACTCAAAAACAACTTAATGACACCCAAATAGGGGTGTTTGAAGCTTAAATATTGTTAATTGACACCCAGAAGCATATAAGTGGTGCCCAAACAAATGGTGTGAGAACCCGTTACACTAAATGAGATTACTTAAAATATAAAACACAATCAACCACCAATTAACCACATACCCAAAAATATGGATAAATTAAAACTGATTTCAACGTCAGCACCCGCTTAGAAACATTTGCATAAGATCCCAACATCTTTCTTATATCCATACTATGCCAAAAATTTGATACAAATTGTTCTATCGCCTTAGCCACAACATATATACACAAGAGAAAAATATTCTTATATGTCACACAAACAAGCATTAACATGTTAACAAAATTCTGATTCGTTTGAAACACCATATACAAACTTCTTCTACCCGGACCTGAGAGTATCAGGACGAATCTAGGACACACTAGACATCTAATCAACTTTCTCAAAGATTCATTACTATAGATCCTCTTTGCTGCCACATGTTTTTTTTGTCACTTCCGATTACCTAAAAAAATGTGGCGAACCACAAGGGTGAGACCCATGTCCCAACAAGAGATATAACCTCCAACAATGATTATTAATTACAACATTTTTAAGTAATTAAACAATTAAGCTATTTAATCAGATATAACAAATAATCTCAGTAGCACTGATGATTAACAAAATACATAAAGGAGCATATAATAACTATCATCATTAGCCAGACTATCATCCTTTATCTTGTTGACAATATAAGTAATTCAGTAGCATATGCATATCTAGCATCATGAGCAAGTCTAGTAACATAGAATCTCTATCATTATAAATAAGTCTATCCACATAAGCATAGCTAACACCATTAGCATGTCTAATAGGTTGAACATATCAACATCATAAAAAGAGATAACAACATAAGCACAATTATCTGGATAAGCATGATTAGCAATATATGCATCTCTAGTTACAAAGGCATGGCTAGCATGCTAAACATAATAAAACAACATGAGATAGCTAGAATCATGATTATAGTCAAGTATAGTTATCAACATAATCATGGATATTGTATGTATGCATCTACAATCTTAAGCATATCCACAACATAAGTATATCTACTACTTGAACAAGTCTTACCCGTCATGGGAGAGACAACAAGGGAGGATAGGTCAACACTAGCAGGTTGATGTCTGAAGGGACAACTCTTTTATGTTGTCTCAATCAAGCACTGGGAGGAGTTCTTGGTGATCCACATAGACTATATAGAGGCTTGGAGGATGTTGCCACAATGATAGGATGAAAATAACCACCAACGCCCATGGTACTACACCAGGAGGCCACCCCAAAAATTGTTTGTGTTACTTGCAAAAAAAGCACGTCATTGTAAGGATAGTCACTGGACTTGCTCCTGGATCATGTATATGCCTTACAACCTTTCTTCCTCATCCATATTTGATTAATCAAACTGATAGTTAAAAGAAATATGGCCAGTAATTTGTTGTTTCCGGTGTCATCTCTGTCGCTATATTTTCCCACAGTGGTATCATAGCCACATTAATTTACTATGTTTTGGGATTTAATCGATATGGTCAAATTTTTGTTTTATCATTTATTACATATAATGTTAATATTTAAAATGATTAATGTACATCTTTGATTAAATACCAATACAATCCCAATAAATAAATATATATGATATATGTGCAATATATATGCATCACTTTGAAATTGTTTTGATGGTTATTGGATGCATGGTTATGGCCTATACTCTGGGAATTGTGTGATTGGTTGAATGGTTTTATTTTGGTTTTAAAATTTAGTTTTCATATCAAGCCTCTCTCTCCTTTTTCTTATATAAAAGTATTAATTCTTTCCTTCCTATGCTCCCCTCAAATGTAACTAGATATTTCCCGATTATAATGTAATAAGTTATATAGGAATAGGTAGTTTTATTTCCTGCAATGGCAAAAGAAGGCATTCTGCTCCAGATGAACCGAACGACTCAGAAGATGAACAAATCAAATGGAGGGCCAAGGAGGCTAGATGACAGGAGGAACGATCGACTAGTGGCCCAACAGATTGGCTGGAGATTCCATACATCAACTGAACCAGAAACCAGAAGGTCATTTCAAAAGACCGAACAACCAACCAGGAGGCCAACCGATTAGGTCAAGTGATGAACTGATCGATCTGGGCTGGTTCCAACATAGATTTCTACAAGAACATGTTGAACATATGATGTGGAACCCAGACTGTAATAACTCCTTGTGGCTCCAAGGAATTGCATTTTTATGGCCATAACCATCACTCATATTTGTGATTGCATGTTTTCCTTTGTGGATATAGTATGTATATGATACATATTATTAGTATGTACAAATTGAATATGTATATGTATTCATATATAAATGAAATCCCTCAATTGAATATTAAGTCTTAGATTCTTTCCATTAGAAACACACATGAAAACCTTAACTGACTAACTATGGGCACACCAAGCCTGGTGCACCATATATCTTGTGGAAGTGTGATGGTAGTTATGTGGGCCTGCCAAGTAGGGTGCATTATTATAGTGTTGGCTTTTGGGTCAAACTTAACTAGGTGACCTTAATGGGATTAAGTACCTAGAAGCATACATATGGATTATGGCAATGAGTTGTACATACCATCTATCCAAGAATTGCATAAGATGAAATTGGCAAATATTACCTACCTTAATGATTGGTAATGGACGCTGACATTGGCCAGGTAATAACTTAGTTGTTTTGGGTCTTGGCTCACTCGAAGGTTGTATGTTGCAATCTTCAGAATTGATAAGTGAGGGTTATCAATTTGAACAAAATAGTGGAAGTGATAATTAATTAAAGGCTTGATTAATATTTTCAATATTATCAAATAAAATTAAAAGGATTTTGAAAAATTGCAAATTTCTTTTGTAGAAGCAAATGACAACCAATAACACATTTTCCTTGTGATCAGTCCTTGAGAAGGATAAACTGAACATGAATAATTTTCAGGACTGATTCAGGACATTGGGAATTGTCCTCACTCTAGAGTGCAAGCTCTATGCCCTGAAGATACCAAAGCTAGATGAGCCCCCTCCCACCGCACCTAAGAAGATTCTATGGATGTAAAGTGTCTAATGTTATGCTCAATGAACTTTGAGCTATAGAGATAACAAGAGAACATGGATGTTATTGAGATGGTAACACATCTCAAGAACATGTACCAAGATCATGCAAAATAAAAGAGATATGATGTTTCTAAGGCATTGTTCCTGTACAACATGGTAGAAGGAGATCTTGTAGGTTCCCATATGCTCAAGTTGATTGGGTATGTGGAGAAACTTACTAGATTGGGATTTCCCTTGGGTAAAGAGTTGACCACAAATGTGATTCTACACTCACTGTTAGAATCATACAACCAGTTTGTCATGAACTAGAACATGAACAGTTTTGACAAATCATTGCCAAAATTACTTGGCATGTTGAGGACAGTTGAAGCGTAGATGAAGAAGGACAAACCCAAATATGTGATGATGATCAACAGAGGCAAAGGGAAGTTCAAGGGAAAAGCTAGGAAGAATCCCAAAGCTAGCAAGAAAACAAAGTCTTCTACACTTAAAGGTAAGGAAGGAGTGGATAAGCAAGGAAAGTGCCACCATTGTCATCAGTCTAGACACTGGAAAAGGAAATGTCCTTTTATATAGAGGAACTCAGAAAGAAGATGCAAGAGACAAATATCTCCACTTTAGGACCTGAGAAGAAGTAAGCTAGAACTGTGCAGAGCAAGAGTTGTTGCCACTACATTTAGAATTTGTCATTCAAACTAATGGGCATGTAATAGTATTTATGAATTGCTATTACGTACTTGCCATTAATGAAAAACATCATGTATCTTGTATGGAAAAAAATATTATGAATAAATTAATGTTTCATTTTAAAAATAAGACGGTATATGGTTGTGCCCTATGTTTCATAATCTATACTCGATATTTGTAGAGACAAATATGTATATCACATAAATAAATGTCTTAATAACCCAAACAATGTATACCTATAGCATTTTCATCTAGAGCTCATAAATGAGAAATGTATTTCTAGAATCCTTAATGATGGTTACCTAGACTCTTTTGGTTTTTGAACCTATAAAGACATGTATGTCTCACTTGCGGGGCAGTATGACAAAAGCACCTTTCACTAGATATAGCAGGAGAGCAAGTATTCTATTAGGGCTCATACATATTGAAGTATATAGACCTTTTAGAATAAATGCTAGAGGTGGTTATTACTACCTCATTATATTTATTGATGATATGAATTGATACGATGGTTTGTATTTAATGATATACAATCTCTTGAAGTGTACAAGGAGATCATGAATGAAGTACATAACCAGCTTGGCATAAGTATTAAAACACTTCGATATGATCAATGTGGAAGTACAAAACCAAGAGTTTTAGGACCTTCTAGGAGAACATGATAATGTATCACAATGAACTCCACATGAAAAATAATGATGTATCAGAAAGAAGGAATCACACCATGTTAGTCATGGTGTGATCATCAATAAATCTAGTCGATCTTCCAATTTCCTTTTGCCACATGCTTTACACTATATAATGTACTGACTAAAATGGTTCAAGAGACACCATATGAGATATGGCATGGAAAGTGTCCCAATATGTCTTTTATAAAGAGGAATGGAAGCTTACATAAGAAAGTAGTTTCTTGAAAGGATTTTTCCACAAATCACATAAATGTTATTTTGTTGAATGCAACTTTTATATTTCAATCCAACAACAAAAGTGTTTGTTGCTAGGATGGTTATATTCCTTAAAGGAAATCTAATTCCAAAGGAATCTATGGGAGAACAGTATAACTCATAAAGTTTGAGATCAACAAGAAAGCATTGAACCTAAAAAGAGTTATAGTAGGAACAAGGAGAACCGTACAATGTTGTGGAATCTCAAGTTCCTAATGTAATACAAGAACCTTGCATATCTAGTAGGACACAACATGTGCTTGAAATATCATGATATTTTATGGCTCAAGAAGGCAGTAAGTTGGCCATAGATGATGAGTCGACAACCTACCTAGATGTTATTAAGGGACTAGAATATGAGAAATGGCTTGAAGCCATAAGATACAAGATAGACTCCATGTACACCAACAAGGTATGACCTTGGTAGATCCACCTGAAGGGGTAAAACCCATAGGGTACAAGTGGGTCTTCAAGAAGAATATTGACATGGATGGTAATGTACAAACCTACGAGGACAAATTGTCTGTAAAAGGTTGCAAATAAGTTCAAATTGTTGAAAATGATGAAATATTTTCACAACTTGCCATGGTTAAATCCATCAGGATCATGCTTGCCATTGTAGCTTGTTATGACTATGAGATTTGGCATATGGATGTTAAAACTACATTCCTTAATGGGATTAATTATGAGTATGCATGCATGACACAACCTAAAGGTGTTATAAATCCAATAATACAAATAAAGTTATAAATCCAATAATGCAAATAAAGTTTGTATGCTACAAAGGCCAATCTATAGATTGAAGCAAGCATCTCATAGATGGAATCTTCTATTTGACAAGACAGTCAAAGAGTTTGACTAAAATGAAGATGGATTCTATCATTATAAGAATTTAGTGGGGATGGGGAATAACATCCTTATACTACAAATGTTAAAACCTGACTGGGAAGTACCTTATTTATGAAGGTTTAGGTGAAGCATCCTATATCTTAGGAACTGAAATTTGTAGAGATAGATCTAGAAAGCTTCTTGACCTAAGAAACAATACATACATTGGCAAGATGCTGAAAGGGTTCAGTATGCATGACTCAATAATAGAAAATCCGTCCATGTTCAAGTTTTAGTCTTTTAAGAGTCTAGTGCCCCAGTTGTTGTGAATAATGGGAAAACATGAGTAAGACACCATATGCATTCAAAATTGGATCTATTGTTGGGAAATATAGGCACATAGTATAGTAGAGGAAATAAAATTTTATCTATCTGTGTTCCCATAATAACAATATCAAGTCAACTACTATAAACTAGGAAGGATGATTTAATGAGTTATTTATGGTCCTGGAGCAAGTCCATCGAATACAACTCATTGTAGTTGCAACTATCTTATAGTTGCTCTTGGATGATGGTTGTTCATCTCCTAGTGTTCACCATAAAAAATAAATAGAATAGCTTCTACAATGACTCCTATGATCTCATCACTGACTTTAGGTTGACGTTGCTCTCCTAGCAGCAGCCAAAGGACTCCTGCCTCTAGAGTAGTCCACATGAATCAACTAGAACTCCTGTCATTCAACTGGAATAGATAGGAAGTAATTGTCCCTCCCATTGGCATACTAGTCACCAACTTTCTCTCTCACAACAATGATCCTCAAATGTTCTCCCCCATAGCTATCCCTCCCAAGTCTGGTAGGACTTGCTTGGGATCTCTTGGTTAACACCACTAGGGAGGACAACAATTGTCAAAGTAACTAATTCTCAATTGTCTATGTTATTGTTGTGCTCTGGTAAGCCCCACGACCCCTCTATTTATAGGCGGGGTTAGGGCCAGGGTTCCGAATTCATTTCGAATATGTGTGGGAGTGGAAGATCTTGAATTTTTGCAACCTGCAAGACACGAAATGATCACCTAGTGACCCAAACAGTCTTCTAGCACTACAAGATTGTTGTTTTGCTATTTCCCATTCACATATGAATTTGGCAATTTGTTTCCAATTAATGATAAAGATTAATTCCTTGCACCGCAAGAATTGTGCAATGGAAATGAATTTGGGAAAGTATCTAGAGCCTTCCTCTAGCCTAACTAAGCAATCTCTCACATGTGAGTTGGTCATCTCACTCACCCAGACAGTCATGTGATGAGTCGAGCTGAACCGGTCGGTTCATTAGAATGAACGGGTCAATTCACACCTCATTTTGGGTAGAAGTTAGCCAATTCAATTTCTGATCAGCCTGACAGCCCAAACGGCCATCTCAACACCAGAGACGATCATATGGCTATCCAAACGACTGTATCACCCTATGAGATGATCGACTGGGGTGCAGTTAGTTGATATGTTGTGTGATTTGAGTACTTAAACACTTTAGTAATCAGTCCAAACATCATTCAAGATTAAACTCCTCTAGATGAGTTCCTTTGTGTGTGACCCAATAGGTCCCATATCATGTTGGTGGTGAATGTCCATAACTAACTTATGACATAACAAGAAGAGAGTGGTGCCTAGTTGCACTTGAGTGCTACCCAACTGAATGGAAAGTTGGAGAACATGCTTCAACCTATAATATGTGTAAGCTTTTGTAGTGATTGTATAATTCCATTGTTTTTTATATACAAAGTGAACTCAAGGCATGGACTCGTCATCCTCTCAATGTTCATATCATATTCTTGAATCAAGAGAAGACTGTCTGATATGATGTGACCTTAATATTATATATTGATTCACATATGCATGTGCATGCGTATCTCAGTCTCGCTTAACAAGTGGCCAAGATATCATACTCCAGCAGGAGGGACAAATCCCATCTCTATCACTCACAGTCTATCCCCATATGTGGAAGTCACCCAATCATCACCGTTATAACAACCCATGTTTTAGGATTGTGTTTGATGACATCAAAGCGTACCCAATGACATGTGATGGGTTCAGTGATTTTAGGTCTAAAAGCCACAATCATCACCTTCACTATGAGAGATGACTATGACTACCATATGATGGTTTCCATGTGTCACTCTCAAGGTGGGTCTGTCTGATACACTATTCCCTAACATATATCTATGTGTTTGGTGTGATATTTCCATATCATGACTAATGAGATTCAATCATCAACCAACCAAAACTACAGTCTTATGTGTCACTAGTGTCTATCTACCTTTCACGGTAACAACCGAGTAGGGACATAACAAGAATGTACATACTCTTAGCATTCTTATGATCTCATTCTCCAAGTCATGTACTTGAAGAAATATGTCATTGAGTATTGTCATTCTTTAGACCTTCATAATGTTTCCTCATTATCTCTTAACTGAATGAAACATAATGAATTGGAAGTTTGCCTTTATGTGTCTCGTCATGTTGTCTCTCGTGTGTATTGGACATGACAAGAGGATATCTGTCAATTCTGAGTGAAAGTCACTAAACTACCATAAAGAACATTCTTAAGTACTTGAGAAGTACTAATGGGATTGGTTCCTTATTAATGGTAATATGAAAGAGTTGGGTGTAAAGAGTTACACCGATGCAAGATTCAAAATAAAAAAATAATGATCGCAATCTTTTTTTTTTATAAAAAAAATTGGTGATTCATTCATCCTGTCACCTGGGTTTGAACTCATGACCTCTCGGTCTTACATCATCAATTTTACCACTAGGGTGCCAATTCATTGGCATAATGATCGCAATCTAAATTTGTGTTTGACCTTAAAACTAGAATTGTAAGCTAGAAGAGTTCCAAGAAAGATATAGTTGTTTAGTTCTACAATAGAAATAGAGTACGTTGTTGTTTGGAAAATAGCAGAGGTTATGGTATAGATCAATAAGTTTATATAGATGAACCTATGGGAGGTTCTTCCATTGATGACATATTAGAATTACTATGACAACAATGGGGCTATTGGATAAGCAAGGAATCTCAAATAGCATACTACAACACTTCCATCTCATACGAAAGGTCATGCAGTGAGGAGATGTGAAAACTAGCAAAATACTGACTAAAAACAAATGTTGCTTGATGCATGGGTTTTTTTAGTCATTCTCACAAACATATTTTCCAGTGGTTTTATGTATTGATTTGTCATTAATTTGATTAATTATGCATGAAATGCTATCAATAGTATGTTCTATCTAAATGCATCAAATTATGTGATTTTTACCATTTGAAATAGTTTAAAGTTCATCCCAAGTGCTTGTGTACATTCTTGTGCAACTTTAGGTCCAACCAGTTTGACAGACTCGATACTACCAACATACAAAGTCAGTGGTATCAACTTCACATTAGTAGAGGATACTACTGACATCAAAAGTCAGTGATATCAATTTCACATCACAGAGGTGCAGGAAAGGATTCGCAGAAACTCAATACTACCGAGTCCATAAACTCAATACTACTGAGATGTCATTAGGGAGACAGAGTCAGATTGACCCAAAGACTTGGTGCTATCGAGACAGTTCAATAGTACCGACATTGTGGGAGCACGCGTTCAACCTTACAACTCAGTACTATTAACTTTTCAATCAATACTACCGAGTCTTCCCGATCAGGAAAATCCAATGGCACCGCTCTAATCCAAGGGATGGCATTATTTTGCATCATAAGGGGCTCTTATGACTTGAGGGGAGGACGTCTAGACCTAAGTACTCAGCCGTTTTCCAATGCACGATATGAAAGAGAGAGGAGAGAAGAGAATAGGACCAAAGGATTCATCTGAGACAATCTGAGCACCTTCGGTGGGTGATTCTATAGTCAGAAGATAGTAGATTGCATGTACGTCAAAGGAGACCATCTCGATTGACTATTATCGAGAGGTTACTTTAGTTTTACTAATGTTTCCCATGTGTTTCTCTTTCTCTACCATGTATTCATCAATGGAAACCATGTGGGGATAATCCCCTTGATTCCTTAGGATCCGGGAGTAGCTCGGATATGCATTGTACTTGACTTCTATGCATTAACATCACTTTTATCCCTATTTTTTGGATATAAATCTATGATATTGTCTTGCTCTATTTATGCTTGATCACCATAGGTATATTGTTAGATCCTTAATCATTTCTAAAGAGAAGTTAAGGGTTGGAAAAGCATAGATTTACCCATTATTGTGCCCCTTGGGAAAGGATGAGTGTAAATGGGAGGAGAAACCCAAAGATTATTCATAAAGAACCTAACCAATCAACCAATTACTATGGAAATGGGATTGGCATTAGAATAGGTAGTGAACTACATTGCGGGAGTGGGTAGTTCTTGCTACATGCTCTTTATCTAGGGATATGGGTAATAGATGTTAGTGTGTAGTGTTAATTGTAGTGTTATCTGTGGTGAAACCACAATCCTGAGGAATCTGTTTAAATTTGAGTTACTTATTCTTCAATATTATTTCATTTCTACATTTGTTTTTACTCAACCAACCCAATTTAACTATTTGTACCGGCCTAGCTGATCAAATCAAAGTTAGTAGTAGTATTCTAGAATCCGTTTCCCTGTGTTCTACTCGGGCATCACAAGGCATGTATTACTCAATACATTCACTTGCGTATAACACACAGTAAATACATGTCAAGTTTTTGGCACCATTGTCGGGGAGACAACAACATCCAACACTACAAGTGTTGTGTTTGACCACTCTAGTCCAACCTTTTTTATTTTTTGTTTTATTTCACTCAAAGCTGAATTATAATGTTGTTATTGTTTCCAGCTCCAATATCGTGTTCTGACAATTATTTTTACTACTTTAACGTACTAGTTCATGGTGCATACCCGTGCCCACGAGTACGGAGATCCATCTTCACTGGGTTTTGGTCAACTAGAACTCCGTCATAGAGAATGGTAATTTGGAAGATCTATAGATAGGTTCAATCGAACCCCACCACCAACACCTCCGCCTGAAGGACCTAAAACACCAGAGGAACTTGAATCAGTAGAAATGGACGATGAAGTAGAAGAGAAGATGATCTGGGAGAGGATCAAGGTCTCTTCGTCTACGACTCAAAAAGGACCAATTAAAAGACAAGCCATTAATTTGGGTAGCTACAAGATCAATCTAGGATTGATCTCATTATTCAAGTCCCAAGCTTTTTACGGCCACAGTTCTGAAGACCCTATGATGCACATCAGCAACTTTGTTAAAAACTATGATATGGTCAAGATAAATAGAGTACCAACAACTGTCATATAACTAAAATTGTTCCCATCATCTTTGGCAGACAGCGCAAAGTTTTGGTTTCATAATATCGATGATGAATGTATCGAGACATGGGATCTAATGACTGATGCCTTCTTCAAGCATTACTTTCCTCCGTAAAAGACAAATTACTAGGTAAAAAAGATCTACAATTTTAGACAGAAACCTGATGAATCATATTCTGAAGCATGGGAGAGATTCTAAAATATGTTGTGGAAGGTCCCTCATCACGGTATTGATTTTTTAGGACAGACAAAGATCTTTTACTACGGTTTGCATAAAGGAGAGATAACTACGCTTGACAGTGCATGGGCATGTTTCTTCCTCAACAGCAAACTCGTCTGCTGTCATGTGATATTAAAGAACATGTCTAAGAACCAGAAATGGGGCGATGAGAGAGAGCTCTGACAACCATCAAAAGTGTCAGGGAATTCAAGGTCATATCTGCGTTAAATGAGAAGCTGGACCTAATTTCTAAAAAAGTTAAGTGCTAATGATGGACCATCTTTGAAAGGAGAGGAAGAATGCAAGTTTGTGCGCCAACAAAAGTAGTACAGAAACAATGAATACTCATGGAGGAACGATCCTAAGTTCTCATGGAAGGATCCCAACAATTTCTAACAAGACCCATCTCATGCCAAACAACCCAAGCCACACCAGTTGGTCGAGCACAATATCAACAAGAAAAAAGAAGATTGACCGTATTGAAGAAATGCTTGCAAAGCTGGTTAGCCAGAATGAATTGCTTATTGGTCAAAATTATAGAGAACTCTAGAACCAAGGGGCATGGATCTGTAGCATTGAAACTCAGATCTCTCAAATAGAAGTGGATGTGGGCACATTGAAGCATCCAAACCAGCAAGGGTTCCCAACAAACACAAATGTGCCTTCTAGAAATCAACACATTAAGGCAGTCCTACTCCATAGTGGTAGGAAGTTGTTGAATGATGCACCATCAAGTTCAGATGTAGGTGACGTTATAGGAACAACAACTCAAACTGTAACAGTGGATGAAGAGGAACCGGATGTGTTAGCACAAGAGAAGACAACTGAAGAGCAGGCTGATGAGGTGGAAGTTACAAGAACAAAAGCATATATCCCACCTCACCAGAGGACACCAGTGACCCCAGTGCCTTTTTTGAATACCTTGAAGGCAACAAAAGTAGACCAATAGTTCAAGAAGTTCTTAGATGGTTTTAGGAAATTATTTTTCAAGATTCCACTCATCGATGCAATTGAGAAGATACCATTGTATGACAAGTTCTTGAAAGACATAATCACAAAGAAGACAAGGATACCTGAAGCTTATGTGGTAGTGTTAAAGGAGTAGGTGAGTGCTTTCATTCTGGGAACTCTACCTCCAAAAAGATAGGATCCAAGTTGTTTCAACATTACTTGCTTCATAGGGAAGACCAAGTTTGGAGAAGCCCTTTGTGATCCAGGGACAACCATAAACCTTATGCCCTTGTCAATTTTCAAGAAGCTAGGTGATAAGGAGTCCATGAAAAGTAGTATGACTATCCAATTGGCAAACAATTTTGTGGTCAAGCCATACATAATTTGTGAGGATGTTTTGGTGAAAGTAGACAGATTTGTTTTCCCTATAGATTTCGTGATTATGGAAATGTAGGATGATCATGGCAATGAACTTTTACTAGGGAGACCATTCCAAGCCATGGATGATATGATTTTGGAGATGGGCATAGGACGTATGACCATGGATATCCAGGATGATCGGTTTGAAATCAAGATGCCTAATCACTCAAAATCTATGGGATATGCAGCACAGTGCAATATGCTTCAACAAGTGGAGGGAAATATTTCTCTATTTCTGGGGAAGCCATTCCTTGACATGGCCCATGCGATGACTAAGGTAGAAAAGGACACTTTAGTAGTTGATATCATGGAAAACACTAACGTAATCTCATTAGCCAAAGCGAAGATTATGACCCAGCTACCACAGAGGAGGCCATTGTTGATTCCTTGCTGCAGACATATCAAATGTTACCTTTAGAGGCATGCTTGATAAATATAGCGGATGACAATACACACATTCACTCTCTAGAAGAGTGTGTATTGATGTTGAAGGTGGTCCCCTGCCACTATTCAAGACGTTTTGAAGATCTTGGACCACCTCCTTCGCCATTGGTCTCATCTCTATTGAGCCCACCTGAGTTAGATTTAAAGCCATTGTCACCACATTTAAAGTATGTCTTCTTGGAAGTAGAAGAGAAGCTTCTAGTTATTATATCATCATCCTTGAGTAGTGAAGAGGAGAAGCATTTACTTAATGTGTTGAACAACCACTTAGCCACATTTGGGTGGTCGATAGCAGACATAAAGGGAATCTCTCTCAGCTTGCGTCAGCAAAAAATTCAGTTGGAAGAGGGAGCCAAGGCAATAGTTCAACCTTAGAGGTGACTCAGTCCCATCATGACTAAAGTAGAGAAGAAAGAAGTGGTCAAGCTCCTATCGACAGGTCTCATCTATGCTATTTCATATTCTATGTGGGTTAGCCCAACTCAAGTAGTTCCTAAAAGGGGGGATCACTGTCACAACTAATTCTTCTAGTGAGTTAATCTCAACTAGGTTAGTGAAGGGGTAGCGTGTATGCATAGACTACCGATGTTTAAATGTTCTCACTTTAAAAGATCATTTTCCTTTGCCTTTCATTGATCAGATTTTAGAATGACTCATCGTTCATTCACACTTTTGTTTCCTTGATGGGTATTCTAGTTATAATCAGATTTTGATTGAGATAAATGATCAGGAGAAATCTACTTTCACCTTCCCTTATGGCACCTTTGCATATATATGGATTCCATTTGGCCTTTGTAATTCACCCACCACTTTCCAACATTGTATGCTTTCCATCTTTTCTGATATGGTAGAGTGATGCTTGGAGGTGTTCGTGGACAATTTTTCAGTATATGGGGAGTCATTCAATGATTGCATGTATAATCTCGATAGAGTTTTATAAAGGTGTGAGGATACTCACTTAGTCTTAAACTGGGAGAAGTGTCATATGATGGTAAGTGAGGGCATAGTTCTTGGATACAAGGTGTCCAATAAAGGTATGGAAGCAGACCTAGTCAAGATAGAGGTCATCTCCAAGCTACCTCTGCCAGCATCGATGAAGGGAGTAAGGAGCTTTTTGGGACATGTTGGGTTATATAATAGTTTTATAAAGGATTTTTCAAAAATTGCTAAACCTTTATCAGAATTCTTAGAAAAGGATGTTGAATTTTCCTTTGATGAATGATGATTGACTACTTTTTAAGTGCTAAAGGAGAAGTTGATCTCTACGCCCATTGTGCAGGATCCAAATTGGAGCCTACCTTTTGAACTGACGTGTGACGCATCAGACTATGTGGTAGGCATTGTGTTGGGTCAACATCGTGATAAGACTCCTATAGTCATATATTATGCGTCTAAAACCTTGAATGGTGTAGAAATCAATTATACAACCACAGAAAATGAACTTTTGGCGGATGTTTTTGTGTTTGAAAATTTCTCCAATACCTAGTTGGAGCCAAGGTGATTGTGTGGACTGATTACACTGCCATCAAATACCTGTTACAAAAGATAGATGATAAACCTAGATTGATTAGGTGGATTTTATTGTACATGAATTTGACATAGAAATTAAGGATAAGGTAGGGGTGCAAAAATGTTGTAGCAGACCACCTATCTAGGTTGGAAAGGGTGAATGAAAAAGATTTAGATATCCCTATTGTTGAGGAATTCCCTGATGAATTTTTTTTTGCTCTTAAGACTAAGGATCCCTAGTTTGTAGACATTGTCAACTATATACAATTCAAGGAGATGCCTGATGATTGGGGATACTAAGAGAAGACGAGATTTTCCCATTCATTAAGGTTTTACTTATGGCATGATCCCATTTTTCTTAAATAGTGTAGGGATGGAATTCTGAGGAAGTGTGTACCCGAATGTGAGGTTGAGAACATTTTATCACACTTTCATTCTCTACCTACCGAGGGGCATCACGCAAGCTCTAGTATGGCGGCCAAAGTCTTAGTGAGTGGGTTCTTTTGGCCAATGTTGTTTAACAATGCTCACAATTTTGTTCATCGTTGTGACGCATGTCAATGTGCAGGGAATATACTAAGCAACATGAAATGCCACTGAACGTATTTCAAGAAGTTGAAGTGTTTGATCTGTGGGGCATTGATTTCATGGGCCCCTTCGTGTTGTCTAACTCTAATCTCTACATATTACTACTTGTTTACTGTGTATCTAAGTGGGTGGAAGCAATTCCAACCTGCACTAATGATGCACAAGTTGTGTGTTAGTTTGTTAAAGATAATATTTTCTACATATTTGGTGTCCCCCGATTGATTATTAGTGATGGTTGATCACATTTCACCAATAGGAAATTTTGAACCTTGTTGAGTAAATATGGGGTGAAACACTGACTGGGTACTCCCTACCAGCCACAAATTAAAGGACAAGTTGAGGTGTCCAATAGAGAGGTGAAGAAGACCTTAGAGAGGACCGTCTCAACTAATAGGACAAATTGGAGTATTATGTTGAATGACACTCTTCGAGCATATAGGATAGTATGTAAGTCACCTATAGGAACTATGTCATTTAGATTGGTGTATGGGCATGCATGCCATCTACCAATGGAGCTTGAGCATAAGGCAAAATGGGCATTGAAAAAGCTGAATTTCGGATTGGATGAAGCAGGTAGGAAGAAACTATTAGAGTTGAATGAGCTCGATTAACTAAGGATGGATGCATATGAGAGTTCTAGAATTTATAAGGAGAGAACTAATAAGATTCATGATAGTCACATCTTGAATAGGTTGTTTCTCCAGGGATATAAGGTTCTCTAGTTTAATTCTAGACTTAAGTTACATCCAGGCAAGCTGAGGTTCAAATGGAGTGGACCATTTGAGATTGTGCAAGTTTTTCCTCACGGTGCTGAGAAGATAATAGATGGGACTAGGTCATTCCATGTTAATGGCTAGAGATTGAAGCATTATTTTGGTGGGGAGGTAGATAAAAGAATATAAGTAGTGCAACTCATTGCACTCTAATAGATTCTTGCTCCTATCCTTGTCTAGTCTAGGATGTTAAACAATGATGCTTGTTGGGAGGCAACCCAACCTTTATTTCTCTTTGTGTGTTTGTCTTAGCTTTTTAGTTTTTATTTCATCTTTTATTTCATGAAAAAGATACCTTGACTTGTTTGTTGGAGTGTGTAGAGCTTATAGAGTCAGTACTATCGAGTCCATTAGTTGGTAGTACCGAATTGACATCAGGGAGATATCCACAAATAAAAGGAAAACTCGATACTACTGACTACATCAATTGTTACTACAGAGTCTTTGAATATTTCTTGTACCTAACTAATAAGAACTCAGTAGTATCAACTTCCATGTCAGTACTATCGACTTTTAGCACCCCTAGGTTTGAGACACTGAGATAGAATTTTAGAAATATCGAGAACAATAGCCAACTCAGTACTACCAACTGAAAAGTTGGTAGCACTGACACATGATGTCAGCAATCTATGAGCACTTGATTCAATGGCAGATGCGATCTTCATCGAGCAGTCGGTAGGACCGATCTACGACACTAGTCGGTACGACTGACTGGGACTCAGTACTACTGACTCTGAGCAATCTATGCTCCTATCATCAGCAAATGTTAGTCGTCGATACAACCGAGCCAGAGATTCATGTTTATAACTCGATACTACTGACTAAAAGTCAGTAGTACCAACTCTTCTTGAGTCCAACTATATAAGGAGGGCCGGTGAATCCATTTTCTTCACACATTCCTCCTTCACTCCTAATGCAACTCAGAGCAAAGCTGCATCGGGAACCGCCTCTCTTCATTGAGCCTCTTTTTCTCCATCTTCCTTCTTGCATCATCGTCGTGGCACCAAACAGGGGTGCATCTTCATTGATGCAGCAAGGAGAGTTGGTCCCTCTGCTAACCCACATTCAACATCCAAATCCAGATACCAAGAAGGTTTATGAGGAGCTTTTGACAAGGAGGATGCTGCCAACGTGATATCGAGATCGTGCCCTGATCGAGCGACCTACATTGGGTATGTCAATGACAACTAATGGAGGTGGATGATCCATTCTTCAGTGACTGGCCGACCTACCTAGAACTCATTTGTGAGTTCTTAACTTCACTAGAGGTCCTTCTCACCCCAACTAACAAATAAAAGGTGAATGGAGAGGAGGCAAAGTCAGTTTCCGCCTCTTCAACACCAACCACTCCATCACCTTGTGGGCATTCAACCGTATCTTCAATTGGCCTCATGTCCCAGAACATTCCACTTCCTCTGACTTTGACTACGAGCTTGCATGGGAGCAGTTGACTGAGGTGCCAGAAGGTTACTACATTAGTTGGCACTTCAACTCCATCACCGACATCAAGCATCCTTTTTCTTGGATTCTACATTGCCTCTGCTCCAACACCATCTTTTCCCGCTCTACCCAAGCTCAAGTGAAGGTCCAAAAGACGGACGTTGAAAAACTATTAGAGGGAGAGCCTGTTAACTTTGGATCCTTCCTTCTCCTCCACATGGTCACGCTTAGGCGCATGGTGTAGAGGAAAGTTCCAATTGTTTTTGGGGGACTGATTACCCCTTCACACTTCACCTCCATCTCGACCTATCTTCTTTCACACATGTGGTGTCTTCTAAGAGGTTGGATCTATAGAACTTTTGAAAGGCAAGTATCCTCAGCTTGCACTATAACAAGGTGTATGTGTGTTGCATGGTGGGAGGAAGGTACCAGGAGCATATCCTTCCCGACCATGTTTTCAATCTATAAGGAGTTAAGCATCTTAAGTGGTCGGTCGACGTTGGTGAGGACAACAATCAAGCTGAGGAAGCAACCCATGAAAACCTAAGTAGCCACATGATGATGACGATGAGGTTGAGGAGGTGGAGCCCACCATCCCCATTGCCTAGAGAGCGGTCCCACACAAATGGCCCCACACCTATGCTGCCTCGAGCTCATCTGCCCCGCCACCTTCGGAAGAGGAGCACAACCCATATGACGTGGTGGGTATGTATGGGATGTTGCAGAACATTCAGACAGGACAACAACAACATCATGAGATGATGGCTGGTGTACAAGAGATACAAGGATGGCTGTACCAAAATTAGTAGGCAATATATGAAAATTAATGTGACACCTCATCATGCTAAATGAGATTACTCAAAGCAAAAAACATGACAAACTACTAATTAATCACATAGTAAAAAATGCAGAATAATTAAAACCAATTCCAACAATGTAAATAAACTCTAGAACATTTACATAAAGTTCCATCATTCTATTCTCATATATTGTAACAAGTATTCACATATGGATCCAAAGACCTCAGTCACATCCTGCATACAAAAGATATTTTACATGTACATGCCATATATTTACAAACATTGGCATACTACCAAAATTTCGTGTTGATACGAGTAGATCATCTAGAAAACACATCCCATACCTAGACCTGAGAGTACAAGGATGACACTAGGACTCTACTACTAACATTTACAACTGACCAACCTTCTAAATCTATTGATCACTAGGTTGGTTCTCTTCGACAACACGACCTCGACCTCGTTGCCCGCGACCACCTAAAAAAATGTGGTGGCCCACGGGTGATACCCAGTCCCAATGAGAGATATAACTCTCTCCAACATATATTGATTATAACATATTAATTAACAGTAAATACATTAAGAAGTTAGGGTATTAAATAAGAAATATAAATAGATTGAACAGTTTAAGCATACTAAGCATTTAAGCAAATAAGTTGTAGCATAAAGTAGAATTACTCAATTTTCATACTTCTGCATCATGTAAGAACTATGTAGTGTAAAGACAAGATAAGGGTTAATCAACCAAAGTGATATGTATTAAACCCTAGTAATTATACTACACGGCTGGTATTATATCTTTTATTATTATGCCCTGGGGAGTTTGATTCGTACCACTCAAAGTCCAACTGACCACTACATAGTGCTATTCAGTTCCATATAAGATCTAGGAGTGTCGATGTCCTAAGATCTCTTCCCCTCGGTCAGTACGAGTAAACTACAGTGACATACCATTCAAACTGCCAACAATGACCTATAGTCAACTGATAACAACTAATTCATACTTGGTACAAGTTACGATGCTAGAAACCAGAGCATACAAAACCCTCTAATCTGAGGTACAACCACAACTTTCCTCAATCACATCAAATGTCTGAGGCATGACCATAGCCATCCTCCATAACCTACATTTGTGGAAGACAATGATATATCCTCAACTTGCCACCCCCACATACTCAATAATATGTGCTCTGAGTTTTCTTTGGAAAAACTTGTTTCACCATTCAACAAGTTCTGACACTGAAGATGGCTCTATGGCATAGGGCTCTACATGATTAAGGTTACACTTGATTAATTACTACCAATTGAATGCATTAAGGCTTTATCATACAAGTGGGCATTCAAACCCTAATTATTTTCTAACAAGAGTATATGTATAACAAATTCAAAAGATATAAAACACATGAGATATAAATCTTAATCAAATTACCACATTCTATCATTCATTACAAATTAATGGACCACACTTATCATCATACTATTACAATATACCAATATCTTATCACAAGTTCCAGGGTTTTAACCCTTATTGGAACATGAAGAGGATTTCACCTCAATCATGGCTTCAAACATGCCCAAAGATTGTTAAGACCATCACATTATTCATAGTAAGGTTATGATCATAATTCCATGAACAAGGCTCAAAAGATCATTAGCACATATGTGTCCATAGATATTATCTTGGCAAGGCACTATGATATTCAAATAGTACTGCATTGTGGTTTCAACACAAGAAGAGTGTAATAAATTGTCACATTAATCATTCAAGAGGTCTGATTATAACCAATCAACATCATATAATTACATTAAGGTTAGGTATAACAAGCTAGATCACATGGGAGTTACACATCCACTTATTATAGTGATTTTATCAAATATAACTATATGATGGCAAGGTAAGACTACAAATTAATGGTATTGAACCATCAAATTATCATCAATAGGACCCACATATAATACCATGGGATTCATTCTAATCCATTGGATGTTGAAGCATCCAATATTATTCATTGGATCAGGTTCATTGTTCAAGGTTATCAATTGAAGTATAGGTCTAACCATATTAGATCAATTGAACCAAGTAACCATTGGTTTAAGGTTTAGTCAAATATACAATTACATTCTTGACTCATCATATATGGTGATGACCTGATACACCATTAATTTTGATCATTAGGTCACCATTGGTTGTTAGATCAGTAATACATTCATTTAACACCATCAAATATTAAGCTAATGTCATCATGGATTGATAGCATCATTATAATACTTAGTGGATGGTAATTAAACTTCTAATTGAGCCAAAACCTAACCTAAGGGGGTGACCATAGGTTGTCACCATAAAATTTGACACCCTTTATCATGAACATCAGTTGCCAAGATAGCAACACCATTGGTTGTTGAATGGTATGACCATCAGTTGTGTGATAGGGAAGGAAATAGTTTGAAAACCCCAATTTGACCATCGATTGTTTTGTACATAGAACCATAGGTTGTTGCTATCAGCCTATACCAGATAATATTATACCTTAGAAAGATTGTACACAATATTATACCTTAGAAAGATTGTACACATGTTTAAAAGTTCATATAGAACTGGAACAGAATAGGGAACACCATAAAATATTCATAATCCTAAACAAGCATGGTTTCTGTATGCTTAGATCATCACATTAAAACATAAACATGAACTAAAAAGCTTCTAGCAATCCATATAACTGAAGAATGTTATATAACTCACCTCTATAGAGTAGTTCAGATCCCAAACAGAAAGAATCTCGAGAAAATAAGGCAAGAAAACCCTAGATTCAGATATGAACTTGGCCAAATAGGCACTTCTCTCTACAAAGAAGCAAAACCCTAGAAAAAGAAACAGGAAGGATAGATTTTTGAGTTCTAGAGCAACTTTCACCATGGAACAGCAAGGTTCCGACCTGGAGAAATATAGGAGGAAGAAGAGTAAAGAAATAAATGGAGGAAATAAGGTAATACTTACACTTTTAGGTCAAGATCACTAGGAAGGAGCTTTAAGAACCCATAAAAGAAGTCAATTGCAACCCTAGATTCTTTTTCCAAGAAGATCCCCACTTTATTCTTCCTTGGATAGGAAATTCATAGAAGTATAGAGGGAGAATGAGGTTCGTATAAGGAGGCAAGTGGTGGAGAGAAAATGGCTCGTTTGGATTCTTAGGGATAAGTATATGAAACTTTAAGATAACGAAAAAGAAAAAGTTGAAGTTCTAGTATCTTTCCAAGTGTCCATGGCCTTAATTAAGAATATACAAGCACACACATAAGTAGATCCCCCACCATCCATATATACCTTATTATATATCCTTTGTCGAATTTCCAAGCCAATCAAATAATTCATTAGTTGATAGCTACTAAAGGTAGCTCATCCATGAAGGGGTAAACTCTAAATACCCTTGAGGAAAATACCTTCAAACCATGGCTCAACTAGGATCCCCATGGATAAAAATACTAAATAATGATAAGATAACATCTAAGGGACATAATTTATTTGACAAATTGCAAAGAAAACCCCTCAATTGGGTAAATTATAGAAAAGTCCAAAATGTACATAAAATTGTATAACTTGCTCAAACAGTGTCCACATTGGACCAAATTTGAAACTTAATCTTGTATTATGATTTCAAGGAATATCACAAGGTTATATTAGGGTTATAAGAATTAAATTATGGTAATTAAGCTTATTCAACTCATTAAGTAAGTTCAGGGGCCATACAACTATAAACCCCTAACAAGGATTTTGCCTCAAAATCCTACGCAAAAAGTGATGGGTATTTTCGACGTATATCATTCTCTAGTTACCATGTGGATTCCTATATGCCATGGTGATGTCACAAAAATTTCACTAGAATTATATCTTTTCTCTTTATCTTTTTCACTTTGCTATCCAGGATCAACACATGACCCTCAACATAGGAGATATCCTCACCTAACTCAACCTCTACTGGTTAGATTTTCTACTAAGTATATGAATGGCATTTCCTCTACATAGAGATGTGAAAGACATTATGCAATCTATGTAGCTCTGGTGGTATCTCCAACTTGTATGCTACCTTTCTAACATGATCTAGGATAGGGTATGGTCCCATAAATCTAGGAGCCAACTTACCCTTCTTTCCAAACCTCAAGACACTTTTCTAAGGAGAAACCTTAAGATATTCTCTATCTCCCACTTCGAATTCAACTGGTCTGTGTCAGTTATATGCATAAGATTTATGCCTATCCTGGGCTACTTTCAACTATTGTTGTATCACTTTAATCTTTTCTTTAGTCTGATGTACTAGCTCATGACCCAAAAGTTGATATTCACCTATCTCATACCAGCAAAGAGGAGACCGACATCATCTCCTATGCATAGCCTCATAAGGAGCCATATATATGCTTCTTTGATAGCTATTGTTGTACGTAAACTCTATCAGAGTCAGATATACATCCCAACTACCAAGAAATTGCAACACACATGCCCTTAAGAGTTCCTCTAAAGTCTGAATAGTCCTTTCAGACTGGCCAACAGTCCACAGATGAAAAGTTGTGTTGAATCTCAGCTGTGTTCCCATTGCTGAATGCAGACACTCCCAAAAATGAATTGTAAATTGTGGGCCTCTGTCAGATACTATAGTCACTGGAATACCATGCATATGGACTATCTCATCAACATATATTTCTACCAATTTCTCTACTATAAACATCGTCTTGACTGGCAGAAAATTAGTTGACTTAGTCAATCTGTCTACTATCACCCATATGGAATCATGACCCTTGGTTGTCCTAGGAAGACCAACCACAAAGTCCATAGTATAATGATCACATTTCCACTGTGGTATTGGCAAGCTAAGGGTTGTAATGTCCCTATAGGCTTTTGGTGCTAAGCTTTCACCTACTAACAAACTGGACATTTGGCAACAAATTCTGCCACATCACACTTTAGACCTGGCCACCAATACATGTCTTTCAAGTTTTAGTACATCTTGGTACTTCTAGGATGCATTGCATACATGGAGGAGTGAGCCTCCTAAAGTACCACCTTCTCAACCCATCAACATTAGGAACTTCTATCCTATTGTGGTAACAAACTATAACATCATCTGTCTCATGAAAGCCATCATACTTTTCACTGCCAATCTCTGATCATATATTCTATATCATATTATCATTCTATTGTGCATCATTAATCTTCTATCTCAAGGTAGGTTTCTGTGAGAACCCATTACACTAAACGAGATTATTTAAAACATAAAACACAATCGATCACCAATTAACCACATACCCAAAAATATGGGTAAATTAAAACTGATTTCAACGTCAACACCCGCTCAGAAACATTTACATAAGAGCCCAATATCATTCTTGTATCCATACTATGATAAGAGTTAGATACAAATTGTTCTATCACCTTATCTACAACACATATACACATGAGAACAATATTTGTATATACCACATAACAAACATTAACATGCTAACAAAATTCTGATTCATTTGAAACACCATATACAAACTTTTCCTACCCAAACCTAAGAGTACAGGGATGAATCTAGGACACACTAGACATCTAATAAAGTTTCTTAAAGATTCATTATTGTAGTTCCTCTTTACTTCTACAGTTCTATTGTCATCACTGCCGATTACCAAAAAAGATGTGGAGAACCACAAGGGTGAGACCCATGTCCCATCAAGAGATATAACCTCCAACAACATTTATTGACTCCAACATTTTTAGGTAATGAGACATTTTAAGCAGTTTAATCATATATAACAAATAAGCTCAACAATATACATAAAGGAGCAGATAATAACTATCTTCATTAGCCAGACTATTCTCATATCCCCATTAACAATATAAGGAGTCCAGCAGCATGAGCATCTCTAACATCATGAATAAGTCTAGAATCATATGGATAGCTAACAACATCAGCATGTCTAATAGGTTGAACATATCAACATAATAAGAAGAGCTACAACATAAGAAAAACTATCTAGTTAAGCATGATTAGCAGTATATGCATCTCTAGTTACAAAGGCATGGCTAGCATGCTAAACATAACTAACAATATGAGATAGCTAGCATCATGATTATAAGTAGCAGTAGCAGAAGTTAGTTATCAACATAAGCATAGCTACTATATGTACACATCTACAATCTTAAGCATATCTACAACCTAAGTATATCTACTATCTCTTAATTGCACTAAGCATCATCTTTATGTAAAGATAACAAACAAAGGTTATCATCCAATGTGAAACGTCGTGTATAACCCTAAACAAATATGCTACATGGTTGTATTACATCTTTTATTATGCCCTGGGGATTTTGAGTCATACTACTCAAAGTCCAACTAACCACCACTTGGTCGCAATAAGTTCCATATGGGATCTAGGAAGAGCCAGACTCTAAGATCTTCTCCATACTTGGTCAGTATGAGTCTGCATCGTAGTGACATATAGTCAAACTACAAAACAATGACATACAGTATTGTAACTAGCCCACCTTGGTACAGGTCACGACGCTAGCATCTAGGGTATTCAAACCCAATCACTGAGGTACAACTGCAATTGTCCTCTAATCACATCATTTTATAATCACTGAGACCTGACCAAATTTGATCTAAAAAAGCAGGCTAGGTATGACCACAACCATCCTCCCAAAACACTTGGTGTCAGGATGACAAACACCCCACATACTCAATAGTATGCGCTCCAAGTTTCCCTTAGGAATACTTGTTTCACCATCCAGCAAGTTTTGACACTGAAGATGGTTCTTTGGCATAGGGTTCTACATGATTAGAGTTTCACTTGATTAGTTATCTCTAATTGGGTGAATTAAGGCTGCATCAAACAAATGGACATACAAACCTTGATTCACATCTAGCAAGCATATAAGTATCACAACTTCAAAAGTTACAAAATATGTAGAACACAATTTCTCATCTCATCATCATGAGGTACTATTCACTTGTCAATCATGAGACTACACTAGTCATCATACTATCACAAGATATAAATCCTTTTTACAATATCACAGGGTATCAACCCTTATTAACACAAGAGGATTACACCTCATTTAGGGCTCAACCATGCCCAAAGGTCATTAAGACCATCATACTATCACAGGATATAAATCCTTTTCACAATATCACAGGGTATCAACCCTTGTCAACAAAAGAGGATTACACCTCATTCAGGGCTCAACCATGCCCAAAGGTCATTAAGACCATCATACTAATCCCTACAAGATCATCATTATCTTTCCATGCCTTATAACAAGGCTCAACAACATCACTTACATATAATACACCATATCAGCACAATATTGCATTAATGAGATAGAAGATATTCATAAATAATCATAGCAGGGTTATATTAACATTAAGAACGTTCCTTTATTAAATCAACATTCAAGGAATCTAGATATGATTAACCCTCATCATATTCATAATGCACATGTTTAGCATAAGAAAGTATCAACCATGTGGCTATAATAACCACCAATTAACACATTAAGGTTTTGATCATACTAAGGAGGTTATTTCACCATCATGTCATCATATAAGAAAGTTAATCATGAATACTCATCTTTATCTATTTGCATTAGAGTTAGGTTCAACAAGATAAATTATATTAATGTTACTAATCAACACTCATACCCAAACCCTAACTCACAACATCCCCATTGGATCATGGATGCATAAGGTGAAGCATAACCATCACATTCCATACTATTCTCAAGTATGAACCCACACATAAATCAAGGTGTAACCATCAGGTTATAGCATACTAAGGTTTCAAAAACAATAAGAGAGTGTTCCATGATTATATTAGTCATTCAAGGACTATTCATACCCAATTACGATCACTTAGTTATATTAAAGCTAGGTATAATAAGTTATACCTCATTAGGGTTACCCATTAATTCATTATGGTGATTATAAATCATAATAATACTAGGTAAAGGGTATGACTACAAGTTTAAGGCATTAAACCATCAAATTCTCATCATTTGAATCATAACATTACACTACATGCTTCACCCAAAACAATGGGAATATTGAGGCATCAACTTCTAACCATGAAATGTTGAAAAGGTAAAGCCATTTTTCGTTTACATAAGTAAACACCTTGAATGAATCATATATGATGTTATTGAGTTTTGATCTATAAAAGTAACCATTTAACCCTAGACATTCTTTGATTAACAACAATAAGGGTTTCGTTGAGAGTAGGGTAAAACCCATAACTGACTGTTCATTTAAAACAAGCCATCCATTGTCAACAAGTAAGCTCCTTAAGTTGATCATATAAAGGAAACCATATGAATCACATTATTATGACCAAAATATTACATTATCCATCATTCCACTTTATTGGAGGAATAAACATTAGATCTTGACCATTGGGTCAAGTTCATATGTTAAAACCATCAATTACAATATAGGTTCGATCATTACATCAAGTGACCCAAGAAACCATTGGTATAAGGCTTAATTGATGCTACAACTATATGATTAACTCACCATAGGTTGTGTAGACCTGATACACCATCATTAGTGACCATTAAGTCACCATAGGTTGTTAGATCAACACTATATTCATTAATCAACATCAAATATTAAGCTAATGTCATCATTAATTGATAACATCAGTAGGATACTTAATGGTTGATCATTAAACTTCTAATTGATCCAAAACCTGACCTAAGGGGGTGACCATAGGTTTTCACCATCATATGACACCTTTGATCCAGACCATCAGTTGTCATGAAGACAACACCATAGGGTTGTTGCAATGGTACCATCATCGGGTCATGGGTTTATAAAAGAAATCAGCATAAAACCCTAAAATTGACCATTGGTTGATAGGTGCTTAGCATCATAGGTTGTCAAGCCAACCTAATCCAAATCATATTGTACCTTAGAAATAACGTACACATGATCACATGTTCATGTAGAACTAAAATCAGAATAGGGAATATTATAAAAATCAAAATCCACATAAAGCATAGCTTTTTAGTACACGGATCATCATTTAAAAGCAAGAACATGAGCTAGCAAGCTTATGGTAAGAAATAAACATAGAGCAAGTTATAAAACTTGCCTCTAATGAGAAGATGAAATCCCAAACAGAAGAAAACTCAAGTAGGTAGGGTAGAAAATTCAAGTATAAGTTGTGAACTTGTCCATGTAGCACCTTTCTTCATCAAATGAGCAAACCCTAAGCATAAGGAGCAAGAGAGGTAGGGTTTTAGAGCTTTAGAGCAATTTCTACCATGGAACAGTAAGGTTATAACCTGGAGAAAGATAGGAGAAAGGATGAAAAAGAAATAAATGGAGGAAAGAATGGGATTCTCACTCTTTTAGGTCAAGATCACTAGAAGGAGCCTTTTAAACCCTAAAAGGAAGTCAATTGCAACCCTAGATTCTTTTTCCAAGAAGATCCCCTCTTTCTTCTTCCTTGGATAGGAAATTCATAGTAGCATAGAGGGATAATGAGTTTCATAGAAGGAGGGAAGTGGTGGAGAGCAAATGGCTCGTTTTGGTTCTTAGGGATAAGTATATGAAACTTTAAGAAAAAGAAAAAGAAAAAGAAAAAGTTGAAGTTCTAGATACTTTCCAAGTGTCCATGGCCTTAAAGTATTAAGAGTATACAAGAAAACACACAAGAAGATCCCCCACCATCCACAGAGACATGATTATCCCTCGTTTCTTGAATTTCCAAGCAAAACAAATAATTCATTAGTTGATACTAAAGGTAGCTCATCCGTGAAGGGGTAAACCCTAAAATACCCTTGGAGAAAACACCTTCAAACCAAGGATTAAATAGGTGCCCCATGGATTAACAAGCTCAATAATGATGACATAATATCCAAGGAACATAATGAAAGTGATAAATTGCAAATAAAACCTCCCAATTGGGTAAATTGCATAAAAGTTCAAATATGCATAAAATTGCATAACTTGCTCAAACAATGTCTCAATTAGACCAAATTTGAAACTTAAGCTTATATTATGATTTAAAAGCATATAAAAAGGTTATATTAGGGTTATATGATAATTAATATTATTCAACTCATTAACCAAGTTTAGGAGCCTTATAGTTTACTTGTAACTGTGCCAACAATCCTTCCAGTAAGGAAACTTCTAGTTGTACATTCATCTAGAGAAGAGACACTAGAATATCTCTCTTATGGCATATTAAGGAATTTAATTATGCATTATTTACCATTGATGATGAATACGACTTTCTACTCAATGCATCAACTACCACAATCGCTTTCCTCGATGGTAATCTATTGTGCATTCATAATCCTTAATCAAATCTATCCATCTCCTCTGCCTCATATTCAACTCCTATTTTGAGAAGATATACTATATCTTGTGGTCAGTGAAGATCAGACACTTTTCTCCATAAAGATAGTGTCGCAAAATCTTTAAGGCATGGACCACTGTTGCAATCTCCAGATCATGTGTTGGGTAATTCTCCTCGTGTTTCTTAAGATGTCGTGAAGAAAAAGAAATCACATTTTTATCATGCACGAACACCGGTGCACTAGTCAACTTTTCTTTCAACAGTTGGAAAGAATGTTGACAGTTGTCATTCCAAGTAAAAGAGACATCCTTCCTAGTTAACCTAGTTGGGGGTGACACTAGAGAACTGAAGTCTTTGATGAACCTCCTGTAGTAACCTACCAGACCTAAGAAACTATGGATCTTTGTCAATGTCTCCTTACTAAAATTTAAAGGAAATACAAAATATCCACTTTTTTTTCAAGAAAAATAGACCATGTGGAATGCATGTATAATATTCCAATAAATAAGTATTATTCAGATTACATATAAAATGTCAATAACAGTGGAAATAAACTAAGTAATTACAATTCTTATGAACTCTTGTTCACTACATGAGTTTCTTTCAAAAAGAAAAGAACATAAAAGAAACTATAGGATCCATCAACAAGCAACCTAGTCATACTTGATAGAAAAACTGGAATCTACTACTCCTGAACTTGGTCTTCTTGGCCTTGTTCAACACCTTAATTGTCACGATAGTCACCAAACCGACAAACAAATCGTTACTAATTAAGCAGAATTAACATAAACATCGGATTAACAAAAATCACTAAAATTTAAAACCATTTTGCAAGGAGATCCTTGTCTAGAAAACTTTTACTTAAAGATCCAAAACTCATACATATCATGATTCACATTATACATCATTGCTTCATCTCATTTCGAGGACAACATATAATAGTTGCTCTATCAAAACACATACTGGAGCAACATAAAACCTCTAGGCATTCAAGCCAAAATCTCATATCATTCATGAAACTAGTACGAACCAACTCCAAGGACCTGAGAGTACAGAGACGACACATAGGACTTCTATCTACAAGACATGACAGACAGTACACTCAACCTGAGTTGTCACTATTGTCCTTGTTGCTGTTGTTCTTTCTCTGCAGTACGGTCTCAATCCCCCTAGTGCACGTCCACCTAAAAAAATGTGGATCCCACGGGGTGATACAATTGTCCCAACGAGAGATATAACTCTCCGCCAACAATGTTATTATCATAGTTAAATAGCATTAAACTGAGCAGAGGATAAGCGGTTTAAAATATTCTCATCTTTTAAAGCATTGCCACTATCTATGATAGAGCAGTAAATCATCTATTCTCTTTATAAAGAATAGGAAGAACATGTATATCATTTACCCATCATACTATATTAACATCTCAAGCTTATCCTATGATACTCATTATCATGGTATGTCATCCATGAATCGTTCTCATTTCTATCTGTTGGCCTCAGCCAATATGCTAACCAGATATTGAATTATACCAGTCATGTGAGTATACATCATCATATTCTGTCCAGGAATTAGACTATGCCAATCCTGTGCAACCATTCCAGGCATTGGACTATGCCAATCCTGTGACATTATTCCAGGCATTGGGTTATTACCAATCATGTGCAATTATTCCAGGTATTGGGTTATGACCAATCCTGTGTTATTATTCCAGGCATTGGGTTATGACCAATCCTGTATTATTATTCCAGGCTTGGGATTTAACCAATCATGTGTTATTATAGGCTTCATGCCTCTGCCAGGTATTGGACTTTAACCAATCCTGATTACACCGCCAGATAGTGGACTCTAACCACCCCTGATTACAGGCTTCATGCCTCTGCCAGGTATTGGACTTTAATCAATCCTGATTACACCGCCAGGAAGTGGACTCTAACCACTCCTGATTACATGCTTCATGCCTCTGCCAGGTATTGGACTTTAACCAATCCTGATTACACCGCCAGGAAGTGGACTCTAACCACTCCTGATTACAGGCTTCATGCCTCTGCCAAGTATTGGTCCGTAACCAATCCTGATTACACCGCCAAGAAGTGGACTCTAACCACTCCTAATTACAGGCTTCATGCCTCTTCTAGGTATTGGACTTTAACCAATCCTGATTACACCGCCAGACAGTGGACTCTAACCACTCCTGATTGAAGGATTCATGCCTCTACCAGGTATTGGACTTTAACCAATCCTGATTACACCGCCAGGTAGTGGACTCTAACCACTCCTGATTACAGGCTTCATGCCTCTGCCAGGTATTGGTCTGTAACCAATCCTGATTACACTGCCAGGCAGTGGATTCTAACCACTCCTGATTACACATTCATTATGGGATATCAATCCCTTAAATTCATCATTGGTTATCACATACTTTTACTAGGCATTATACCCTGGGGCAAGCCATCATATGAATTCACATTCTTTATATAATACAAGTATTCCTCATGTCTCATTTTAACATATTCAAAGCACCCATAGACCTTATTTTGGCTATGACTGTAATGCATGTATGACCAAGATTTCATTATTATCTTTGTAACCATTTATTATTATTATGTTACATGGTTCCCATTTACCTGGTTTATTTTAAACATTACCAATTCTTACATCAATCTCTAGATCAATATCGTGTCACCTCTCATTAGGCAACAACTAATCATATGGCTCACAAGGCCATTAAACATCTTGTCACCTCTCACTAGGCAACAACTATTCACAAGGCTCGCAAGGCCATTAAACATCTTGTCACCTCTCACTAGGCAACAACAATTCACATGTCTCACAAGGCCATTAAACAACTTGTCACCTCTCACTAGGCAACAACTATTAGGGTTAGGGTTTCTTCTTTATTGTCGGATAGGGTTTCAAGTTCATTTTATTAATTCAAACCCTAATTCATTGCTCCACACATCTAGGAGCATACATTGATATCATAAGCATTCAATTATACTTATTTATTCTCATCATTTATCATTAAATGAATCATCAACACAAGGTATGAATTTGTCTCTCATCCTTACTAGGGTATGATTACATCATACTTTATTAACTTGGCTTAACCCTTTCTCAAGGTAGGTTAGCCCACACTTATCAAAGTGTATTAAACTTATTATATCTCAATGTAACAATTGACATAACACACTTCATGTGTTACTCATCCAAGTATATTGGATTTAAGGTGCATCAAGGTACATCAAAATTGAAATGCTGGATGTGATATCTATCATGTCTTGATGTATCACTTCCCTCATCACTTTTAACTTACTTAAGTTCATCAACTTATCTTGTATTAGGGTATTTCCCATCCTAATACTTTATGCACTAGCCCATCACATTCATTCGGTAGTGTATTGATCATAAGTCATACATTTGAATTGTTCAACCATCATCAATTGATATGGACTCATCTCAGGTTGAAACATTATTGATATAAGGTTCTCCATTATCAACCACTCTAGGTGTTTTACCTATCAAGGTATTAGCCACACCATTACTTGATGTTTCACTCATCACTCCTAAGAGTATGTTGCCCTCACCTCTACAAGGTGTCTCGGGTTAAAGGTGTGCATATGTTCACCATATCGGGTTATAGGTGTATAGGCACCACCATATCGGCTAGAAGTATATACACACCATTCATATCGAGCTAGAGGGGTTTATATGTATTACCCATGTTGGGATATACATCAACTAGGGTTGTGTATTGGGCTACCATATCGTGCAATAGCACTTGCTATTCTTTACTCATATCGGGTTACCCAAGTTAGGGTTTCATGTCAACTTAGAAGTATTCATTTAACCTTGTATCATGCATGGAGTCTATACTTGACTCCCTATCATGCAAGAGGTGTATAATGCACCTCCATATCATGCAACAATGTATTCATTCATATCCATATCGTTCAAGTGAAGAAGGTGCATCATCATATCGAGTTAAAGGTGCTTACTTGTGTGCTTGCACCCGATATCACATTTATAAGGTGATATCATCATCTTCAAGCTCTAGACCTTTGTTCTAACTATTATAGTTCATGTCAACAGGTCTAAGGAACTACTATAACTCATAATTTCTTCAACTATTTCAGGAAATTTTGGAATTAAAATTAGATCATTAAATACAACAATTTAGGTAATGAATAATAACATGGCTGAGTTCAAGTTATATAACCTGCCTTAAGAACCACTTCAAAGCTTCAAGATCCAAAGCTCCATGTTCCTAAGGTTGAAGATGACTTTATCAAAGGCCCAAGTCTCGTTCACAACTCCTTCATATACAAGAAATCACCATGGATAAGCAATTGGTGAAGAAGAAAAGAAAGGTAGATCATAACCCTAATTCCATGCTTCAATTCAAGCTTGAAGACAACTATAGCTTACCTTAGGGTTAAGTTTTGAGTTCCTTAGCTCCTTTTACGAAACCCTACAACTCTTGGGTGATATGGAATTCCTCTTGGACGACACAACTTTGCTTGTGGCCGATACCCCCTCACTTGTGGCCAAAATCACTTCAATTGGCCGATATCAACTTGCTATGGGCAATATCAACATGCTATGGCCGATATACTTGCTATGGCCGATACCCAAGGCATATGCACGATACCCTTGTGCTCTTGCACGAAATTACAACCCTCTTGCATGATATTATACTCACTTGCATGGTATGGCACTCACTTGGAGTCAAAACACTTCACTCTATGGCCGATATCACCCTATATGGCCGATATCACCTACTTGGGCGATATGGTCTTGCCATGGGCAATATCCCAAGGCCCATGCACGATACCACAGCATCCCTTCACAATATGGGAGCTCTATGCACGATACCGTAGGGTAGGAGGCTGGTAAGGGTCGCAAAATTGCACCAAGGGGTGAAACTAGGGGTATATATACTTGTTGTTCATGAAGGAAGGCAAAAATGAGGTGTCAACATTTTGAGCTAGTAGGTGCCACATGTCATGCATGGGTGACACGTGTCCATGCATGCATAATCATTTATCTTGTCTTGAAAAACAGTTGAGGATCATCTATAGATGCAAATTCGTCCATTACTTATCCTTTTGAATAAAATATATCAATTAATTCATCACTTTTTGCACAACTCGATACAACTTTGTTAAGGAAGTTGTAACTCGATACAAACCACCTCCTTGAGGTTATTTGAATGATATGGAATTTTCCAAGAGTTCAAAAAACTATATGAGGCTTGTCCTATGGCTCCTTGGCCGATAGGCCCTCATATATAACCTTTTCAACTTGATACAACTCAAGTTAAGCTTTCATATTCAACCTTTTTCTTAGTCATTTCATCACCAAGATTACCATCATTCATAATTGATTCAAACATGGTGTCTCATTCATTATCTCTCCTCTAAATGATACATAGAGGAAGTAGGAACACTCTAGAGGTGGTAATTTGCATATCAACCCCACATTTTGGGTAAATTACAATTTGTACCAAAATTGATGCACAAGGTACCAACATTGTTCAAACAAGTTCAAACTTGAAATTTAGGCTTTCCTAAAGCCACCACCCTGCATCATTCTCTATATAATGATGCTAAAACACATGAGGCATGTTAAACATGTGAAATTTTGCATTATAACCCCTCAATTTTGGTAAATTGTACTTTGGTCCAAAACAAAGGAAAATTACTCAAACAGCATTCAATCGGGACCAAACTTGAAACATGAGTGTGTCACATGTTAACAAAGAACCTTAGAGGATTATATTAAAGTTCTAAACAACTTTATTAGCCAAAACAATTAGGGTTACCTCATAACCTAGGTCAGGGTCGTTACAAGTTATAAACCCCTAACAAGGATTTCATCCCCAAAATCCCAGATAAAGGGAGATAGATATTATTCGTACATCATCTCATCAAGTCTCATAACATCTCAATGTCATGTTTATGCAAGGCATAAACACCTAACATATGATGTCCATGCTATATTATATAACCGATTTAATTTCACAGTTAACCACTCCAGGTGGTCAACATACTTTATCCGATACCAGATTCCCTTACCTTGGTATCCATTACATGTGCTGGAAACCCATCACGTATTCTTCTTTTGTTTATAAGTTGATCTATGATTAACTCAGATTTTTCCATATATCAATTAGTATGTGGTATAAATATCCATGCCACATCTTCTACCTCATTAAGCTCTTTAGATTATCTCATAATGACTACTTGATCAGAGTAATCAGAAAGATAACAATCTAAGATTTCCATACTTACCCTGTCTTCAATAAATGAATACCTGGCCAGGGTATTCAAGAACTGAAATTAGGTAGTATGCATTTGTTTTATATTATGTTTCATACTTTTAACTTCTCTTTAAATTTGCTACTTAATATCTTAGATTTTCTCTGGGTGTTTCTTTTACATCTCTTCCTTTTCTACATGAAGAGAGAAATTTCAAAACATATAAGAGAATACTAATCTAAATATAGATTCTCATCCTTCTTATCTCTTCCTCATGTCCTCATAGGACTAATTAAAGGAAGCTCAACAACAACTACCTTCTTATAATTATCAGATAAAATCTAGAGAAGACATATCAGAATGAGAAAGCTCTATCTGACTGTCATCCCTCACAGACATCCACCACTTCTGGTTGACTCAAGCATAGAGTCCAACAGTTTCATCTTGTTACTTTTTGCCTTTTTACTTTATTGGGTTGTGACTTTTGTAAGCCCTACCGAGTCTACCTCAGTTGTTGAGTCATTTCCTCCCCTTTTTTTTAAAGGAAAAAAAAGAGTTTAGTATGCTCAACTTGTCCATGTCTTATCCTCATACCATAGTCTTATCGGTCTCATTACCGATATAGAAGCTAAGTCAGGAGTTCTTACAGGGGGAAAGTTAGGGCTTTTGCCTTTACTTAGTGATTACAGTACTGGTGCACTAGACGTTTATTGCACTGGTGGTACCAAAAACTTTGGCTTTGTAAAACACCTAGGAAAATGTCTCTAGAATTATAGAGACCTTTCCTTAATTCTCAGCTTATTGCCCCTCCTTGGGCACTGCCTTCACAGATATACTATATGTCTAAACTTATGACAGAGTCTACTTTCTTAACATATTTTAATCTTTCCCACATTTTCCACTGTTCCAACATGACTATGTCGTTCAGGAACCCCTTCCAAAGCCCAAAGTTTCCGCATTGAGGACTGGTAACCTAGGTTGTAATGTTACTATCCAGTCTACTATATGTATCACTGTTGTCCTAACCTGCCCAACAAGACTATTAACATAGGATTCTTTATCCTGATCGGGTCATGATGGAAATTCTTAGGCATTCATTCTTCTCTTACCTGATCCCTTGCACCCTTTCTTGGTGCAACAAAATTATTCTCAGCAATGTGTTCCTCGTGTTCTCCAGCCATTTTTAAACTTTACCCTTTCTTCTGCATAAGCAGAAGTCACTATAGGGTATACTGGAGGACACTAACACAGACTCAACACCTTAGTCCTATGTCTTTGTAGACTCACCGAACCTTAAGATCTGATACCAAACTTTGTAACGACAGTCACCAAACCGAAAAACAAATCATTACTAATTAAGCAGAATTAACATAAACATCGGATTAACAAAAATCACTAAAATTTAAAACCATTTTGCAAGGAGATCCTTGTCTAGAAAACTTTTACTGAAAGATCCAAAACTCACACATATCATGATTCACATTATACAACATTGCTTCCTCTCATTTCGAGGACAACATATAACAGTTGCTCTATCAAAACACATACTGGAGCAACATAAAACCTCGAGGCATTCAAGCCAAAATCTCATATCATTCATGAAACTAGTACGAACCAACTTCAAGGACCTGAGAGTACAAAGACGACACATAGGGCTTCTATCTACAAGACATGACAGATAATACACTCAACCTGAGCTATCACTATTGTCCCTGTTGCTGTTGTTCTTTCTCTATAGTACGGTCTCAATCCCCCTTGTGCACGCCCACCTAAAAAAATGTGGATCCCACGGGGTGAGACAATTGTCCCAGTGAGAGATATAACTCTATGCCAACAATGTTATTATCACAGTTAAATAGTATTAAACTGAGCAGAGGATAAGAAATTTAGAATATTCTCATCTTTTAAAGCATTGCAACTATCTATGATAGAGCAGTAAATCATCTATTCTCTTTATAAAGAATAGGAAGAACATGTATATCATTTACCCATCATACCATATCAACATCTCAAGCTTATCCTATGATACTCATTATCATGGTATGTCATCCATGAATCGTTCTCATTTCTATCTGTTGGCCTCAGCCAATATGCTAACCAGATATTGAATTGTACCAGTCATGTGAGTATACATCATCATATTTTGTCCAGGCATTGGACTACACCAATCTTGTGCAACCCTTCCTGGCATTGGACTATGCCAATCATGTGACATTATTCCAGGCATTGGGTTATTACCAATCCTATGCAATTATTCCAAGTATTGGGTTATGACCGATCCTGTGTTATTATTCCAGGCATTGGGTTATGACCAATCCTGTGTTACTATTCCAGGCATTGGGATTTAACCAATCCTGTGTTATTATAGGCTTCATGTCTCTGCCAGGTATTGGACTTTAACCAATCTTGATTACACTGCCAGGCAGTGGACTCTAACCACTCCTGATTACAGGCTTCATGCCTCTGCCATGTATTGGACTTTAACCAATCCTGATTACACTGCCAGGAAGTGGACTCTAACCACTCCTGATTATAGGATTCATGCCTCTGCCAGGTATTGGACATTAACTAATCCTGATTACACCACCAGGCAGTGGACTCTAACCACTCCTGATTACAGGCTTCATGCCTCTTCTAGGTATTGGTCTGTAACCAATCCTGATTAAACTGCCATCCAGTGGACTCTAACCACTCCTGATTACAGGCTTCATGCCTCTGCCAAGTATTGGACTTTAACCAATCCTGATTACAATGCCAGGCAGTGGACTCTAACCACTCCTAATTACAGGCTTCATGCCTCTGCCAGGTATTGGACTTTAACCAATCCTGATTACACCGCCAGGTAGTGGACTCTAACCACTCATGATTACAGGCTTCATGCCTCTGCCAGGTATTTGTCCGTAACCAATCCTGATTACACTGCTAGGCAGTGGACTCTAACCACTCCTGATTACACATTCGTTATGGGATATCAATCCCTTAAATTCATCGTTGGTTATCACATCCTTTTACTAGGCATTATACCCTGGGGCAAGCCATCATATGAATTCACATTCTTTATATAATACAAGTGTTCCTCATGTCTCATTTTAACATATTCAAAGAACCATAGCCCTTATTTTGACTATGACTGTAATGCATGTATGATCAATATTTCATTATTATCTTTGTAACCATTTATTATTATTATTATTATTATGTTACAGGGTTCCCATTTACCTGGTTTATTTTAAACATTACCAATTCTTACATCAATCTCTAGATCAATATCTTATCACCTCTCATTAGGAAACAACTAATCATATGGCTCACAAGGCCATTAAACATCTTGTCACCTCTCACTAGGCAACAACTATTCACAAGGCTCACAAAGCCATTAAACATCTTGTCACCTCTCACTAGGCAACAACTATTCACATGGCTCACAAGGCCATTAAACAACTTGTCACCTCTCACTAGGCAACAACTATTAGGGTTAGGGTTTCCCCTTTATTTCGGGATAGGGTTTCAAGTTCATTTTATTAATTCAAACCCTAATTCATTGCGCCACACATAGGAGCATACATTGATATCATAAGTATTCAATTATACTTATTTATTCTCATCATTTATCATTAAATGAATCATCAACACAAGGTATGAGTTTGTCTCTCATCCTTACTAGGGTATGATTACATCATACTTTATTAACTTGTCTTAACCCTTTCTCAAGGTAGGTTAGCCCAAACTTATCAAAGTGTATTAAACTTATTACATCTCAATGTAACAATTGACATAACACACTTCATGTGTTACTCATCCAAGTATATTAGATTTAAGGCGCATCAAGGTACATCAAACTTGAAATGTTGGATGTGATATCTATCATGTCTTGATGTATCACTTCCCTCATCACTTTTAACTTACTTAAGTTCATCAACTTATATTGTATTAGGGTATTTCCCATCCTAATACTTTATGCACTAGCCCATCACATTCATTTTGTAGTGTATTGATCATAAGTCATACATTTGAATTGTCCAACCATCATCAATTGATATGAACTCATCTCAGGTTGAGACATTATTGATATAAGGTTCTCCATTATCAACCACTCTAGGTGTTTTACTATAAAGGTATTAGCCACACCATTACTTGGTGTTTCACTCATCACTCCTAAGAGTATGTTGCCCTCACCTCTACAATGTGTCTCGGGTTAAAGGTGTGCATATGTTCACCATATCGGGTTATAGGTGTATAGGCACCGCCATATTAGCTAGAAGTATAAACACACCATTCATATCGGGCTAGAGGGGTTTATATGTGTTACCCATGTTGGGCTATACATCAACTAGGGTTTTGTATTGGGCTACCATATCGTGCAATAGCACTTGCTATTCTTTACTCATATCAGGTTACCCAAGTTAGGGTTTCATGTCAACTTACAAGTATTCATTTAACCTTGTATCATGCATGGAGTCTATACTTGACTCCCTATCATGCAAGAGGTGTATACTACACCTCCATATCGTGCAACAATGTATTCATTCATATCCATATCATTCAAGTGAAGAAGGTGCATCATCATATCGAGTTAAAGGTGCTTACTTGTGTGCTTGCACCCGATATCACTTTTATAAGGTGATATCATCATCTTCAAGCTCTAGACCTTTGTTCTAACTATTATAGTTCATGTCAACAGGTCTAAGCAACTACTAGAACTCATAATTTCTTCAACTATTTCAGGAAATTTTGGAATTAAAAGTAGATCATTAAATACAACAATTTAGGTAATGAATAATAACATGGCTGAGTTCAAGTTATATAACCCGCCTTAAGAACCACTTCAAAGATTCAAGATCCAAAGCTCCATGTTCCTAAGGTTGAAGATGACTTTATCAAAGGTCCAAGTCTCGTTCACAAATCCTTCATATACAAGGAATCACCATGGATAAGCAATTGGTGAAGAAGAAAAGAAAGGTAGATCTTAACCCTAATTCCATGCTTCAATTCAAGCTTGAAGACAACTATAGCTTACCTTAGGGTTAAGTTTTGAGTTCCTTAGCTCCTTGGCCGACACCCTACAACTCTTGGGCGATATGGACTTCCTTTTGGCCGACCCAACTTTGCTTGTGGCCGATACCCCCTCACTTGTGGCCAAAATCACCTCAATTGCCCGATATCAACTTGCTATGGGCAATATCAACATGCTATGGCCGATATACTTTCTTTAGCCTATACCCAAGGCCTATGCATGATACACTTGTGCTCTTGCACGACATTCCACCCCTCTTGCATGATATGATACTCACTTGCACAATATGGCACTCACTTGGAGTCAAAACACTTCACTCTGTGGCCGATATCACCCTATATGGCCGATATCACCTACTTGGGCGATATGGTCTTGCCATGGGCGATATCCCACGGCCCATGCACAATACCACAGAATCCCTTCCCGACATGGGAGCTCTATGAACGATACCTTAGGGTAGGAGGGTGGTAAGGGGTGCAAAATTGCACCAAGGGGTGAAACTAGGGGTATATATACTTGTTGTTCATGAAGGAAGGCAAAAATGAGGTGTCAACATTTTGATCTAGTAGGTGCCACGTGTCATGCATGGGTGATACGTGTCCATGCATGCATCATAATTTATCTTGTCTTACAAAACAGTTGAGGATCATATATAGATGCAAATTCGTCCATTACTTATCCTTTTGAATAAAATATATCAATTAATTCATCACTTTTTGCACAACTCGATACAACTTTGTAAAGGAAGTTGTAACTCGATACAAACCACCTCCTTGAGGTTCTTTGCACAATATGGAATTTTTCAAGAGTTCACAAAACGATATGAGGCTTTTCCTATGGCTCCTTGGCCGATAGACACTCATATATAAGCTTTTCAACTTGATACAACTCAAGTTAAGCTTTCATATTCAACCCTTTTCTTGGTCATTTCATCACCAAGATTACCATCATTCATAAATGATTCAAACATGGTGTATCATTCATTCTATCTCCTCTAAATGATACATAGAGGAAGTAGAAACACTCTAGAGGTGGTAATTTGCATATCAACCCCACATTTTGGGTAAATTACAATTTGTACCAAAATTGGTGCACAAGGTACCAACATTGTTCAAACAAGTTCAAACTTCGAATTTAGGCTTTCCACAAGCCACCACCCTACATAATTCTCTCTATAATGATGCTAAAGCACATGAGGTATGTTCAACATGTGACATTTTGCATTATAACCCCTCAATTTGGATAAATTGCACTTTGGTCCAAAACAAAGGAAAATTGCTCAAACAACATTCAATCAGGACCAAACTTGAAACATGAGTGTGTCACATGTTAACAAAGAACCTTAGAGGATTATATTAAAGTTCTAAACAACTTTATTATCCAAAACAATTAGGGTTACCTCATAAACCAGGTCAGGGTCGTTACATTAATCTATCCCTGGGTGGTTGGGAAAGCACCCAACAAAAGGGAAGGAAAAACAAGGTATGTGTCAGAGAAAATGAACAAGAATAAAAGATAAGAAAACTATTAGGAAATAGGGCTAAGATTTCATCATAAGATGAATAAAGGCAAAAGAATGAGGCATAGTAAATATATGCTTACCATAACAAAAATAGTAAAAAGGTTGCATGCATGATTAGTATTGACTACCTAAACTATTTAGGGTTGAGGCACCTACCTAACCTCAACCAATAGATGAGGGAGAGTAATACATTCCAGTCACCTATAAATTTCCTATATTTGGGAGAGTAGCACATTCCCCAGGGCAAATCTACACATGCCCTATCTATGGGTGGTTGTACAAAAGTACCATTACACTAGTTTAATAGTCTAATAAAATCAAGATGCTAAGAAATATGTCAAGTAGAAGGATTAAGTAAATATAGACATGGCAGTGGGGTACTAGACCCAAGAAATAAACATTTAAAACTAATTTTGAGGCAATTATATCTAAGGAATTGTCTAAAAGGAAAATTAGGGTTTTATGATAGCCTCATTAGGGAAACTAGGTTAAGTTACAATTTTTCCCAACTTTGGTGTAAGGAAAGCACATACCTTTTCTAAAGGGATCCAATTACTCCTTCTTCACTACTTTAATCGATTCCAAAGATTGTTTTCCCATTATCAATGTTTAAACAAGAATTAGGGTTTACTCATGTATAAAGGCAAGGAACCCCTAACTTTTGTACTTTTCAAACAAAACCTCATTTTGACCCTGAAACTATCACCATTGTATTAGTTAGGTTTCCTGATTAAGAAAACATATAGTTTTACATATTTTGGAGTTATCAAGTTTTACATGCATTTTTGGTGATTTTAAGTTATATAATTTGTTTTCTAAAAATAGTTTTTGACAAAACTCAAAACCAATTCTCAAAATCATTTTTATTAGAAAGAGGGGACTTTTCTAAGTCCAGAACATATTTTACTTTTAAATTTGGACAAACGGTTAATTAATTATAATTTATTGAAAATCAACCAATCAGAAATTGCCACGTAGGCAAATCGATCGCATGAGGGGAAAAAAGGGCAATTGGGCTTGTGACTTGGCCCAATGGGAGGTGGCCAAGTTAGCGGTCCACGCCCAGCAAAACCTCACTCAAAGCCTCTAGAGCAAAACACAAAATACGAGACTTCCCCTGCGCGCGTCAGAGAAGGAAGAAGGGAAAGTGGGGGGTAAAATCATAAAATGCCATGGGGTTTCTTCCCCAAATAGCTCTCACCATGGCCGACGAGCTTTAAGGCCATTTTTTGGGTGTTTTCACAATCGTGGACCAAACTTGACAAACATGGTACCGAAAGAAAGCTTAGAAGAATACGAAATCAAGGGTACTTGTAATTTTCTTGGAGGTGGAGAAGAGATCAAGCACTAGGTGCCACAATGTTTGGAACAAAATTTTATTGTTGGGGTCAAACACATGAGAAACAATGAAATTGAGAGGAGGTACATGTCACAAAAGTACCCATCAAGCTCCGTGTAGGGGTATTTATAGATGGGTGTAGTTTCTTAGGGTTTCCAAACATGGCCGTAATTCCTTGGAGACCAAGAATTGAGAATTTCATAATTTCTTGATTATTTGGAACAAATAGCGGTTCAAAATATTTGCAATAAAAAATAGACAATTTTAGCAAAGAAGTCATCGAATTTGGTTGAGAGACGAGGGAGAAAAGTCAATTGAAAATTTTTGTTTTCTGTTGCTCTTTCCTGATTTGACTAGAGCTAGAAGACAAAGTTCTGGCCGTTCAATCCCACAGACATGCGTCCCTCATTGATCTGGACTATCCGTTTGGGTGCAAATCAGATATATGTCTGCGTGACATTTATTTCTAATTTGATTATAAAGTGATACTTATATTATTAAATGAATATCTCTCTCTTCATTTGAGTGCTCAAACAATTTCCAGATTTAATGAAAATTAACACCCTGACTAATTTTGAGGTGTAGAATCTGAATATGAAATTAATTTTTGCATTTTGGGAACTTTTATTGCATTAAATAATTCAATATATATTTTCTCTTTCCTCCTTCATTAATGGTGATAAGATTCCCCACATTTGATGAAACTTCACCCACAAGTCACCTTAAGTGCCTTGGATACGAATTTGCCATTAATTTCACATGTTGAGATTATTTGTTCATTTATTTAATATATTGAAGGTTCTACACACTTTCTCTCTCCAAATTTTACCATTTAAACAAATATTCTCCAAATTGAGTGAAAATTCACCCAAAGGTGCATTTTAATATGTAGAAAATGAATTTAGCATCCATTGTTACTTCTAGAGTCATTAAAGATTTTATTTTGTATTTTTTAGTTATATCCTATTTTCCCTTTCAATAAATATAATTATAATTACCAAATTTCCAAAAGTTGCAAAACTTATCACCTAAGAAAACTTATACCTAAAGGAAATGAATTTTTAGAATTATCTTCTAAGTTCCACTTTTATAATTTTTAGGCAAATTATCCTTGTATTCACTTAATGGGAAAATAAATTCATTTATTATCACATTATCCTCACCTTTAGGATTTTCTCTATTTTTCCACACAAAATCCATAGAAACTTCTAGATCAATTTTTATTTTATTCTTATCTCACTTAAGTGGTCAGTTTGCAAATTAACCCAATTAGCAAACTTTTACTAAGACATTTGTGCTTAACTCTTACAAAGTAAAATATTGGGAACAAGTGTATACAAAACCTTAATAATTTCCACTAATTCAACATCTAGGACATAAAGGAAAGAAAACCTTAGAAAAAGACAGATATTAAAATTACACATGAATTTTAGGTCATTACAACACTCCACCCGTTAAAAAGGATTTTTTCCCTATAATCTCATACAAAAAGAGAAGGGTGAGTATGTAACATCTCATCTCTAAGCTCCCAAGTGGTTTCTTCCAAGCCATGCTACTGCCATAAAACCTTCACCTGCTCGATCTCCTTGTTCTTCAACTGCTTAACTTAGGAGTCAAGAATCTTCACAGGTAACTCTTCATATGTCAGATTCTCTTGAATCTCAAGAGGTTCAATTGAGAGTACATGAGAAGAGTCCTTCACATACTTTCTTAGCATAGAGACATGAAACACAATATGGATCTTGTCATAGGCAGGAGGAAGAGTTAAATGGTATGGATAATCTCCAACCTTATCCAAGATCTCAAACGGTCCAACATAATAGGGACAAAGCTTGCCTTTAACTTTAGACCTCACAATAGAATATATTAGTTTGATATTCGAGAAGGCAAAGTCACCTACTAAGAAATTCACACCAGACCTTTTCTTATCAGCATACATCTTCTATCGATCTTGAGCAACTTTCATCTGCTTCTTGATCAACTAAATCTTCTCTATCATCATCTTCATATCATCAGACTTCACTCGATCATGTTCCCCCACATCATCCCAATGTAACGAAGAATGACAAGGTCTTCCATGCAAAGCTTCATAAGGTGGCATACCAATACTAGATTGGTAGATATTATTAAAAGAAAACTCTGCTAATGGAAGAAACTTATCACATACACCTCCCCAATCCACACAGGCATGAAGAAGATCTTCCAAAATTTGCACTGTTCTTTCAGATTGACCATCAGTTTGAGGATGATAGGCTGTACTGAAATGCAACTCAGTACCCATCTCTACCTGAATCTGACTCCACAATTGAGTGGTGAACTGTGGATCATGATCAGACACTATCTCTTTAGTAACTCCATGCAGACAAATGATCCAATCCACGTACAACTGAGCCATCTCGTCAATCTTGTATGTGGACTTGAAAGGCCAAAAGTGGGCAAATTTAGTAAGTCGATCAATTACAACCCACACAACATAGAATGCCTTCCCAGTTTTAGGAAAACTAGTGACAAAGTCCATAATAATCTTCTCCCATTTCCATTCCAGAATCTCAAGCGGGTGTAGAAGACCACCAGGTCATTGATGCTCAATCTTGACTTGTTGACAAGTCAAACACTTCATGATGAACAGAGCAATATACTTCTTCATGTTCTTCCACCAGAAACTTCGTTGCATGTCTTTGTACATTTTGGTAGTACCAGGTTGTATGGTGTACTTAGACCCATGGGCTTCACTCAAAACCTTCTATCGCAAGTTCCTCACTTCATGTATCCACAACATTTTTTGGAAACATACAACTCCATCCACTCCAATTGAAAAGTCAGACTGTGGTTTCTCAGTTAAGGCTTTCATCTCTTCAAGCTCAAGACTTTCAAGCTGTGCAAAAACAGCTTCCGAGATCCAAGAAGGTGTAATGGACAAACTAGCAATGTGAACACATAACTTCTCAGAATCTTCATCATCATCAGACTGTGGTTGCCAACATGAAACAAACTCTAGGTTCATGGAAACACATACTACATTCTTCTTCTGACTCAAAGCATCAATGACTACATTCACTTTACTGAGATGATAGGTGATGGTAAAGTCATAGTCCTTGAGATACTCCATCCATCTATGTTGCCTTAGGTTCAGATCCTTCTACGTCAATAGATACCTCAAACTTTTTTGATATGAGAAAACTTCAAACTTCACTCCATACAGATAGTGTCGCCAGATTTTTAAAGCATGCACGATAGCTGATAGCTCTAAAGCAAGGGTAGGCCAGTTCGCTTCATTAGGTTTCAACTAGCATGAATCATAGGCAATCACTCGATCCTCTTGCATCAAGACACACCCTAACCCTTGCTTAGAAGCATAAATGAAAATAATGTAGGGTTTTCCTTCAACAGGTAGAGCAAGAACATGAGCAAACATAAAACAACTTTTTAGCTTTTGATTGTCCGCACATTCAGGTGTCCATACAAACTTAACTTCTTTTCTTGTCAGCTTTGTCAGAGGAAGAACCAACGTGGAAAAACTCTTGATAAACCCTTGATAGCAACTCGCTAAACTAAGGAAACTACAAATCTCAGATGGGGTCTTTAGAGCTTTCCACTTGGTCACAACTTCTACCTTTGCAGGATCAAAAACAATATGTATGAAAAAAATCACATGACCTAAGAACATCACTTCCTTGATCCAGAACTCACACTTTGAGAATTTATCATGCAGTTGATTCTCTCAGTGTGTTAAGAATGATCGATAGATGTTCATGATGTTATTCTTCAGATTCACAGTAGACCAACACGTCGTCGATGAATAACATTACAAATTGATCGAGGTAAGGACAAAACACTCGATTTGTCAAGTCCATGAAAGTATTAGGGACATTAGTCAAACCGAAAGGCATGAACAAGAACTCATAATGCCCATAACGTGTTCTGAAAGCTATCTTCAGGGCATCCTCATCCTTCACGTGCACCTGGTAGTAGACACTTTGCAGATCCATCTTTGAAAACACCGCGACTGACTTCAACTGGTCAAATAAATTTTCGATGAGAGGCAAAGGATAGCAGTTCTTTATTGTCACTTGATTAAGCATACGATAATCCATGCACATATGAAACAAATCATCCTTCTTATTTACAAAAAAGACCAGGGCTCCCCAGGGTGAAACACTAGGGCCAATAAATCCCATGTCGAGAAGCTCTTAAAACTGCTTCTTAAGCTCAGCGAGTTCTATAGGGGCCAAGCGATAAGGAGGATTCAAGATGGGAGAAGTTCCTGGTGCAAGCTCTATGGAGAAATCCACCTCAAGGTTTGGGGGAAAGCTAGGAAATTCCTCAGGAAAAACAACGGGGAAGTCCTTTACCACTTCAATGTGATTGAAAGCAGAAGTTGTAGCATCGAGGACTATAGAGGCTAAGAAAGCTCTACACCCTTGCGAGATAAGTTTTTCAGTTTTGATGGCAGATATGACAAACTTCCGATCCTCTTGCTTCCTACCGTTGACACACATTCTTCCCACAAAATGATTTAACAAACTAACTTTTGATAGTTCACAAAACAAAATAGCTTTGTACCTCTTCAACCAATCCATTCCTAGGATAACATCAAAGGCGTCATGTCGAGCAAGATGAAATTTGAGGGAAAATTATACCAGAGATACAAAGGTCTATGGTTGGGAGTTTAAGATAAGAAGAGAAGATCCTACAACTAGGGGTTTTAACATCTAAAACATGATCCATATATTTTGATTCTATCTCTAATAGGGCAGCAAACTCAGATGATATGAACATATTCGATGAACCAGAATCAAAGATAGCTTTAATTGGATGCATATTTAGATGTAAGGTACCTTTGAATACTTCATTATCTCCTTCAGCTTCCTAAACATTAAGGGAAAACACCCTTCCATTTTGTCTATCCACGGGTGGTCGTCGACCTTGCCAGTTCTAATTATTATTTCTTAGAGGCAGATTTTGTCATTGTTATGACTGCTGAGTAGGCTGATGAGCTGGAGCTGGTCCTCGCCCAAGCTGAGGGAGGTTGGGTCAAATGTGTTCAGTTTGAATGCTCTAGTGGCATATAGGTGCAGGTTGATCATCTCTACGGTGCTGACCATTGCCAGCAGGGCACCTTCCTAGAAGATGAGAATGCGTGCAATGGTTTCACCTATCATGCCTTGGTTTCCACCAACATTCTTCCCCTTGTTGTTGTTATTACTATACCTAGAAGACTGGAATATGGGATAGGACTTGATCACCAAAGCCTTGTCCACCATTTGTTGAAATGTCAAGGGTAGCTGGGGGACAAGGTTCCAACCAACATTGTAGCTCAAACCCTTGATAAACAGGGTTGACCTAGTTTTAGCTCCAAGATCCACCACATAGCACTCAGGGAGGAGGAAACATTGCATGTACTCAGAGACACTCATGCTTCCTTGACATAGGGTATAGAGCTCAAACTCCTTCTTCTTTAGAAAGGTGGGGTAGATGTACTTCTCACAGAACAACTTGAGAAACTACTCCCAGGTCATGCTAGCGGTATCACGGGTACGAGCCATACCCATCCACCAGACATGTACCGGTCCATCCAACACGTAAGACATGAAATGGACCTTCTGGTGAGGAGGAAACACCATGCCCTCAAAGTTACACTCCAAATACAAAACCTAATCATCACCTTTATCTACCATGTTTGGCTCACTCTCACCCTTGAAGTACGGTGGTTGCATCTTGATGAAGTCCGTAAGGGTGAACTCCTTCAGTTTGGCTGCATCATCTGCAACATTGGAAAGTTGTCCCACCAAGGTAGTCGAGAGTAGCTAGTGCAACATGTTCAACTCTTGCTTAGGGGTCAGAAGAGGGGTGCCAACATGGGTAGTAGGGACTGTCCTAGTGTTAGAGGGAGTCACCGGAGTCAACTGGTTGTCGATGTTGCTGGAAGTGGCCCCAAAAGCGGAGTTGTTCATGTCTCCAAACAAATCTCCCTTCCTAAAAGATAAATGTATGACAGAAGATATATGAGTAGGTAACAAGGATGGCTAAGGCTACTATTACCTCTAAGCATACTATTTTAGGTAGTCAGTATCAACACAGGATAGGCTGGTATCATATGGATCTGGGAGTCCCTGTAAACCAAACTAGTGGCATGGAGAAAAATATTGCCAGCCCCCAAACCCTGATCCATTGTAGACACCCTTACTTCCAACTTATGCCCTAGTAGTTGCCCAACATGGTCTGATACCATGCTATAAAGAGGCGAGATCACCTCCTTACTAAACTTTAAAGGAAATACAAAACATCCATTTTTTTCTTTAAGAAAAATAGACCATGTGGAATGCTTGTATAATATTCCAAGTAAATAAGCATGATTCACATACATATAAAATGTCAATAGCAGTGGAAAGAAACTAAGTTATTACATTTCTTATGAACGGTTGTTCAACACATGAGTTTCTTTGAAAAAGAAAAGAACATAAAAGAAACTATAGGATCTAGCAACAAGGAACCTAGTCATCCTTGATAGAAAATGTGGAATCTACTACTCCTAAACTTGGTCCTCTTGGCCTTGTTCAACACCTTGATCTATCCCTGGGTGGTTGGGAAAGCACCCAGCAAAAGCGAAGGAAAAACAAGGTATGTGTCAGAGAGAAAGTGAACAAGAACAAAAGATAAAAAAACTATGAGGAAATAGGGCTAAGATTTCATCTGATGAATAAAGTCAAAAGAGTGATGCATAGTAAATAGATGCTTGCCATAACAAAAATAGTAAAAAGGTTGCATGCATGATTAATATTGACTACATAAACTATGTACAGTTGAGACACCTACCTAACCTCAATCAATAAGTGAGGGAGAGTAACAGATTCCAATCACCTATAAATTTTCTATATTGGGGAGAGTAACACATTCCCCAGGGAAAATCTACACATGCCCTATCTATGGGTGGTTGTACAAAAAATACCACTACACTAGTTTAATAGTATAATAAAATCAACATGCTAATAAATATGGCAAGTAGAAGCATTGAATAAATATATGCATGGAAGTGGGGTACAAGACCCAAGAAATAATCATTTAAAACTGATTTTGAGGCAATTATAGCTAAGGAATTGTCAAAAAGGAAAATTAGGGTTTTATGATAGCCTCATTAGGGAAAAAAGTTTGAGTTACAAATTTTCCCAACTTTAGTGTAAGGAAAGAACATACCTTTTCTTAAAAGATGCAATCACTCATTCTTCACTACTTTTATCGATTCCAAAGATTGTTTTATTATTTTCAGTGTTTAAACATGAATTAGGGTTTAGTCATGTATAAAGGCAAGGAAACCCTAACTTTTGGACTTTTCAAATAAAACCTCATTTTTGACCTTGAAACTATCACCATTGTCTTAGTTAGGTTTTTTTGATTAAGAAAACATATAATTTTGCATATTTTGGAGTTATGAAGTTTTACATGCATTTTTGGTGATTTTAAATTATATAATTCATTTTCTAAAAATCCTTTTTGACAAAACTCGAAATCAGTTCTCAAAATCATTTTTATTAGAAAGAGAGGACTTTTCTGAGTCCAAAACATATTTTACTTTTAAAATTGGACAAACGATTAATTAATTACGATTTATTGAAAATCAGCCAATCAAAAATTGCCACATAGGCAAATCGATCGCATGAGGGGCAAAAGGGAAGCCGGGCCCGCGAGTTGGCCCGATGGGAGGCGGCCAAGTTAGCGGTCCGCGCCCAGCAAAACCTGAGTCAAAGTCACAAGAGCAAAACACAAAGTACCAAACTACCCCCGTGTGTGTCAGAGAAGAAAGAAGGGAAAGGTTGGGGGTAGAATCATAAAAACTCCATGGGGTTTCTTCCTTAAACATCTTGCACCATGGCCGACGAGCTTCAAGGCCAAATTTTGGGCATTTTCTCAATCATGGACCAAACTCGACAAACATGGTACCAAAAGAAAGCTTATAAGAATAAGAACTCAAGGGTACTTGTAATTTGCTTGGAGGTGGAGAGGAGATGTAGCACTAGGCGCCACAAGGTCTGGAACAAAACTTGATCATTAGGGTCCAACACATGAGTAACGGTGAAATTGAGAGGAGGAACATGTGGCAAAAGTACCCAACAAGCTCTGGGTAGGGGTATTTATAGATGGGGGGTAGTTTCTTAAGGTTTCCCAACTTGGCCGTAATTCCTTAGAGAGCAAGAATTGGGCGTTTTATAGTTTCTTGATTATCCGAAACAAATAGCAGTTCAAAAGATTCACAATAAAAATTAGAGAATGTTGGCAAAGAAATCATCAAATTTGATTGAGAGACGAGGGAGAAAAGTCGGTTGGAAATTTTCAATTTCTGTTGCTCTTTCCCAATCTGACTGGAGCTAGAAGACAAAGTTCTAGCCATCTGATCTCACAGACACCCATCCCCGATTGATCTGGACCTTCCATTCTTGTACAAATTAGATATATGTCTGCGTGATATTTATTTCTAATATGATCATCAAGTGATAATTGTATTATTAAATGATTTTTTCTCTCTTCATTTGAGTTCTCAAACAATTTCCAAATTTAATGAAAATTGACACCCTAACTGATTTTGAGGTGTAGCCTCTGAATATGAAATTAATTTGCATTTTGGGAGCTTTTAATGGGTTAAATAATTCAAAACTTATATTCTCTTTCCTCCTTCATTAGTGGTGACAAGATTCCCCAAATTTGATGAAATTCACCCACAAGTCACCTTGAGTGCCTTGGATATGAATTTACCATTAATTTCACATGTTGAGATTATTTGTTTATTTATTTAATATATTGAAGGTTCTACACACTTTTTCTCTCCAAATTTTACCCTTTAAACAAATATTCTCCAAATTGAATAAAAATTCACCCAAAGGTGTATTTTAATCTGTATTACATGAATTTTGCATCCATTGTTACTTTTGGAGTCATTAAAAATATTATTTTATATTTTTAAGTTATCTCATATTTCCCTTTCAATAAATACAATTATAATTACAAATTTTCCTATAGTTGTAAAACTTATCACCCAAGAAAACTTATACCTAAAGGAAACAAATTTTTAGAATTATCTTCTAAGTTCCACTTTTATAAAATTTTAGGCAAATTATCCTTGTATTCACTTAATGGGATTAATTCATTTATTGTCATATTATCCTCACATTTAGGTTTTTCTCTCTTTTTCCATACAAAAGCCATAGAAAGTTCTAGATCAATTTTTATTTTATTCTTATCTCTCTTAAGTGGTCATTTTGCAAATTAAACCCAGTTAGCAAACTTTTACTAAGATATTTGTGCTTAACTCCTTACAAAGTAAAATATAGGGAAAAGTGTACACAAAACCTTAATAATTTCCACTAATTCAACATCTAGGACATAAAGGAAAAAAACGTAGAAAAAGGTTAATACTAAAATTACACATGAATTTTAAGTCATTACAACACTCCACTCGTTAAAAAGGATTTTTTCCCCGAAATCTCATACAACAAGTGAAGGGTGAGTACATAAGATCTCATCTCTAAGCTCCCAAGTGGTTTCTTCCAAGCCATGATACTGCCATAAAACCTTCCCAGCTCAATCTCCTTGTTCTTCAACTGCTTAACTCAGGAGTCAAGAATCTTCACAGGTAACTCTTCATATGTCAGATTCTCCTGAATCTCAATAGGTTCAAATGAGAGTACATGAGAAGAGTCCTTCACATACTTTCTTAGCACAGAGACATGAAACACATTATGGATCTTGTCATAGGCAGGAGGAAGAGTAAATGGTATGCACAATCTCCAACCTTATCTAAGATCTCAAACGGTCCAACATAACAGGGACTAAGCTTGCCTTTAACTTTAGACCTCACAATAGAATGTATAGGTTTGATCTTCAAGAAGACATAGTCACCTACTAAGAAATTCACACCAGACCTTTTCTTATCAGCATACATTTTCTATCGATCTTGAGTAGCTTTCATCTTCTTCTTGATCAACTGAACCTTCTGTATCATCATCTGCATATCATCAAACTTCACTACAACACGTTCCCCCACATCATCCCAATGTAATGGAGAACGACAAGGTCTTCCATACAAAGCTTTATAAGATGTCATACCAATACTAGCTTGGTAGCTATTATTATAAGCAAACTCTACTAATGGAAGAAACCTATCCCATATACCTCCCCAATCCATAACACATGCACGCAAAAGATCTTCTAAAATTTGTACTGTTCTTTCGGATTGACCATCGGTTTGAGGATGATAGGTTGTACTAAAACGCAAGTCAGTACCAATCTCTACCTGAATCTGACTCCACAACCGAGAGGTGAACTTCAGATCACGATCATACGCTATCACTTCAGGAACTCCATGCAGACGAATGATCCAATCCACGTACAACTGAGCCATCTCATCAACCTTGTATGTGGACATGAAAGGCAAAAAGTGGGCAGATTTAGTAAGCCAATCAATCACAACCCACATAGCATTGAAATCCTTCCTGGTTTTAGGGAAACCAGTGACAAAGTCTATAGTAATCTTCTCTCATTTTCATTCCAGAATCTCAAGCGGGTGCAGAAGACCACCAGGTCATTGATGCTCGATCTTGACTTGTTGACAAGTCAAACACTTCGCAATGAACAGAGAAATGCCCTTCTTCATGTTCTTCCACCAAAAACTTCATTGTAGGTCTTTGTACATTTTGGTAGTACCGGGATGTATGGCATACTTAGACCAATGAGCTTCACTCAAAACCTTCTATTGTAAGTTCCCCACTTCAGGTATCCACAACATTTGTCGGAAACATACAACTCCATCCACTCTAACTGAAAAGTTAGATTGTGATTTCTCAGTTAAGGCTTTCATCTATTCAAGCTCAGGACTTTCAAGCTGAGCGGCAACAACTTCTGATATCCAAGAAGATGTAATGAACAAACTAGCCATGTGAACACATAACTTCTCAACATCTTCATCATCATGAGGCCGCGGTAGCCAACAGGAAACAAACTCTAGGTTCATGACAGCACATATTGCATTCTTCTTCCAACTCAAAGCATCAACGACTACATTCGCTTTACCGGGATGATAGGTGATGGTAAAGTTGTAGTCCTTGAGATACTCCATCCATCTATGCTGCCTCAGGTTCAAATCCTTCTGCGTCAATATATACCTTAAACTTTTGTTATCTGAGAAAACTTCGAACTTCTCTCCATACAGATAGTGTCGTCAGATTTTTAAAGCATGCACGATAGCTGCTAGCTCTAAGTCATGTGTAGGCCAATTTTCTTAATTATGTTTCTACTGGCGCGAAGCATAGGCGATCACTCGATCCTCTTGCACCAAGACACACCCTAACCCTTATTTAGAAGCATCAATAAAATAATGTAGGATTTGCCTTCAACAGGTAGAGCAAGAAAAGAGCAGACGTCAAATAACTTTTTAGCTTCTGAAAAATGTCCTCACATTCATGTATCCATACAAAAATTTAACTCTATGTTATATGCCATATCACATGTTCTTCTACATTTTCATACTTACGCCTTTTTTACTGTTTGCTTTCTGAACTTAACCCACGATTTGAATATGCATTTGACACAAATATAGTTGAACGACTCCGTTTAGCTCTATGCTCCCATCGGTTCGTCAACCTAGAACCATCTCTATTGGTATATGTTATTAACAACACGAACTTCTAGCCAGTGAACGAGAAGGGAAAAAGCTTCGGAACGCCATACTGTATCCCGAGCAGTTACGCCCAGGTTGAATTTAAATTAAGGGAACGAAAGTCAATCTGGGATATTTGCATCATTTTTAGGAAGAACTTGGTGCTTATATGTAGTGAAGTGGAAAGCCTGCCTTGGCACCGTAGCTTTTACTCGAGGTGATGAAATAAAGCAAGGACGGCAGAAGCAAAGATTTGCATTGGAAAACCAGTACTAGCAAAATTACGCTACTACTGTTCCCTTGCCCTTAGGGTAGGGAACAAAGTTGTTTCCCCCCTAATGTGGCGAGCTTTTGAGGGTGAAATTTGAGTGTTTTGCGGCTCTAACGATGCTGATAGTTGTGTGGGAACAGAGAGCCGGCAACTTCATCTCGCATCAGGTCAAATCAGAATGGCTTACTTCAAATAACTGTCAACCAACCAGCCAGACAGACACGACACCCCATTACGCAACAGATGATACCGGCTGAATTATGGCTTGGTCCGATCGATGTGTATGAATAACCATATTCCAGTCACCAATCATCCTCCTAAGATGTCTGGCCTAACAATTGATCATAAGCCCACGGTCCCCACGAGGTACAATAATGGGTCGATCGTCAAGAGAGCCGATTGTATCTCTTGCCACCATGCCAGTAGAAAACTAATCACAATGCACGGCAGCCTGGGTTGTGACCCATTGTTCACCAATTTGGATCCGATATTCACGGCTTATCCTTTTTTTCCTTTCTGAAAATCGGTATACATTATTTTTTTTTCTTGATAAACATTGCTTGCATTTAAAATGAGAAAGGACGTAGATCACATCCGCGAAATCAGCTTGAGTGATTCCTGGTTTTTTTTAGGACGTCTTAAATTTGATCTTAGCTGTCCGTGATGTTATAACTTGAAAATAGAAGAGGAAGTACTTTTGAAACCGAAACACTTTACGTTGTTGTCACACCCTCCATTCCTTTACAAGCACATCACAATCCCAATAATAGTATTCTTCGACCTTCAAAGACCTATTCAATATCATACAGTCGTTCCTAAATATCAACTGAAATATGAAGTTTTTGTTTGAGAAAATTACACTAGGCATTCTTGTTGTTGTAAGAAACAATATTAATATCACAGAGGATCAACAAACAACTCGTATCCATTATCAAGATGGTGGCCAACATATCTCACACACTAAAACTTCTCTCTTAACATCTAATACATCACAAATATGAATAATACCCATACCTTATAGCCTAGTAACATGAACTGTTACTTTCATAATATTGTTTCTAATTTGGATTATGGCGTTGATCCTATAATGAGCTATATCTCTTGGGACTCAATTTCATATTTCTATTTCCTTTGCAAATAAGATTGGGGTATCCCATTTGATAATCACTAACATGCTAATATGTCCCTTTTGTGAACTGAACAAAACATGGATTGGAGCAATATCAAACCCACCAAAATTTGCTAGAGATTACCTTTCTGATCTTACAGGTTGATCTTCCAAAATACTACACTTGCTCTTGGACCTATCAATACTTATCATCATTATTAATTGGAATGTGTGTGATGAGGCTACTTCCTCCAGAAGAAATACTATCGAACATTTAATTAGAACACATAATATCAATGTCATCACCATTCAACAAACTAATTTACATTTGTCAATTTAGCTTGCATACCATCACTGGTAATATCATTACTCCTAGTTGCAAAATGCTTTCTTTTGTATGAGTGGTTGACTAATTATTTATTAGAATCCTTCATAGTTTCAACATACAAGTACTCATTGGAGTCCCTATTCTATCTCGATTACTATTCAAACATAGAATATTGACATATGTGGCCTTTATTAGGTGTGTATGGAGAGTCATGTAATGAGAAAAGGAGATATTTTGATGAACTCAATAACCTAGATACTCTTTTCAATAACTATCCTTCGGTTATTGGGGGATATTTCAACCTCACTTATGGTGACTATAAAGTTAACCACACATAAATCTTAGGCAATAAACGTACTAGAAACAATACAAAGTTTAACAAGTACATTGTTGACCATGATCTTGTTGAACTTTCTACAATTAATCGTAACCATACACATAGTAGAGGTACCTCATGACATCACTTTCTATGTTATCAATCTCATGACATCTTATAACCTATTTTCACTTCACCTGCCAAATGTCTCCCCATCTCTGATCATTTCCCAGTTATTATCAACACCAACCACATCGCTTGGGGTCGAAAGCTTTTTTAAAAAAATGTGGACTAAAAAAACTATCTTCAATGACTTGGTTACTACATATTGGAACAATATGGCTTCAGATATTAATCTCAATCTAAACTTTCAATAATTTTATACATTAGCATTCAACATTGATTCCTTGGAACACATCAACTTTTGGTAACATCCATAAGAAAATTGCATCTTTAGAACAAAAAAGGTTTGCACTTAGAAAAGAACCCCAATGATTGCCTTGCATCGATATTGGCCACTAAATATGAGATTTATATACTAGACTTGCATCAAAAGATAGTTCAAATATAAAGATCCAAAATTTAATGGATCGAGGAGGGAGACCGCAACCCATTTTTTCTTGGAAAAACATGCAAACATAGACAACGAAGCTCACATATTCACATTATTTGTATTGAAAATATGATCATCTCTAGAATTGAAAGAGATGGAAGATGTATTGTGTAATCACCCCCTCCCCTTGTAATCCCCCATTCAGGCAGACTGAGAGGGCAAGGTCCATTACCATAATTACATGACCGATGGTTTAGCAAATAACCAGAATTAATTAATAAAATTTCACTAAATGGGAAAGAGTTTGAACAATATGAAAAGTTACACTCCCCACAAAGGAGTTACATAATATGGATTTCTAAAGTTTGCAACATGATGTAAAGACTAAATACCTAAATCCTCTAGATTTACATTAGATCTTTTCTTTTGGTGTCTTCTTCTCTGGATGTCCATTTTCATCATACTTGAAGAAATGATAGCAGATTATTCTAAAATGCTGAGAAACCAAACTAAATTAGTATAGCAAGTTATACTGGTATGTGGAGGAAACAAAAGATTATATATATTCACGTGTAACAACACATTCACAACAACTATTGTTACATAATCAAAATTAACATTTTCATCATAACTACTCAACCCTGATCTATCTAACTTCTATGAAACCCCTTAAGGGTTTTGTCCCTATAGTGGACATAGGACACTGTTACAACCTCAATTTTGCATATGTTTTCATAATTGAATTGTAAAGATTTTGTGAATGTGGACTAATTGAAAAGGTTGTATGCTTTGCTTCAAAAAATGGATTTCTTTGCAAATCTCCATTTTGATAGGAATTTCGTATTTTCTATTATTAGATTAATCCAATAATGGATATAAAAGAGAAGAAAAGAAGAAAAGTCCAAATAAAAGGAAAATATACAAGATAATGGATATTAAGCAAAGTAATTACGAGAAATACATAGAAATCTCTAGAAAGTGGAATTAATGGACACAATTAAATAAATTTCGTTTCTATGTGATTTCTAATAAAAGAAATATGAAAAGAGGAAAAAGGAAATGAAAGATAAAGAGAAATCCTTAAAAAGAAATATCTTAATAAAGAAATAAGTAAGATAATGAAAAATGAAGAATGTAGATGCATCTAGAAGGATGATAAGTATCCTTAAAAAGGAATTTCGAAATCTTAGGATTTCTCGGGAACCAAGGAGTCCCAATGAATAAGAAGAAAGAGAAAATGCCAAATAATACAAAATAAGAGGATAATGTGATACATAATTAATGAATTTGTGGTATTATTAAAAATAGGTATTTTCTTCTATGAGGAAGTATAATTTCGTGACCAAGGGATTAAAAGCCAAGTACAAAGAGAATAAAAGAGGCAATTTTCAAATTCCTAATATCTAAAGAATAAATAATATCAAAGAGATATTTAGGAGAGAGAAGATTGCTTCCTAATGAAGGAACTTGGTTTATTATTGGGAAAGGGCTTTGTTTCTTTGTGGGCAAGCATGTTAGGGCATTTCTACCCACCCCTATATAAAGGGTAGAACCCTTGGCCGAATCTAAGAGGATTCCATACATCCCTCTATCTTCTCCTTCTTCTATTCATTTAAACCCTAACCAAGAGAGTATAGGGCTATCTCGGGGGCAATAAGTAGTTGTGATGGGATCTAGATGGAGGCACGAAGCTCCCACGATGACCTAGGATGATTGCCTATCATCCCACACTCTCGACTTTGCTCAAACCACCTGCAGCGGGTCTGCAAGGTCAGCCACCACAGAAGAAGCTGCCAGCCTGACCCCGACCACCTCGGTCATAGTTGGGGGCTTCCTTAGGTGTGGCGGAGGGCGGAGGAATTAGAGGGACCATCGTCGATGCCCTTAGGGTCCAGGGAAGGGGAGAAGGAGACCCCCCCCCCCCGAGCTACTGCAGTCGGCAGTGCTAGGGCTTCGTGGGGAGGAAGAAGATCAGGCGGTTTTTATTAGATTTGCCCCTCCCTTCTATGAAGAGCCAGCCGCTTAAGTAAGGGCAGTATGGTAATTTGGTTATAATCAGTCACAGCTACGTAATGCATGGAAGAGATGACGTGGCATCCTCCTATTGGTCCAAGTAAGTAATTCTTACAAAACTTGTATCTAATTATTGGTAGATCGGAAGGGTACATATAATATATGTATTTTGCTCAGAAAAATGCGAGGAATCCATTAAAAATAGATTTAGAAGCTAATTCTTCTGGAAATTTGAAAAGTTGTGGAAGTTATCAGCTTTAATGCATTAATGATTAAGAAACTCTAATTTAAGATGATTAATGTATCGAGAAGGGTTATATGGATGATTAAAGTTGATATTAACCTATTGATTATAAAAAGATGCATTATATCTAAAAGGATGAACCTTATGTATAATTTGATTTATTTAGGGTTCCATGTACATAAATAAGCTTTAATGGGCCTTGAAACCCTAATTATGATTCTTAATGGCTTTAATTGTTCAAATTCATGTATAAAGCTGAGATATGATGATTCTAAGCTATTTTGAGTATAAAAGTTCCTAATTGTGGATAAATACCCTTAATTTAGTTATTAGGGTTTTCTAGTGGATTAATGTGAAATTAGTGATAAATAGAGTTCATATATGAATTAAACTATAAGGAAATATGTGTTGTTAATTTGAAAGAAATTGAATGTGATAATTGGGTCCAATGATCTTGAAATAATGTAAAAGGATAAAGATGGTGATTTTAGTATAAAAGAGAAATAATAGACTTTCATTGGGCTTATGATGTTGAAATTAGGGTTTGAGAACTAAGAAAGCATTAAATGTGATAAAAGTATTATGGAGGCTAAAACCTTAATAAAACCCTAAAGTGGTCTAGAAAGCCTAAGATGGAATCCAAGTCTATCTTGAGAATGTTTTGGATAAACGATAACACTGGGATGTATTGCATTAAGTTCAAGATATTGTTGATTGCTTGTTTGATTGTTCTTTATCATTATTGCTTGACATCAAGTTGCTCTGGATCAGGTATGTGGTTAATTATGGTTAATCACATTAGTTTCCCGAAGGTTTTCCAGATGATTGATCGCATTGAATGCAACCTATCAGTTTGGATGTTCATACTTGTAAATCATAAAGTCACTATGATTAATCACAATTATGATATAAGTGTGTATTCTCGCACCTACATGCCACCCTGATGGATGATACAAAGAGGTCAAGCCAAAGAGGGAAGACCCATGGGCACCATGAGTGGTGACCCCAAACACCAAGATTAGGATAGAGAAGGTGGTCTTTATTGCATGACTAATGAGCACTATGAGGGGTGACCCCAGGCACCAAGCTCATGATGGAGAAGGTGGCCTTAAGTCAATGGCAAAAGAGAAACCCTAATGGGGGTATTCCAGGGTTAGGGAAAAAGTGGTGGAGTTTGACACATTGAAAATGTAAATTGAATTGTTAATTAACTTGATTGTGATAATTAGGTTGTTAGCCCTACGTGTGATATTTTGGTTGTCCCCACATACCAACATATTCATTTATGCTGACCGACATTTTGTTTGTCGGCATTTTAGGTACTATATTGAAAAGGACAAATAGTACAGTGGCATATTGTGAAAATAAGAATTAAAGTGCAAGGAGGATTAGTTAGAATAGTTTGAAGCTGTGGATAGAAGTTAGTTATCCAAAGTTTTTAAAAGGTATGCAAAGTTTTATTTTATTCCAACTTTTCAATATAGTCATGGTAGAATTTAATAATTATTACTGATTATTTGTCGAACCTTTGATCCAGGAAATTAGGATAACGACTCTAACCTCTTGGTCTCCCTTAATTGGGAGTTACCGGGAGTCGGGGTCGTTACATACACCTTCTCTCCTAGGATGCTAAGGTGTCATATCAGTTTTCCCCCCCAGGGATTGATCTTTGATGATCCTCTGCCCCATGGGCTTAATCATCATTTTCCTTATATTTTCATACATCTAGAGGTAGCATATGATTCGAGCTAGTCATGTCCATATAATGTGATATCCATAGTGACTTTATAGATTGTAGAAAATAGATAAACAAATAAGAATTTATTTGCAATCCATTCGACAAACTTGAAAAAACCATGGGAAACTAATGCGGGTAGTCTTAGTCATAACCACATACCTTTCTCAGGAGTACTTGATGCCCATGAAAAAGATAACAAGAGCAACCAATCAAGAAAATATCCTAAAATTAAAACATAATACCCATGTATTATTATTTTATTCAAAATCCATCATTAAGATTGACTTAGGGTCCAAGTTAGGGTTTTAGGGTCAACTTAGGGTTTCATTATAGTTTTGGCTTTCCCAACCCTAATTATCACTTTTCATGCCCTAATCTTATTACTTGCACTTTTAATCTCAAGGAAACCCTAATTCATCAATTAATGGGTGGTTAATCTCAAACTAAATCCAAATTGTCATTTTTATCCAAAAAGACAATTTTGTTATTATTAAGGTCAATTGAACATATTAAGATCATCAAAACCTAGAAATTAGGATTTTTTGCATTAATCACATTAAAGATGGAATCTTTGGGTGCTTATTGAACTAGAGGCAAATATAGGTCATGATTATATTTTTATTATTTTCCTCATATTTTTCTGGAAAATTCATATATAACATGTTTCCATTAGGTATTCCTACGATTTCATACAATTTTTACAAAATTATTCTTTTCTAACCAATCAAGGCATGTGTCACACCCCTAATTTTTGGAACCTATAAAGCACATGATTAAGTTACTGATGATATTAATATATGATTGATGTAAAAGGTTCCATCCAATTTTTGGATATTTGGATATATGGAAAAATCATGTAGAAAGGAAATGTGGTGACGCTAGTTAATGGTTTGAGACTAGACCTAGCTTAAGGCTTCATATCAAGTAAGTGAAGTAATATTGATCAAATGTACTGCAAGGAAGATTCCATTGGAATATAGTGTCTCAGGCTTTATTTTTATAATTGAGAATATGATTATGCTCTTGGACCCTTTGAAAGACTAAGGAATATGCCTTGTGCCCTAGAGACCAACTCTAGTCCATTTGGGTCCATTAGGTTTTACAAATAAGTCTTTGAGGTATAAATTAGGAATGAGGTATTTAGTGCTCATAACAAATGCTCAAAATATTTTTAGTAGATGAACAATCAGAAAATAAGGTTACAAGTGAAATTTTAGATGATTTTGATATATCTGGTGGCCTAGGTAATTAAGTTAGTAATTATCCTATATTTATTTAAAAGATATGTTTGAAGTGTTTATCTAGCTAGTTTTGACTTCGTATTTTTCTTGTGTAAAGAATATGCCAATATAATGTTTATTCTAAAATTTGGGATCAAACGGAGTTAATAAAATGAGCTATATAAATATTTCTCTAATTTGGAGTTTTATGCAAAAGAAGAAAAAAGGGGGTGACTCCATTCTGCGTAGACTGAGAGCCGCGACCCCTATTTGACAGGGCCCGAATAGAGTCCCCTCAAGGAGGGAACTATGCCCAAGATCTGAAGGAAGCAAGTCTATAAAAGTCTCATTTTATAGAACTAGAGGAGGCAAAAGACTCGTATCTAGGGTTTTGACTAGAAGTTTCGAGAGAAAGAGAGGAAGGATCGAAGAAGAGGAGGGACGATGGAGGTCTACCTAGTGACGGGTGTGGCTTGCAGATTTGGGGGAACTCAAATGCCTACCTATATGGTGCAGAGGAAGTGCCACCCTTGTTGGGTAAGCTAAGCCAGAGGCAGAGGCGATGTTATATATCCTCGCAATTTCGGGGCTAAAAGAGCCAACTTGTGGTCATCAGAGAGAAACCACGACGACGGACATAGGAAGAGCATCATCCATAATGCACACACCTACTAGATGGTCTGTGGGGTCAATAAGAAGGTGGACCCAGGTAAAGGATTCACGAATAGATAAGAATAGAAGGGGTCACACTCCGCTAGTTAGGCCCCTTGGATCTCAATTCAATGGCTGGAATCAGTCCGAATTGAGGTACTTCTAAAAATGCATATTTTCAGATATGGGGACCAATTTTTAGCAAACAAGGTATCTATGGAAAGATAATGATGTCTACTATCTCATAAAAATATACCCATATAGTTATTTGGATATTTGATTATTATTATAATTTGATTACTAAAAGATAGGGTATTTCAATCTTATGAACATTAAAAATAGAAAACAACTTTCAAAATTAATGAATATTTTACAGTAAGAATATTTTGATATGATATAGATGATTCCAAAGCCTGATCATTCTAGTTCAAAAGTTTTATCAATGTTTTTTTATTAAAACCCTAATAAGGGTATTTTGGGTATTTCACCCATTATTTGACCATAAAACGATATGGGATTTTTATTCACACTCTTATATATAGTGTTCTTACTATTCTTGAAGTTTTGAAAGAGTAATAATAATTTATTATATTATTATTTGGTTTTAGACATAATATGATATTGTATGATATGTTTTTTGGATATTGATGGAATATCACCTTACTTATATGCTTAAGTATTATGAAATAAAGTTTTTGAACATATATTTCATATTTTGAATGAATCACAACAACTAGGGACAAATATTTATATTTGAAGTTTTCTTTGGTCATAGATCAAGGTGTTCACATATCAGTACATTATGTGATTATTATGACTTATTTAAGTATGAAGCCTATAGGGATTTTACAATTTGATTTTTGGATATATTTTCAATTCCAAGATTTTAAGGTGGATTTAGATCATATTCATGTTTATCCTAAACAAGAACCCTAATTTGGGTTAAGCAGTTAAGGATGATGGAGTTTGAGATTTAAATATGAAAAATGGAGAATATACATGGACTTATAGATATTTGTCGATGTCTAGGTGATTAAGTTATGGAAAAATTGAATCGAGAATGCACTAATGAAATTATCAACATCAAAGGTAAGTGGGTCATGTCCATCGAATTTCATTGTTATTGTGATTTAGCCTACCCTATGCAAAGTAACTTAGAGATTGAGTTATTGTAAGGAGTGAGATCCCATAGGGATCCACTCCCTACTTAAAATAAAAAGGCAACATCCACCAACAAAAACTTTTTCTGAAAAGGGGATGCAATAAAATTTATTTAACATATTTGTATCATAACACAAAGTAGCAGCAGAATTGAAAGATATATCTAAGCATTACAAGGTTCTTATCATACTAAACTTTTACCATGTAGGGTGACATAAAGGAAAACTAACTACATAATAAGGACTAGCTGGGGATCACCTATCAACTTCAAGAAAAGTCTCCCACAAAGTTAGCTACACTTGTTTTGGTCCAGGTCATCCTAGATTTCCCTCTCCTTGTCCAACACCTGGGGTTGGAAGCATGCCCCACAAAAGGAAGAGAAAAGAGGATATCACCAAAAAGTTGATATGAGCATGCTAAAAAGGAATTGAACATTATATTTTAGGAAAAAGGTCCATCAATTATAGAAGGCTTCCCATACAAAAAGATAAATACTGCCCAAATGAGCATAAAAAAGAATCACTAACATATGATAAAAGGGATTCTTGCCATTAAATCAATAATTAAAGTGGTGCCACAAAAGCACTCAATATTTTAGGGCACAAAACCCATAACAACCTGCATGTAGGTGAGATAAACATAGCACTAGAACAACATAAGTAACAAAGGCAGCCAAGCCACATAAACTTGAACCTGATAGAGATTGGCACATAACCAAACTCCCAATTTATAAAAAGTTGGGCCAAACCTCATAAATTTGAAACCCAAGTATGGGGCACATAAACACCATCCAAAAATAATATTAATAAGGGAATATAACCCAAAACTAATGCAAATTATATTACTCTAGGGATACTAATTCACACAATATGCTTAATAGGAAGGCAAGTAAAAAGATATAATCAAATTTACAAATTAATCACCACATAAGTGATCATCATTATCATCCACCCCAAAGTGGACATAAAACAAAAAATTGAGTTCCATAATAAACAAGGCATAATAAAGATTCCAAAAGAATGTCAAGAAAGTATTATGATCACAAGATCAGTAACAAGTAGGGTACTTCACATGAAGCATAATTTTCAAAAAGGACAAGTTATGGTGTATAACTTATAGATCCAAATCTAGGTTTCTCAATAAATAAGAATAGGAGATGCAAACATACCTCTTACTGAGTCTTTGTCAAAAAAAGATTACTTATAGATCCAAATCTAGGTTTTCAAAGCACCTAATATCATATATGTGAAATTAGGGTTAGAACTACATTGATTATTCAAAACCCAAAAAGGTGCCCTTTTATTATTAATGAAATAGATTATCAAAAATATGTCATATTTTAGGATTCCTTTTTCTGAGTCCAAAACATATTTTATTACATTTTTATGACTTATAAATATTTAGTTATGAATTTTGCAATTTATTATTTATATAGATTATCCCATTAAAATCACATCTTTATAACATTAGAAAAAACCATTAGAAAGCCTTTATTTTTTTGAATCCAACAAGCATTTATTTGTATTTTTCTGATTAGTAAATAATTAGTTATCAATATTTGAAAATCGACTAATAGGAAAAATCCAAAAATCATTTGAAACAGAGAGAGAGAGAGAGAGAGCGAGAGTGGGTGGGTCCAGGATGACTTGGCCCAATAGGGATAGGCCACATCACCAGTCAAACTCTTAGTTGACCTCACCTGAAGCAAAGGAAAACCAGACGTGAAAGGACATATTTGCCCCTCTATGAAAAGCAAAAGCAGGAAGTGAAAATAGAGGGCAGATGAGGAATTGCACATCAGGGCTTCTTCCGCCAATCCTTCACTCATTCCATGGCAGTAAGCACCTTAGAGAAAGTACCAGTGGGGTGCAAACATTCGCAAAATAACCAGGAAATAGCCCCAACGTCAACGACAAAACACCACAAACTCAACGAGTCCAAAAACACTCGATTCTCACCACCAAAGTCCCAAAACCACTCTCCACCATGACCGAAACAAAGGCCATCTTAGATTACTCAAAAACTCAAATTCTTAGTGAAGGAAGACCCTAGGAACCACCATCAAAGGCACATGAAGACATGCATAAGATCCTCAGGTTCTGAGGCCGTTGGATGACCAAAGAAAGAGATCACCGGCGAGGTGCAAAGCGCAACTATAGGACCTAGCGAACAAAGGCACACTAAGGCAAAACAAAATGGGGAAAACATTCGTGGTGATAAGGGGAAGCTTACCAAGGATTCAACTAATTGAGAAGGTGATGGAGCTGGTAGGGACAACTATTGAACCACTCGGGAAAACTCAGAGTAGGTAAGGGAACCTGGGACACCCTCCAGCCTAATTAACAGAGGAGGAAGATTCGGGGACAACTAGCGATGGTTCCTGAGCAGTTGCATGAGGAAGAGGAGCAAGAAGAAGCTAGAGAGAGGAGAATTGGACATTTTCTTTATATAGGGGTTTAGGGTTTGAGTAAGGGATCAACGTGAGAGGAATCAAACAACGAATCCATAGGAGCAAAAATCCTGAGCATATATGAATCAAAGTTCGAGAAATCCCAAGTGGAAGATCCTCTGTGTGAAAAAGCTTGTTTCCTATTTTGTTGAGAGGTAGAGGAAGAGCTGCTAATCATCCGATCAGAAGTTCAATGGCCCAGATAAATGTGTGAATAATAAATCAAATAAAATCGGCATGACAAAGTAAATAAACTACTAAATCAATTTGGAATAAAGTGTGAATGCATTTATTTCTCTTTTCTCTTTTTTCTTTTGAGGGCTCAAACAACTTCCAAAATTAATAAAATTGACACCCTGACTATTTTTTTGGTGTAAAATCCGAATATGGAATTGGTTTTGCCTTTTGAGAACTTTTAATGTTCAAAACATATTTTCTCCTTCATCCTTCATTAATGGTGATAAGATTATCCGAATTTTATGAAACTTCACACACAAGTCATATTTAATGTGTTATATATGAATTTGCCACCAATTTCACATGTTGGAGTTATTTGTTCACTTATTTATTATCTTGAAGGTTCTACATACTTTCTCTCTCCTAAATTTCATCTCCAAATTGAAATTTCACCCAAAGGCATATTTTAATATTTAGATTATGAATCTAAGATTATTTTCCACTTTTAGAGTCATTAATATTTTATTTAATATTTTTAATGAAAAACACCCTTTTATTTTCTAAATAGAATTGGTATGATTATTATTCTCTTAAATTGGTGAAACTTGGCCCCCAAGCCAAAGCATATCCCAAGAAAATGAATATGAAGTTATTCTTAGCCAATAAGTTTTCCCTTTAACACATTATCCATTATTTTTATTATTTCTCTCATTAATAATTCAATATCTCATTAATCATGTTTTAAGCATTATTTTTTATTCCCTTTTTCTCTTCCTTGCATCATAAGGAAAATGAATGATCTAGAACGAATCTACTTTATCATTATTCCACATAATTTTATTTATTTCGTATTTTGTGGAATTATAACTCATTATTTGTCTTTTTATGCACATTATTACATTATGTGACATATATTGATTTTGTGATTGATTTGAAGGTATTAGGTGATATTAATTTATATTCTACATTTTAGGGTGATTTATTCAAGCATTAACATATTTAAGGTCTTTAAAGAGCATACCCTTATCCTTGTTTGGCTAAACCTCAAAGACTAAGGTTTCTAACTTCTTAACCCTGGCATAAGATTAAGTTCTAGGTTTTTGTATGTTGTAGTTACTTTTAGAGATTTAGTAATTAATGTTCATCTCATATCCAATAATGATTTTATTAGTCATACATTATTCAGTTGAAGTTGTTTTATGAGGATATTAGATAGAAATTTTAGCCACCTTCATATTCCTAGCATATATTATTCTATTTATTAATCAATCCTTTAGACACAAATGACATATATCTAATATCAGAATTGAATCAAGTGACCTATTAAATAAGAGTTTTAGATTAGAACTTATTCATACAATAAGAATCTAGATTTCAGATTTTATATTTAGATCACTCATTGTGTGTAATTATAAATTAGATCCACATACCTTATAAGAGTCTCAAACCCAATTTTAGTTATTTAGTAATTAAGATACATATTCATATTTATATTCAAAACTTAGATTTAGATTTGATTCAAAATTTAAGAGCAAGATTCAAATTTAGTTTACAAATTTAGTTTAGTTGAATAAGATTTCAATTCTTATTAGGATAATTTCAAGGCAACAAATAAGTTAGACAAATCTTTTGAGATATTCATATTATATTCAGATACATATTTATATTCAGAACTCAGTTATCAGTATTCAGTTTTAGTATAAGATAAGTTTAGATTCAAAATTCAGTAAAGTTCAATTATCAGTATTCAGTTTAGTTCAGATTAAGAATTAAGTAAGTTTAGACTTAATATAATTAAGTCAGAACCTTCACATAAGACATTATATGATAAGTGCTCATTCAGTTAGTCCCAGGATGATTTAGAGGCATATGTTGCCAATTCAGAGGAGTGTTTACTCCAATTTAGAGATACTTTGGTACCAATTAGGGCGTAGTTACACCAATTCAGAGACACCTCAGTGTCATTTAGAGGCATGTAGTGCCAATTCAGGGTACTTCAGTACTAATTCAGGGCATAGATACACCAATTCAAGAGGACTTATCGTATAATGGTGGCCACAAATGAGATAAAAGATGTATACGAAAGACACATTGATTCAATCTAAGTTTACAACTTTCAGATAATAGTTTGGTTTTCAGTTGTATGACATTGATGTTTATCTTATTAGAATTTTAATGCCACTTACTCTAACGTAGTTTTTCCTTTGTGCATGAATGGGGACGAGATGTCCACATGTACAAATTTTCAGAATATAGTCATGATAATCTGATGCAACAATAACTTTAGGGAGTTTGCTTGGTGGGGCTCCATCTACACGGTCCCCAATGTGATATGAGATTCATATAAGGTAGTATATGGTATTAATTTTCTTTTGTAATAGAGTTTCTTTTCAAAGAATTTATGAGAACACATTTTTACAAAGTCTGTAATGGTTCTTTCTATTACTATTGTTATTTATAGCATTCTTGTGACACTCCCCAGATTAAAGTTTTTTTTGCTTCTACTCATGTGGTATGAAAATTGGGGCGCTACAATATGGTATCAAAGCAATAATGTAGATGGCCATAAGGTGAATTCTCATATTCTTAGTTTAGATTTCTCAATAGAAGCCAAGTGCATGAAACTAGAGGTATATTTTAGAAAGACATTTAGTAGTCTCAGTTATAGAAAACAAGAGTGAAATATAGTAAAATCCTAGTTATAAGTTTAGTCAGATAATAGAAATTAAGGTATGTATTAGGGTTAGTGTCTAGATACTTTAGACTTTTTATGTTAACTTTAGATTTGACTATATGCTACCCTCTATTTTTCCTAGATGTTTGTGGTATGGCACACAAGCTTTTTGGATTTTGTAGAGGGGATGTTACATGCATAAATCTAAATGTATTATGCTTGTCTTGTTCTTTCTAGTGCATATGGTATGGGACATGTGTACAGTCAGATGAGATGAATATGATAAGACATGGCACTTTCAGATGTATGACCGGTCGACATGCATCGTGAGGTGACAAAAAGAAAAGTTGACACAAAAAGTTTGAGGTAGAAGGCCACATAAACCTAGTTACATATCTAAAAGAACCTTAGAATACATATTACGGGTAAATATTGTGAAATAGACGAGTGACTTTTCTTTAAAGTGGATATGGATAGGGGGAGATGATGTGTTTTCCTATTATACTTGAGGTGAATTGGAGAACTCTTAATGACTTTAAAAGCTTCATTCTAAGGAGTGATTTCAGCCGCAAGTCTAAACATGATGGTTGTCAAAGAAAATACTTGAGCATAATAGACTTGATGTTGTAAACAGAGTTTAAGCTTAAGATATGATGATTGTTACTAGTGAGTAAGAGTCTTTAAGGTTATACATGAGGATTCTTTAAGCATATGGTGAACAAAGATATGTGATAGTATGGATCATTGATCTATGATCACAATAATATGGAGTTCTACATGATGTTGATATGAGATAGAGCCTAGAAAAGATGATTGATTAATGTTTCCTTGGATATTTCTAGGGAGGATAATGGTTATATGATATGATATTGACCACAAATAGCTTGGGCTTATCTATCTAAGAGTACCATGATAAAATGAGTAAATGACATGTTGAACTAATAATGTAGTATATGATTAGAGGAGGAGGGAGTCTGAATGACTTTAGTGTGGGATTCCACAAACCAAAGTATGTGGTCCCTGCCCATCAATGCTCATTTATAGTTACACCTGATATGTTTACATGTTTCATATCACTCAACAAGATGCCCATAATTTACTTGATATTATGACCTCAACCAGAGTAATGTATTTAAGATTGATTAGTGAATATTAAGATGGTTGTGAATTAATTTCAAAGTAAAAATATGTTATTATCATTTCTCAAGATGATCATGATTTATGATGTAAGTCCATTAAGAGTTATTCTTTAAGATTTCATGGTAAGTGTTTATTGCTCTCAACATATCTACACGATTCTTAAAGAATACTTTCATGATTTATGTGATCCAATGTTCTAAGATATTAAGATAATAAGTGCAAGTAAGATGTTTGTACTTTCATGGATATATCCTTAATGTACCAAAGATCTCAAATAGAGACATGTTAATAAGATTTCTTATAATGATTAAGATCTAACAATTAAATATGTGATAAGATTTTAGGTGTTGAATGCCTTAAGCCACAATTATGTCTCTAAGATAAGATCCATGTGTTAAGATCTAAGATCATTATAAGATCATGAGGTCAGAGTGCATCAAAATTTAGATAATCTCAGAATTAATGAGATGAAATGACATTCTGGAGTTAGACCCAGGCCTTAGTGCAGGTTAACTTAAGAGACATGACTCATGCACCTTAGTGTAGGTCAGAGACCCAAGTTCTAGAGTACAGGTCTCCATACAAAGATATGTAAAAAGTAAGAATTAAAGAAAGAGTAGTCAATATTGGTGTTCAAGATTTTCTTTCAAATTTTCATGTTGGTTGTGCATGCTAGTTTGATAAGGTTATTAGAAATAGTTAGTTATCCACAAGAAGGTCATACCTTATTTGTTCATATGCAGTTTTATAGAAATTGTCAAGAGTTAATTTTTGTAAGGAATGTGAAATCCTAAGGTGGTAGCCTCCTATACTTTAGTCCAATTTTGAGGATGAAATTCCCAAAAAGGTGGGTAGTATTGTCACACCCCTAATTTTTGGAACCTATAAAGCACATGATTAAGTTACTGATGAAACTAACATATGATTGATGTAAAAGGTTCCACCCAATTTTTAAATATTTGGATATATGGGAAAAAGCATGTCAAAAGGAAATATGTTGACTCTAGTTAATGGTTTGAGACTAGACCTAGCTTAAGGATTCATACCAAGTGAAGTAATATTGATCAAATGTACCGTAAGGAATATTCCATTGGAATATAGTGTCTCATGTTTTATTTTCATAATTGAGAATATGATTAAGCTCTTGGACCCTTTGAAAGACTAAGGAATATGCCCTGTGCCCTAGAGTCGAATTCTAATCCATTTGGGTCGATCAAGTTTTACAAATAGGTCATTGAAATACAAATTAGGAATAGTGTATTTAGTGTTCATAACAAATGCTCAAAATATTTTTATAGATGAACAATCAGAATATAAGGTTACATGTGAAATTTTAGATGATTTTGATATATCTAGTGGCTTGGGTAATTAAGTTAGTAATTATCATGTATTTATTTAAAAGACATGTTTGAAGTGTTTATCTAGCTAATTTTTACTTGGTATTTTGTTGGTGTAAAGAATATGACAAAATATAATGTTTATTCTAAAATTTGGGATCAAACGGAGTTACAAAGTGGGCTATATAAATATTTCTATTATTTGGAGTTTTATGCAAAAAAAAGGGTGCGACTCCAGTCCACACAGACTGAGAGCCACGACCCCTATTTGATAGGGCCCGAATAGAGTCCCCTCAAGGGGGGGACTGAGCCCAAGATTCGAAGGAAGCAAGGCTATAAAAGTCTCATTTTGTAGAACTAGAGGAGGTGGAAGACTCGTATCTAGGGTTTTGACTGGAATTTTTGAGAGAAAGAGAGGAAGGGTCAAAGAAGAAAGGGGGTACGATGGAGGTTTGGCTAGCAACGAGTGTGGGGAGTGATTTCAGTCGCAAGTCTAAACATGATGGTTGTCGAAGAAAATACTTGAGGATAATTGACTTGATGTTGTGAACAGATTTTAAGCTTAAGATATGATGGTTGTTACAAGTGAGTAAGTGTCTTTAAGGTTATACATGAGGATTCTTTAAGCATATGGTGATACAAGATATGTGATAGTATGGATCATTGGTCTATGATCACAATACTATGGAGTTCTACATGATGTTGATATAAGAAAGAGCCTAGAAAAGATGATTGATTAATGTTTCCTTGGATATTTCTAGGGATAATAATGGTTATATGATATGATATTGACCACAAATAGCTTGGGCTTATCTATCTAAGAGTACCATGATAAAATGAGTAAATGACATTGATGTGGCTTTTTGAATGCACTAACAAATTCACTCGGGGTTTATATCCCCGAGCTTTTACCAAAACCAAGTGCAACAATACCACCCGCAAGCGGACAGATCTTATCGCAGTATAGTTGAGGATCGAACCCAAAGGACAACGTTTTTAAGAATCTTTGTCAGTTAGATCTAGCCCAAGTAAAACTAATATTTAGAACAATTGGTTGATTTTGGTTTGATTAAACTAATTGCAAGAAAGTAAATGCGGAATAAAAGATGGGTTTAGATCAATGATGTGGAACCGCTGGGATGGTACCGAGTTTGACCACCGCTACACACACAAACATACTCTTTTGCAAACAATCCAGGCACGATATAACACTCCAAATAGAGCTGCTGTAGAACCCCCCATACGGGCGTTAGGTCCGCGTAAGCATCACCATAGGCAACCGATTTCTCATCGCCATCCGGATCACATGTCTTACGGCTCTGAAGATACAGAAATCCACTGAGGTTGTGAACCCCCCATACGGGCGTTAGGCGCACAGAAGCGTCACCGAAGGCTAGATGGCTCGTCCCCTCGCGGATCATACACTTACGACCTCGATGAAATCCCATCCTATTTCTAGTTTGGGAGTCAGCTGCGTTAACCGATAAACAAGCAGGAAGGTGACATGCGAGCAAACATCGACGTTTAGCAAGATGATGCAAAATCCAACTAAGGTTGTGAACCCCCTATACAGGCGTTAGGCGCACAGAAGCGTCACCGAAGGCTAGATGGCTCGTCCCCTCGCGGATCATACACTTACGACCTCAAGGAACCCATCGGAAGTTATCGTCAAGGGTCAAACATGCTAAACGACGTTCCTACCCATGCCTTGAAGTTATCGCAACATAGGAACCCCTGCATTGAAGTTATCGCAACATAGGGAGCAGAAAGATGAAAACACGCACATAACCAACCTACAAGCTTAACGATAAACGACAAAATGAAGAGTTATATACATTGCCTTGGAAAGTTTAACAAAAGAACATGGTTTGCATGGGCAGCGGGGCTAGTCCCCGCACCCCAGCGAAAGAGGACTACTCGCTCATGATACGAGATACAAGAAGGATAGGAGAGAAAGATAGATCCGCCATGAGCTCGGTGCAGAGGGTGGACGCAGCTCGGTGAAGAAGATGCGCTCCTTGCGCCATCTTCTTCCTCTTCTTGGCCTCCTTGGACGCAACACCAGCGGTAGATGGAGTGGAACTTGATCGGTGTGGTGCTCTGGCAGCTTCTCGGCGTCCGGACCCGATCCCTCGAAATGGGGACCCTGGGGGTCTATTTATAGTTTCAGATCTGATCCCAAACGGTTTGGATAAGTTGCTGGAAATATCTTCTCCAAACGGTTTGGAGACCGTTTGGGCGCCAAACGGTCTTGAGACCGTTTGGGCGCCAAACGGTCTTGAGACCGCTTGGGCACCAAACGGTCTTGAGACCGTTTGGGCATCAAACGGTTTGGAGGTCGTTTGAGCGCCAAACGGTCTTGCTTTGATCGGACTGGCTTTGGCGTGGTCGCGCGACTTTAGTTCTTCAATCGATCCTTGCGCTTGCATCGAACGGTCTTGGGACCGCGCGGGACCAAACGGTCTTGGGACCGCGCGGGACCAAACGGTCTTGGGACCGTTTGGGACCAAACGGCCTTGGGACCGCATGGGACCAAACGGTCTTGGGACCGTTTGGGACCAAACGGCCTTGGGACCGCATGGGACCAAACGGTCTTGAGACCGCATGGGACCAAACGGTCTTGAGACCGCATGGGACCAAACGGTCTTGAGACCGCATGGGACCCAAACGGTCTTGAGACCGCATGGGACCAAACGGTCTCGAGACCGCATGGGACCAAACGGTCTCGAGACCGCATGGGACCAAACGGTCTCGAGACCGCATGGGACCAAACGGTCTCGAGACCGCATGGGACCAAACGGTCTTGGGAACGCATGGGACCAAACGGTCTTGGGACCGCATGGGACCAAACGGTCTTGGGACCGCATGGGACCAAACGGTCTTGGGACCGCATGGGACCAAACGGTCTTGAGACCGCGTGGACTTCTTGGGCAACTGGTTTCGTCTTGTTCTTTGTGTATTCCAGCAAACGGTCTTGAAACCGCATGGATCCAAACGGTCTTGAGACCGTTTGCATGGAGTTGCCTGCTACACCTGCATAAAATGAAAGGTGTTTAGTTAAAACCTTGATTATTGAATCACTGAGTAGTTTTGTGCATTATGATTCATATTAGGGTGAAAAGATGTGGAATAGATATTAAATTGTTCCAAAAAGGTAATTGAAAATCATAATGAGTATGCACTCATCAAAATACCCCGAACTTAAATCGTTGCTCGTCCTCGAGTAATATAAAATTTGAAACTGTTGCCTGATGGAATACTTTCGATCCGTGTGATTTCTTCATCTTCACATCACAAATGTTTTCTTTTTGCTCAGTATGAGTGAGTACCTCAACTTCCTGGGACCACGAAACACGTCTTTCCATAGCTTCGTTCCTGAGTTCGTTTCCCAACAACGCTTCCTCCCCGCCTTTTCCAACACCAAGCATGTCGAAGAGTTTTGTAGGAGTTCAGAGATACCCGTAAAATCGACAAGTATGCATTTGATCTGACACTGGTGTAGTTCAGGATGGTAGGGCATGTATTGTGCCCTTAGGTAGAAAAAGAAGTGAAAGGTGGTATGGAAAGAAGAAGTAAATCTCTCCTCTATTCGACTCGAGATTTTTATTTGTTTTGCAATTTCATTTATTGCATATTTTTTTGTGTGCGCTATGGCATCTTTTGTTGCAGATCTCTCCTCTATTCGACTCGAGATTGCATTTATTTTGTGTGCACTTTGGCATCTTTTTATTGCAGATCTCTCCTCTATTCGACTCGAGATTGCATTTTTGGTGGTACGCCCCTATTTATTGGAAGGGGTATGGAAGAAGCGGATATGGGGAAAGTGGCGTGCCACCCCGAACTTAGGGTTTGGCACAAGTTTGGCTATTTTGGTGGTATTTATGGATGGAGGGATACGAAGATGATAGAAGAAGTGTAGAAGAGGGTTCAGATCAGGATGCAACTTGATTTACAATTCAAAACCGGGTTATTCTCTTTGTCATACTCTGCTCAAATAATGACTTGATGCGGATCCGGTGGGGTTTCTGAGCCATTGTTCCACTAGTCAGTTAGGAAGCACGACGTGTTTGATCCCTATCAGTTTGACAGATACTTATCATTATGTAAAAAGAATTATGATGTTAGGAATCATAAGTTTCACAGGATGATTTCAGGCAAGTTTCAAAAGTCAGTCCTCTTGAGGATTTGCTTCGAATAAGGAGGACAAAATTTCATCAGGTATCTGTTCAAAATTTTGAAAAATTTTATGATAGAGAAAATTTTATGATAGAGACATATTGAATATGAAAAGAGGGTGTGTATGTGGAAGTGGAATACGTACCACCCACCCTCCACCCCGAACTTAGAGATTTGCTCGTCCTCGAGCAAACCCTAAATTCAAGATGGAGGGGAAAGGAAACACCAGGTATGACTGCCGAGAATGAATTCGTTCTGATCAGCACCAATCCGATCTCGTGTCCTGAAAGAAAAACCCTCTCATAAGGCAAATTTTATTTAAGGAAAATTTAACTATAAGGAACAAAATTTGAAAAGGAAAAGTAAAATAGATTTATTGGTCGGGTTGCCTCCCGACAAGCGCCTTTGTTTTATGTCAATGGCTCGACAGAGTTGTTCGGAATTATGGTGGGTCCTTTGAATTGTTGAATTCCAACATTATTGTGGTGCCTTTGTCAGCTGGTGTGAAGTATCTTTTCAAGCGGTGACCATTTGCTATAAATTCGCCAGACCCGTCGCTCCATAAAGAGAAAGCACCATGGGGGGAGATGCTTTTGACGATGTAAGGTCCGCACCAACGTGAGCGAAGTTTTCCTGGGAACAATTTTAATCTGGAGTTAAAAACTAGGACTTGGTCTCCCACTCGTATGTCTTTTTGTTTCAGATGTCCATCATGCCAGAGTTTTGTACGTTCTTTGTAGATTCATGCATTCTCATAGGCTGTCATTCTGAGTTCATCCAGCTCATGGAGTTGCAGAATTCTGGCTTGACCCGCTTGTTTCATATCGAAGTTTATTTGTTTAATTGCCCACCATGCCTTATGTTCAAGTTCGACTGGCAGGTGGCAACTCTTTCCATATATCAATCGAAAAGGGGTAGTCCCAAGGGGAGTCTTATAAGCAGTGCGATAAGCCCATAAGGCGTCGTTGATTTTTGTCGCCCAATCTTTTCGATTACGTCCAACGGTTTTCTCAAGGATAGCCTTAAGTTGTCGGTTGGAGACCTCTACCTGTCCACTGGTTTGTGGATGATAAGGCAAAGCTATCTTGTGTGAGACGCCATATTTTCGTAGAAGAGCTTCAAGGCTTCTTTCAATGAAGTGGGATCCTCCGTCAGATATCACGGTTCTCGGTACTCCGAACCGTGGGAAGATAATATCTTTGAATAGTTTGATGACTGGTTTTGAATCACAGGTGACGGTTGGTATAGCTTCAACCCATTTGGAGACGTAGTCCACCGCCACAAGGATGTAAGAGAATCCATTAAAAGATGGGAATGGCCCCATATAGTCCACTCCCCAGAAGTCAAATATCTCGACTTCTTGCCATAGATTCAGTGGCATTTCGTCTCTCTTGGTTATATTGCCAGCTCTTTGACACTTATCACATAATATGACAAAATCATAACAATCCTTGGATAAAGTTGGCCAGAAAAATCCACATTGCAAAACTTTTAAGGCAGTCTTTTTAGAGCTCATATGCCCACCCACGGGTCCTGAGTGGCATTGTTCCAAAATAGAATGGGCTTCTTCTTTGGCGACACAACGTCTATACAATCCATCTGCACAGAGTTTGAAAAGATATGGTTCATCCCAATAGTAATGCTTCACATCATGCATAAATTTCTTCAGAGCGTTCCCGGTGTATTGAGGATGGATGACTCCGGCGGAAAGGTAGTTTACTAAGTCTGAATACCATGGTTCGAATCCTGAGACTCTCATAAGTTGATCATCCGGTAGGGAGTCATTTATCGGGATCCCGTCAGCATCCAGAGTGTGGATGCGACTGAGGTGATCAGCAACAACATTTTCCGTCCCCTTTTTATCTCTTATTTCCAGGTCAAATTCTTGTAGAAGAAGTATCCATCTGATCAGCCTTGGCTTAGCATCCTTCTTTGCCATAAGATAACGGATAGCAACATGGTCTGTGTAAACGATTACCTTCGAACCAGTAAGGTAGGATCTGAATTTATCGAAGGCATAGATGACTGCCAAAAGTTCCTTTTCAGTAGTAGCATAGTTCCTTTGAGCTTCGTCGAGGGTTTTCGACGCATAATAGATAACATAATGTTTCTTCTCAATGCATTGTCCTAAGACCGCACCCACCGCGTAATCACTGGCATCACACATAATTTCAAAGGGGTGGTCCCAATTGGGAGCTCTAATGATGGGGGTAGTCGTAAGGGCTTTTTTCAGCGTATCAAAACTTTTGATGCATTCATCATTGAAATTGAAATCAACATCTTTTAAAAGTAGATTGGTCATCGGCTTTGTTATCTTGGAAAAATCACGTATAAACCTTCTATAGAATCCAGCGTGACCAAGGAAAGCGCGAACTTCTTTTACATTCGTAGGAATTGCCAATTTAGATATGACTTCTATCTTGGCTTTATCAACTTCAATTCCTTTGTTGCTAACCTTGTGGCCCAAAACAATGCCTTCCTTTACCATAAAGTGGCATTTCTCCCAATTTAGCACCAGATGTGCTTCTTCACAACGTTTGAGGACCATGGAGAGATGCTTAAGACAGGAATCGAAGGAGTCCCCATATACAGAAAAATCGTCCATGAAAACCTCCATAACTGTTTCAGTAAGCCCTGCAAAAATGGCAGTCATGCAACGTTGAAAAGTTGCAGGGGCATTACACAGACCGAAAGGCATCCTTTTAAAAGCATATGTCCCAAAGGGACATGTGAAAGTAGTTTTTTCTTGATCGTCTGGATGTATGGGAATCTGATAGAATCCAGAGTAACCGTCCAGGTAACAGAAATATTCTTGATGGGCCAATCTTTCTAAAACTTGATCGAGGAAGGGCATAGGAAAATGATCCTTTCGAGTGGCCTTGTTCAATTTTCTATAATCAATGCACATCCGCCACCCAGTGACTGTTCGAGTGGGGATGAGCTCGTTGTTTGCGTTTTTTATAACGGTCGTCCCTCCTTTCTTGGGTACCACATGAACTGGGCTCACCCATGGTGAGTCCGATATCGGGTAAATTATTCCAGCAGTAAGGAGTTTGATGATCTCACGACGGACCACTTCCTTCATATTCGGGTTCAACTTTTGTTGATGCTCGATAGTTGGCTTATGGTCTTCCATCATGGGGATTCTGTGCATGCACAACGCTTGGCTGACTCCTGTGAGGTCACTCATTTTGTAGCCTATGGCTTTCTTGCTATCCTTTAATACCTCCAGAAGTTGCTCTTCTTGTTTGGTCGTCAAACCATAGTTTATAATGACAAGACAAACTTTGAGATCGTCTAAAAACATATACTTCAGCCCTTCAGGTAGGGGCTTCATTTCAGGAGGTTCTGGTTTTTCACTGGTTTCTTCTGGGGTTTCGGTAGCCTTTAATTCTTCATAGGTGGCTTCAGGATTTCCTTTAGCAGATTCGGGAGGTTCGGTGCAGTCCTTATCTTGTTGGTCAATAGGTTCATCATTAAAAAGGTCGTATAGAGAAGTTTCCAAGGGATCACATGACTCGTGATATTCTTGAGTAAGTTGTGACATCTGCTCAACACAATCTATCAGATAGACCTCCTCCTGTATACTTGGTCTTCTCATGCTTTCAAAAACTTTGAACTCTAGAGTTTCTTTACCTAACCTGAGCAGTAATGTTCCAGCTTCAACATCGATAAGGGCTCTAGCAGTGGCGAGGAAAGGGCGACCGAAGATGAGAGGGTATTTGGTGTCTTCTTTTATGTCCATGATGACAAAACCACATGGGACATATGCGTCCTTGCCTACCTTGACCGGGATGTCTTCGAGAATACCTAACGGTCTTTTTACTGAATTGTCCGCAAGTTGAATTGTCATAGTAGTTGGAAGCAATTCTTCGAACCCTAATCTCTTGCATAGACTCAACGGCATAATAGAAATACTTGCGCCAAGATCTGCCAATCCTTTCTTGCATGATGAATCACCAATGTGACATGAGATTCCGAAGGATCCTGGATCTTTTTGTTTCTTTGGCATCTTGCTTAGTATGATATCTGATGTGGTAGCAGCCAATTTTACAGTTTCATATTCTTCAGTGATGTACTTCTTGGTGAGGAGCGACTTTAGATACTTGGTCCAGGCTGGTATCTCATTAAGAGCATCTAGGAATGGTATATCAACATGGAGTTTCTTCATAGCCTCTTTAAATTTGATGAATCTAGTGTCAAGTTTGGTTTCCCTCAGTCGGGATGGGAAAGGAACACGAGGCTTATATACAGGAATATCTGGTTCAGGTGTCTCTACTTCTTCATCGACAACTTTTTCAGAACTTCCCTTATTAGTCTTGCTTTCCTTTGATTGCAATTCCAGTGCTGTCAAGTTTTGGTCTGTCATAGGTTCACTCTCGTCAGAAATAACCACAGTTGTCTTTGTTGGGGGATCCGAATAACTTTTCCCTGATCTTGTGGCGATAACCTTCAGCTGCTCCAGATGTTTCGGATTGTTCTCAGGTTGTCCGGCGAAGACTCCAGCTTGTGGCTTAATACTAGCAGCAAGTTGAGCTAGTTGAGTTTCAATAGCCTTCTGCTATGCTTGTTGATTGGCTATCATCGTTTGTTGTGTTTGCAATAACTTTTCAATGGTAGATAGCTTGTCATCAGAAGGGATGGATCCTGTTTGACCCTGTTGTTGGTTCAAGCTTTGATACTGAGAGTTATTCTGATAATTATTATAGTTTCTGTTCTGAAAGTTTCCCTTGAAGTTTCCTTGATTCCCAAAGTTCTGTTGCTGGTTAAACTGATACCCAGATGGGCCTCTTGGTTGATTATTCAGAAGAAATTGATGTGAGTTCATAGCTCCTGAAGGATTTCCGTACTGGAAGCCTGGGTGATTCCTATTTTGATTCGGATTGTAATAGTTCTGCCCAGGGTTGGTGTTAATAGCATTAAGATTTTCCATCTGGCAATTATCTCCTTGCCCACAGGCGTTGCTTAAAACTACATCATAGAGAACATTGCATGATAGTGTGGAATCGTCAGTGCCTTTGCACGCTTCACAAAACAAAGAAGTGGACTTGACTTGTTCTGGTTGCCTAGTTGGAGAATGTCCTCTTCCAATCGCAGCAAGGGATGATTCTATGTGATCTTGCTTTGCAACCAAGACTTTCAAAGTTTCAGCTATAGATTTGTATTCTGGGATAGCGTCAGCCATAGCTACCTTTAAGACTCCTTTACCTACAGATCTGCCCCAGTTGGCTTGGTTTTCTGCTCCCAGGGTGACTACTTTCCATGCGCTGTCGTAACTTTGCCGCATGAAGTTCCCTCCAGACGAAGAGTCAAGGAACATCTTAACATCATCTTCCACACCCCTGTAGAATATCTCTATCAGCTGGTTCTTAGGAATTCCATGGTGTGGGCATTTGCGTAGGAGCTCCTTGTACCTATCCCAAGCTTCGGAAAGAGTTTCTCCTGGGACTTGAGTGAAATTTGTGATTCGTTCCCTGATTTCATATATAAGAGACGGGGGGTAGAACTTTTCCAGAAAGGCGTTTTGGAGCTGTTCCCAAGTGGTGATGAGTACATCACTCTGTAGTGAATTGTACCAACTAATGGCCCTATCAGCCAGAGAGTACTTGAAAAGACGGAGTCGAATAGCATCATCAGAGACTCCATTTTGCTTCGTCATAGCACATAGGTCAATGAATCTGAGAAGATGGCCTTGGCTGTCTTCAGCTTGTTTGCCGTAGAAGGGGTTGTTTTGAAGCAGAGTTATCCAATGTGCCCTAATCTCAAAGTTAGCAGCTTCGATGGGAGGAGGCTGCACCGGATGATAGACATTCGCGGCCTTTGGGATAGAGAACTCTCTAAGGTCTTTCTGAAGTTCTGCTGCTTGTGCTGCTGCTTGCGCTGCTAAGATCTCCTGTTGAACCGCAGCTCTAGCTTCTTGCATGAACCTTTCTCTCTGCGCATTGATGGCTTGAGCCACCCTTCGGGCTACTTCTTCTTCTTGCGCCATTCTGGCTTGATTCTCTCAGATCTGACGATGGAAGGTTCTATCGATTTCGGGATCAAAGCTCGCAGTCAGTCCGAGACTATCCGAACGGTGCATGCACTAATCGTCAAAGAGCACCTGAAATTTGAAAAGGTTTGAAAGTGAGATCCTTGAAGTAGAATAAAGGTCAAGTAGATGAGCGATAGTTTCAAAAAGAAAACAAAATCCTAGATTAGTCTTAAAAGAACTAGATTTGACTGACTGATTCCGTTGTCCCCGGCAACGGCGCCAGAATTTGATGTGGCTTTTTGAATGCACTAACAAATTCACTCGGGGTTTATATCCCCGAGCTTTTACCAAAACCAAGTGCAACAATACCACCCGTAAGCGGACGGATCTTATCGCAGTATAGTTGAGGATCGAACCCAAAGGACAACGTTTTAAAGAATCTTTTTCAGTTAGATCTAGCCCAAGTAAAACTAATATTTAGAACAATTGGTTGATTTTGGTTTGATTAAACTAATTGCAAGAAAGTAAATGCAGAATAAAAGATGGGTTTAGATCAATGATGTGGAACCGCTGGGATGGTACCGAGTTTGACCACCGCTACACACACAAACATACTCTTTTCCAAACAATCCAGGCACGATATAACACTCCAAATAGAGCTGCTGCAGAACCCCCCATACGGGCGTTAGGTCCGCATAAGCATCACCATAGGCAGCCGATTTCTCATCGCCATCCGGATCACATGTCTTACGGCTCTGAAGATACAGAAATCCACGGAGGTTGTGAACCCCCCATACGGGCGTTAGGCGCACAGAAACGTCACCGAAGGCTAGATGGCTCGTCCCCTCGCGGATCATACACTTACGACCTCGATGAAATCCCATCCTATTTCTAGTTTGGGAGTCGGCTGCGTTAACCGATAAACAAGCAGGAAGGTGACATGCGAGCAAACATCGACGTTTAGCAAGATGATGCAAAATCCAACTAAGGTTGTGAACCCCCTATACAGGCGTTAGGCACACAGAAGCATCACCGAAGGCTAGATGGCTCGTCCCCTCGCGGATCATACACTTACGACCTCAAGGAACCCATCGGAAGTTATCGTCAAGGGTCAAACATGCTAAACGACGTTCCTACCCATGCCTTGAAGTTATCGTAACATAGGAACCCCTGCATTGAAGTTATCGCAACATAGGGAGCACAAAGATGAAAACACGCACATAACCAACCTACAAGCTTAACGATAAATGACAAAATGAAGAGTTATATACATTGCCTTGGAAAGTTTAACAAAAGAACATGGTTTGCATGGGCAGCGGGGCTAGTCCCCGCACCCCAGTGAAAGAGGACTACTCGCTCATGATACGAGATACAAGAAGGATAGGAGAGAAAGATAGATTTGCCATGAGCTCGGTGTAGAGGGTGGACGCAGCTCGGTGAAGAAGATGCGCTCCTTGCGCCGTCTTCTTCCTCTTCTTGGCCTCCTTGGATGCAACACCAGCGGTAGATGGAGTGGAACTTGATCGGTGTGGTGCTCTGGCAGCCTCTCGGCGTCCGGACCCGATCCCTCGAAATGGGGACCCTGGGGGTCTATTTATAGTTTCAGATCTGATCCCAAACGGTTTGGATAAGTTGCTGGAAATATCTTCTCCAAACGGTTTGGAGACCGTTTGGGTGCCAAACGGTCTTGAGACCGTTTGGGCGCCAAACGGTCTTGAGACCGCTTGGGCACCAAACGGTCTTGAGACCGTTTGGGCATCAAATGGTTTGGAGGTCGTTTGAGCGCCAAACGGTCTTGCTTTGATCAGACCTGGCTTTGGCGTGGTCGCGCGGCTTTAGTTCTTCAATCGATCCTTGCGCTTGCATCGAACGGTCTTGGGACCGCGCGGGACCAAACGGTCTTGGGACCGCGCGGGACCAAACGGTCTTGGGACCGTTTGGGACCAAACGGCCTTGGGACCGCATGGGACCAAACGGTCTTGGGACCGTTTGGGACCAAACGGCCTTGGGACCGCATGGGACCAAACGGTCTTGAGACAGCATGGGACCAAACGGTCTTGAGACCGCATGGGACCAAACGGTCTTGAGACCGCATGGGACCCAAACGGTCTTGAGACCGCATGGGACCAAACGGTCTCGAGACCGCATGGGACCAAACGGTCTTGAGACCGCATGTGACCAAACGGTCTTGGGAACGCATGGGAGCAAATGGTCTTGGGACCGCATGGGACCAAACGGTCTTGGGACCGCATGGGACCAAACGGTCTTGGGACCGCATGGGACCAAACGGTCTTGGGACCGCATGGGACCAAACGGTCTTGAGACCGCGTGGACTTCTTGGGCAACTGGTTTCGTCTTGTTCTTTGTGTATTCCAGCAAACGGTCTTGAGACCGCATGGATCCAAACGGTCTTGAGACCGTTTGCATGGAGTTGCCTGCTACACCTGCATAAAATGAAAGGTGTTTAGTTAAAACCTTGATTATTGAATCACTGAGTAGTTTTGTGCATTATGATTCATATTAGGGTGAAAAGATGTGGAATAGATATTAAATTGTTCCAAAAAGGTAATTGAAAATCATAATGAGTATGCACTCATCAGACATGTTGAACTAATAATGTAGTATATGATTAGAGGAGGAGGGAGTCTGAATGACTTTAGTGTGGGATTCCACAAACCAAAGTATGTGGTCCCTGCCCATCAATGCTCATTTATAGTTACACCTGATATGTTTACATGTTTCATATCACTCAACAAGATGTCCATAATTTACTTGAAATTATGACCTCAACCAGAGTAATGTATTAGTGCATATTAAGATGTTGGTGAATTAATTTCAAAGTAAAGATATGTTATTATCATTTCTCAAGATGATCATGATTTATGATGTAAGTCCATTAAGAGTTATGCTTTGAGATTTCATGGCAAGTGTTTATTGCTCTCAATATATCTACATGATTCTTAAAGAATACTTTCGTGATTTATGTGATCCAATGTTCTAAGATATTAAGATAAGAAGTGCAAGTAAGATGTTTGTACTTTCATGGATATATCCCTAATGTCCCTAAGATCTCAAATAGAGAAATGTTAATAAGATTTCTTATAATGATTAAGATCTAAGAATTAAATATGCAAAAATATTTTAGGTGTTGATTGCCTTAAGCCACAATTATGTCTCTAAGATAAGATCCATGTGTGAAGATCTAAGATCATTGTAAGATCATGAGGTCAGAGTGCATAAAGATTTAGATAATATCATATTTAATGAGATGAAATGACATTATGGAGTTAGACCCAGGCCTTAGTGCAGGTTAACTCAAGATACGTGACTCAAGAACCTTAGTTTAGGTCATGGGACCCAAGTTCTAGAGTATAGGTCTCCATAGGGAGATATGAAAAAAGTAAGAATTAAGAGTAAAGAAAGAGTAGTCGTTGGTGCTCAAGATTTTCTTTTAGATTTTCATGTTGGTTGTGCATGCTAGTTTGATAAGGTTGTTAGACATAGTTAGTTACCCACAAGGTCATACCTTATTTGTTCATATGAGGCTTTACAGAAATTGTCAAGTGATAATGTTTGTAAGGAATGTGAAACCCTAAGGTGGTATCCTCCTATAGTTTAGTCAAATTTCAAGGAAGAAATTCCCCAAAAGGTGGGTAGTATTGTCACATCCCTAATTTTTGGAACCTATACAACACATGATTAAGTTACTGATGAAATTAATATATGATTGATGTAAAAGGTTCCATCCAATTTTCAGATATTTGGATATATGGGATAAAGCATGTATAAAGGAAATATGGTGACTCTAGTTAATGGTTTGAGACTAGACCTTGCTTAAGGCTTCATATCAAGTAAGTGAAGTAATATTGATCAAATGTGTCGTAAGGAAGATTCCATTAGAATATAGTGTCCCGAGCTTTATTTTCATAATTGAGAATACAATTAAGCTCTTGGCCCCTTTGAATGACTAAGGAATATGCCATGTGCCCTAAAGCCCAATTCTAGTCCATTTGGGTCCATCAGGTTTTACAAATAGGTACTTAAAGTACAAATTAGGAATGGGGTATTTAGTGTTCGTAACAAATGCTCAAAATATTTTTAATAGATGAACAATCTGAAATATAAGGTTACGTGTGAAATTTTAGATGATTTTGATATATCTAGTGGCCTAGGTAATTAAGTTCATAATTATCATGTATTTATTTAAAAGACATGTTTGAAGTGTTTATCTAGCAAATTTTGACTTGGTATTTTGCTCTTGTAAAGAATATGACAATATAATGTTTATTCTAAAATTTGGGATCAAACGGAGTTATCAAGAGGGCTATATAAATATTTCTCTAATTTGGAATTTTATGCAAAGAAGAAAAAAATAAAAAAGGGGGCGACTCCAGTCCGCGCAGACTGAGCCGCAGCCCCTATTTGACAGGGCCCGAATAGAGTCCCCTCAAGGGGGGAATTGTTCCCAAGATCTGAAGGAAGCAAGGTTATAAAAATCTCATTTTGTAGAACTAGAGGAGGCGACAGACTCGTATCTAGGGTTTTGATTGGAATTTTTGAGAGAAAGAGTGGAAGGGTCGAAGAAGAGGGGGGGCGATGGTGTTCTGCCCAGTGATGGGTGTGGCTTGTGGCTTTAGGGGAACTCAGATCCCTACCAATCTGGTCTAGAATAAGTGCCACCCTTGTTGGGTAAGCTAAGTCGGAGGTAGAGGCAATGTTATCCTTGTGATCTCGGGGCTAGAAGAGCCAGCTCGTGGTCGCCAGAGAGTAGCCACGACGACATCCAGAGGCAGAGCATCGTCCACAATGCATGCACTTACTGACAGGTCATCCGGGTCAACAAGAAGGTAGACCCATGTAAAGAATCCATGGATAGAGAAGAATAGAAGGGGGTCACACTCCGCTGGTTAGGCCCCTTGGATCTCAAATCAATGGCTGGAATCAATCCAAATTAAGGTACTTCTAAAAATTCATATCTTTGTATAGGGAGCTCAGTTTTTAGAAAACAAGGTATCTATGGAAAGATAATGAAGTCTACTATCTCATAAAAATATATCCATATAGTTATTTGAATACTTGATTATTATTATAATTTGATTACTAAAAGATTGGAGATTTTAATCTTTTGAACATTAAAAATAGCAAACAAATTTCAAAATTAATGAATATTTTATAGTAAGTATATTTTGATATGATATAGATGATTCCAAATCCTGGTCATTCTAATTCAAAATTTTATCAATGTTTTTTTTATTAAAACCCTAATAAGGGTATTTTGGGTATTTCACCCATTGTTTGACCATAAAACAATATGGGATTTTTATATATAGTGTTCTTACTATTCTTGAAGTTTTGAAAGAGTAATAATATATTATTATGTTATTATTTGGTTTTAGACGTAGTATGATATTGTATGATATGTTTTTTGGATATTGATGGAATATCACTTGACTTATATGCTTAAGTACTATGAAATAAAGTTTTTGATCATACAGAGAAATCCATAGTAGAAGTAATGAAGAAGACACCACGAGTCAGGAAACGAGCAACGAAATATGAATAATGCCTTCTAAGCGGTAAATTAACATGAGAAGACACCACGAGTTAGGAAGCGAGCAACGAAATATGAGTAATGCCTTCTAAGCGGTAAATTAGCATGTAATCTCCCAGTCATAAGATCTTACAAAGTCCTTGTCTTGTTGTAGCCGAATAAAGATTTCTCTCATTTTTATAGGTGGATGTCGGCTAGGATAGAAGGTATGTAGTACGCCCTAGCAGTCGCACTATTGGGGTGAACGAAGAGTTGAGTGGACGTATGTTGCTTTAATGTTTTGGTAGTCTTGACTTTTGAGTTGTTAATCATCTTGCATTATTGATTTATTTCGTATTTATGCGGAGACTACATAACCAAACAATTCGTTTCCTATTTATGTGGCTGCTACATAGCCGTAACTATAGCAACTTATAGATCAATTAATGGTGGCACTACTTTTTCAAAGATTTATTTTCCATATGGGTAGAAGAACGTCAATATCTTTTTCAATTGTTAGCCAAAGAATATCCACTATCATCGAATTACTAGGCGTTAGTCATAACATCCAATTACGAATTAACGGTGTCAGTTATTTGAGTTACTATAAATTCGTTGTGAACTCGCATGCAGTCAAACTTCTAACAAGTCAAATAGTCAAGACCGTGGATTGGGATTTGAAGAAGGAAGCGGAAGACTAGGCGTTAGTTCCAACATCCAATTACCAATTAATGGTATCATTTACTTGAGTTGCAATATATGCGTTGCTTTTCAAAATCAATATTACTCTCATTGCATTCAAACTTTTAACAAGGCAAATAGTCAAAAGCGGCAATGACTATAGATTGGTATTTGAAAACGATAAATTTTATAAAAATAATTTTTATAATAGGTCCATATTTAGGACTCAGAATTGTCCAGTTTCTAAATCCGGACCTGACCAGATTTAAATTCAGACATGTGACCTTTAACTCGGAACCAACCCGAATTGTCAAAAGTTAAACCCGGACTCAGTATTTTCCGGGTCAGACAAAATTGGGTTCACGGGTTCGGACAACTTATTGATAGCCCTATGAGCAGTCATTGGGCTAGATAATGGCATGGGTGGGCACGTGCCCTACCCAAACCTTACAATCTATATGTTAATAGCTACAATTCACTTAAATTTTGAAGAAAAAACATAGCACTGCCCCCCCCCTCCAAAAAAAAAGTATATTTATATATATTTGCAAAATATCTAAGCATAAGCAAAATATCTAAAATAACACATTTAGTGGTAAATATATTTGCAGAGATCATTATATATGTACTACTAATAACATGAGCATGGACAATTTATATATTATTAAAGTATTATTCAATTAATAATCATAGAAATTTTCTTTACATACATATATATAGGATTAGGATTAAGAGAGAGATTTCTCTCCCCTCTTCCATAACCCGTGGCGGAGGCCGGACACCGCAGAGGGTTGTAAATCAAAATATACTTTTCCACATGTTTCAAATCTGGGTCCTTTCATTGGAGACCAACAGAACTAGCCAACCGGACCGAATATATATATATATATATATATATATATATATATATATATATATATATATATATATATATATATATATATATATGAGCGTTAATTCATTGCCCACGTGGGTAGCCTGGATTTCGCTATCTGGTAGTAAAAAAAATAACTCTTCTGGCCACAAAAGTAACTCTGCTATAAAAAAAATAACTATGGTGATAGAAAGTAACTACACGACTAAACAAGTAACTCTGTACAAAATATACAACAAATATATATATAAGAATGAATTTTTTTATTTTGGTGGGGCAAATGATATTATTTTTGGATGAAATTTTTTGGGGATCTAGATAAAATTCTCCTCTGTAATTGTAAATTTTTTTCTTTCAAGAAAAGTGTTCGGAAGGGTGGGCGAGTAGCTACCCGCGTGGGAAATAAAGATGGGTCATATATATATATACATACATACATACATATATAGATACATATATACATTCATACATATATATATATATACATATATATATATATATAGATATATATATATATATATACATACATACATACATACATACATATATAAAGCCAGTAAGGGAATAGCCTGGTTGGCAAATTCCGCTGGTCCCCAATTAAGGGACCTGAGTTCGAAACCACACAGAGAAGAATCTCTTGATTATATATATCGCTAGACTACACATAAATTTTCAGCCCATTTGGACGAGTGCAACTCACTCATCCAAGGGCAACAAAATCGACGCGCGAAACTAATTTGAAATGCATAATTTTTGATGTCTTTATAACATGAACGATTAATTTCCAAATGTACTCAAATTTTGTATATGAGCTATTCACAAGATTTTTACGAAGATCCACGGATTAGATTTAAAAAAAAAATAATACATCATGAAAAACTACTTGAGTGTATTCTAGCATGACTCTCTCTTTCTATCTGTATATATATATATATATATATATATATATATATATATATATATATATATATATATATATATATAGAGAGAGAGAGAGAGAGAGAGAGAGAGAGAGAGAGTCAGGCTAGAATACACTCGAGTGTACAGATCGCACGAATACACTCAAGTGTATTTGTATATCAAGACTATCATTTACAAAATGTAAACCATTGATTTTCACCGTCATACTATAACCAGGCTACATGCAAATTTTGAGCCCATTTGGATGAGTGTAAGTCACTCATCCAAGGGCAACAAAATTGACATGCGAAACTAATTTGAAATGCATAATTTTTGTGGTATTTATAACATGACCTATAAATGTCCAAATGTGCTCAAATTTTGCATATGAGCTATTCACAAGATGTTTAAGAAGATCAATGGATTAGATTTTTGAAAAAAATATTACATCATGAAAAACTACTCGAGTGTATTCTGCTCCAAATACATTTGAGTGTATTCTAGCCTCACTCTCTCTCTCTCTCTCTCTCTCTATATATATATATATATATATATATATATATATATATATATATATATATATATATATATATATGTGTGTGTGTGTGTGTGTGTGTGTGTATGTGTGTGTGTGTGTGTGTGTGTGTATATATATTTCATATGTATATATCATACATCAAAGCATCTAGGCAATATTCTAAAGTGTAAAATATCATTACTACATTAGTTGATAAACTAATATACATTTTATTTATGAAAATTTAGTTTTTTAGAAATTAAAATATCAAATCAATTTGAATAAACTCTTACACAGATAAATTACACCACTATGAAAGTATCATGCAATTTATAATTTTTTGTTTTATATCAATATTATAGTAATTTGAAATATATAAATTTATCTATATGGAATGATAAATATATGGTAAAATATATGCATTTATCGTATTTTGCGATCACATGCAGAACATGTGGTTCTACATTGTGATGATAATTGTGCTTTTGCACCCCTAAAAGTAAGAACAAATGTTGTCTCTGTTGTAGTATGCTTTCATACTCAATTTTTTGATATGGCTTTATTTCATGTGACTTCAGTTTCATTTCAATTCATCATGTGAAGATATTCCAATCATGTATATTAAAACATCAAGTAAAATGTTCCTTATGATAGATGAGACATGTTCCAACTGTGATAAATTCTTTCTTTTATTAAATAAATTACTTATATAGTAAAAATAAATTAATATATGTCAAATTAACAAATTTTAAATATTTGTGTTTTTTGTATTGGATTAAAAAAGATTGCATGCAACATTACCCAAGGTATCTTGAGGAGAAAAGATTACAACGACATGATTATCGCTTCTTTTTTACTACTTTTATAGTTGTTTCAACTCACTTCTATTTGAAAATAATAACACCTATTAAATGTATCAACTGTAGATTATTCACTTTTCAATATGTATTCAATGGGAAAAATAACAATAAAAAATAAGACAGACAGGCAGCAAAATACGCCACTAGTCCATTTTGAATGGTAAAATCAATCTTCTGAAGCACTACACCCGTAGAAGTGGGGGTCGTAATAAATATATTCATAAATTTTGGACCTTTTTATGATGCTCCACTAAGGATGACAATAGTGTGGATATGGTGTGGTTTATGTAAAAATCATAACCATACCATGACAAAAACTAAACACCATATCTAATGTGGTTTTAATACGAGAAATGATATTCACACCACCAAGAAACCACAACTACACTACAGTAAACACAAATCGTTAATCACTCTTAGTATTATTATGCAAAAAAACATGAATTATACACAATAATCAGAAATACCATCATAGAGAGTTTGAGAAAATAATATTTTATTTATATTACATAAAAAACAACTTTTTTATTCATATGAACAAATACTTTTACTTTTTTAAAAAAATAGTAAAGACAAATATAATTTTTTCCAACTACATATATATTTTTTATTTCAAAGTTCAAACATCACCCCTCTTCTCGAATGGCTCATGAAGACCTTCCCCACTAATATACATTGATTTTTTTCAAATAACATTATCTTATTTAAAACGACTCCTCAAGTTTATCTTCATTTAAGCCATCCTCTTCATTTTAGATATGTAACCTATCTTTCTTTCCTTTATATAGTTATTTTTATTAAAAAAGAAACACATATATAAAATAAATGTAATGACATATTTCTAAAAGTGAGTAGGGAAAGTGAAAAATTATTGATATAGGAGGGTGGTAAATATTTTAAATAATTATGTAGAATGATGACTACTAATAAAGGATGTAATTATCTCTTCTTAAATGACTTCAAAAATTATCTCTTCTTAACTCTTTCTCTCTCTCTCTCTCTCTCTCTCTCTCTCTCTCTATTATGTCCCACTTTTTTTCATATTTCTTTATATTTCTTAGCTTGATTATATCTTCACTAAGAGCTACATCTCTCAATAAAAAGATAATATTTCACTTATAGTAATAACAATTTTCTCCTTATGATATATCTCCTCTTCTCTAATAGTTGTATGTTTCTATATGAGATTTTTAGGATACAAGTCAATAAAAGCTAGACATGAAATATTAGATTGTTCCTCCAACAACCTCAACTCTTTCTACCACAATTATACAAATGATTGTATATGTTTGTGAAATTTGACATATAAAATTAAGTATAAAATATGTTTGATTATATTTTCACATGAAAATGACACATATATGTTTATCAGGTGTATAAATAGCACATTCATGTATGTAATGATGGGTTTTGTTTGATGGGGGATATGTGCATGCATGCTATGTAACCACGATGCAACGAAGAAGAAATATATGTGAAAGCATTACTGACAAGTGTGTAAACCCAAGATAATTATCGCAAGTAGATAGAGGAAAGAAAAAGACCAAATTTTTACGTGAAAAACCCCACGATGTGTGAGGAAAAATCCATGAGGACAACTATAGGAAAATTCACTATAAGAAGCAACAATACGATTTTTACCTCTCGGAGTTTGACCCAAATCTGAGATAATATATCAAGAAGGAAAATAAGTAGATACCACCCACAGGGAGATGTCTCCACAGTTCTACCATAACAAAACTTCCCAAGAAGATGCACTTTTCCACAAAGTGCATAGTAGTAGATGGACAAAGAAGACACCTAGATGTCTTGGTAGTCCCTCCCCACTTCCTTTCTTCTTCCCTTTTCTTTTTTCCTTCTTCCTTCTTTACCTTCTTCTCCGTCTCCAAGGTGCTGCCTTTTTGGTTTGACGGTTGTCCTTTCTTCTTTGCCTTTGGCTGCCACTTTCTTTTAGATTAGCGGCTTGTTGCTTTTGCAATTCATTAGGTCAACTCTAATTGAGGCAAGTTGGGAAATTATATATCTCCGTTGTAGCGGCAACAGAGAACTTGTATGCCCTAGGCCCAATAATCTCCCCCTCTAGTCTAAGGAGGAGACTGTGATAACAGAATCATCACTGGGAATGTATGTCGCTGAGCTCTTTGCAGAGCTCCATCTTGTCTCGTATCACCACCTTGGTCATCATGTTAGAAGCATTCTTCTCAGTATGGATCTTATTCACAGTCAGCAACCTCGTATCAATGACATCACAAAGCTAATGATATTTTACATCAATGTGTTTTGTATGTGCATGATGCATTGTACTCTTTCTCAAGTCAATAACACCATGACTATCACAAAAAAATAGTCTGGTCAAACCGATTCATCCCTAGATCCCCCAAAAATCTCACAGTCTAATATTTTTTTCCTGCTTCAACTGCTGCAATGTACGTTGCCTCTGTCGTAGAAAGTGAAACACACTTTTGCAACCTAGACTAACATGATATGGCTTCCCTGTAAAAGTGAAAACATACCCAGATGTATACTGCATGTGATCAACCTCACCTGCCATGTCAACATTGACAAAGCCTTTCAGAACTGATTCATAACCACCAAACATCAACATGTGCTACTAGTGCCTCATATATCTGAAGATCTACTTGACCACCTCCCAGTGATCTTCTTTAGGGTTTGAGAGAAACATGCTCACAACACCAACTGCATGAGTAATGTCAGGATGAGTACACACCATTGTGTACATCAAACTCCCTACAATAGAAGAATAGGGAATCCTAGCCTCTCACCCTTCTCCTCATTAGTAAATGGGCATGACTTCTTACTTATCTTGAAATGACCTGATAGTGGAGTACTCACGCCTTTACACTTGCTCATGCTGGACTGCTCTAGAATCCGTTCAACCATAGCTATGTTGGGACAATCACAACATGTGTTGCTCAATGTCACGTGTGATCTGCACCCCAAAATCTATCATGCTAGTCCCAAATCCTTCATCACAAAGGCTTTGGAAAGCTCTATCTTCAATTTCTTGATCAAACTGACATTCGGTCCCACTATCAACATGTCATCCACACAGAGTAGTAGAATAATGAGCTTGCCATTGGCAAACCTCCTAATGTAAACACATGGATTTGAACTTTTCTTCCTGTACTCGTAACTCTACATAAAAGAATCAAACTTCTTGTACCACTTCCTAGGAGCTTGTTTCAAACCATACAAACTCTTCTTTAATTTACAGACTAAGTGCTCCTTCCCCTTGACTAAAAATCTTCTCACCTCTCTATGTACATCTCCTCAGTAGGTCACCGTGAAGAAACATCATCTTCACATCCATCTGCTCAAGATCCAGATCTAGGATAGCAACCAAGTATAGAACCAATCTAATAGAAGTCATCTTCACAACAGGAGAAAATATCTCATCAAAATTCACCCCTGGTCTTTGACCAAAGCCCTTGACAACTAGTTTGGCTTTGTATCTAGTATCTTTGTTGTTTTCATCTCTGTTCACCAATAGACATACTTCTTCTTCAGTGCTCTCTGACACTTGGGAAGAACCACAAACTCATAGGTATCATTCTTCTATAAAAAAGACATCTTCTGTTGCATCGCCTGATACTACTGTGCTCTATCTCTATGAGTCCGTGTCTTATGGAATATCTCTGGATCCACCCTGATCAGTAAGGAGAATATACTAAGATGTTGGATATTTGGATGAAGGATGAAAAACTCTATCAGACCTCCTCAACTACTACTCTGAGGACTCTTCCTGGTGATGATCTTGCTCCCCCTTCCTAAAAGTCTCTGACTATGAATCTAAATCACTCAACTGTGTGTTAGGAATAAGAACACTTGATGTGCTCTCACTTTGCTATTCTTCTTTACCATATGAAGACTGCACCTGTGAATAAGTTGGAGCATCCTCATACTCATCATCAGAAGAACTATCACCTGATCTTGCAGCCTCTACATCATCACTTTCAGACTATGTAATTATCTAACTCTCATAGAAAGTCACATCTCTATGTCTACTTATGGTCCTTTTTATAGGATCCCATAACCTGTAGCCAAATTGCTGATCTCTATAGCTAAGAAATATACATGGAACCTCTTTATCATCTGGCTTTTTCCTCTTTTCCTTTGGAACATGTGCATAAGCCTTGCACCCAAATACTCGCAAATGAGCATAAGAAGCATCCTTTCCTGTCCATACTTTTTCAGGTATATCAAACTCCAAAGTAACTGATGGAGATCAATTAATCAAATACCAAGTAGTACTCATTACCTCACCCCAGAACGTCTTTGGCAACTTTGCAGTTTTCAACATGCATCTAACGTTCTCAACAATGGTATAATTCATCCCCTCAACTATACCATTGTTTTGTGGTGTGTTGAGCTCTATGCTTTCATGCCTTATCCCTTGTTTCACCCAGTAATACTGGAACTCCCTGGAGGTGTACTCTCCTCCATTGTTTGTGTAGAGTTACTTTAACTTTATCTCTGTCACCCGCTTGACCACGGCATTAAATTTATGAAAATACTAAAAGACATGATCTTTGGTCTTCAGCAAGTAGACCCACACCTTCCAAGATTCATCATCAATGAATATGACAAAATACCTATTGTCACCCAGCTCAAACAGATCACAGACATCTGAATGAATCAACTGTAGAACATCTGGCTTCACCTTTGATCTTATCCTGGAAGAGACTCATTGATGCTTTCTCATCTGACATGAATCACATGAGCTAAGATTGGTGCCCAAGCCCAAAGAAATCAACCCCTTCTTTAATAGTAACTGCAAGCCTTTCTCATTCATGTGTCCTAGCTGACTGTATCATAGATCTACCTGATGATCCTCAACTACATTGATACTTCCATCTTTGAGCACTTTAAGATGGTACTTGTACAATGTGCGACACAATTTACCCCGTACATTAACCAAAGCTCCTTGACGATCTTGCATCACCATTAAAATCCAGATGACAACCTTCTCTGTCAAAGAAAGAACCAAATATCAAACTAAGTTGCAAATATGGAATGTGATAAATATCTTTGAGTGTGAGCATGCAACTGACACTTATTTGAACGCAAATGTCTCGAATCCTGATAATTCTGGAGAAGATGTAATTTCTCATGTTCACCCTCCCAAAGTCCCCCCTCATGTATGAAGTAAAGAACTCCTTACCTGGTGAAGTATGATAAGAAGTTGCAGTATCCACCACCCACTCAGAATCATCATCCTCAGTATGCAAACACTGCTCCTAGATTGTCATGACCACATCGTTGTCATCGTCCCTTTCATCTAAAATTGCCGTTGTAGTATTCTTGTCATCATCCTTCTTGTCTTTAGCTTTAGACTCATGTTTTCTTTTCCAAACTTTGCAATCCTTCTTGAAATGACTGGGCTTGCCGCAATGAAAGCACCCTCCACTCTTCGACTTGGATCTACCATGGGACTTCCCACAGTCCTCGGACTCACTACTGCTTTGAGATCTACCACAGTCTCTCTCTCTGCCAGTGCCCCTTCTCTATGTGAAGTGCACCTCTGAACTGCTATCGTATGAGGCTCGTCGTCGAGTCTCTCCATTCATAAGACTATTCTTCACTTGATCAAGTATAGACTTGCCTTCTTGTGCATGATTGCTGACAGACACAACAAGTGTCTCCCAACTATCAAGTAATGATCTCAATAGAAGTAGAGTCTCGAGTTCATCATCAGGAACCATCTTCATGTAACCTAGTTGATTTATAAGGTTTTAATATTCATTCATGTGCTCAACAACACTTTTACCATCCCTGTACTTTAGGTTCACCAACTTCCTGATCAAGAAAGCTTTATTTGTGGCAGTTTTTAGCTCATGTAATTTCTTGAGCTTTTCCCATAGATATTTGGCATCTGTCTCCTCTGAGACGTAGTGGAACACAGAAATATCAAGATACTTTCTAACTGTTCCTACGGTCTTTTGATTTAGTTTCTTCCATTCCACATCAAAAATATTCTTTGGGTTTTATCCCTCTATCGGATCATACAAATCATGATAAAGAATATCCTCTATCTTGAGTTTTCAGATCTGTCAATTTGTGCTTGTCAAACTTTGTCATTGTTGCATCATCATCCTTCCCCAACTAGATCTGGATCTATCCAACCAGGCTCTAATATCACTTAATGGGTTTTATTTGATGGAGAATATGTGTATGTATACTATAAAATCAGGATACAATAAAAAATATATATGCGGAAGCATTATCCACAAGCGTGTAAACCCAAGATAATAATCGCAAGCAAATAGAGGAAAGAAAAAGATAAGATTTTTATATGAAAAACCCTCACGACGTGTGAGGGAAAATTCACGGGGTCAATCACGGGCAAATCCACTATAAGAATAAAAGATACAATTTTTACCTCTCACATTTTGAGCCAAATCTGAGATAATATCTCAAGAAAGAGAAATAAGAAGATACCGCCTGTAGGGAGAAGTCCCACAATTCCATCACACCAAAACTTCCTAAGAAGATGTACTATTCCACAAAAGCATAGTAGTAGCTGGCCCAAAAAAATCATATAGATACCTTGACACTCCCGCCCCACTTCCTTTCTTCTTCCATTTTTTTCCTTCTTCCTTCTTTTCCTTATTCTCCGTCTCCAAGTTGTTGTCTTTTTTGCTTCACTTGACAACTACACTTTCTTCTTTGCCTTTGGCTGCCGCTTTCTTTTAGATTAGCGACTCATTTCTTTTGCAATTCATTGGCTCAACTCTAATCGACGACTGCTAGGATATTATATATCCCCACGACAGAGGCAATAGAGAACTTGGATGCTCTAATGCACTTCTTCTTGGTCTAGACCAACAGGCCCAACATGTAATAATTGTAAAAAGTAAAAATTATTACTTCTCAATAACGATATGTCATTTAAAAATATAGATACATCAATCTATGTGAGAATAATAATAAATATTATGATTAAATTTACATTATATATATATATATATGTATATTTAAATTTCACTTTTACCTAGCGGTTTTTGCCTGTGATTTTTCTCTAGAACAATGATCTTACCACATAACAATGTGTAGTTTTATATATTTAAAATTATTTCCACACTATAACCACTTGGTGCAATTATGCGATGTAAAATACAATGTGATTATCAACAAATGTGGTTTTTTCGTAGCATCATTGGTATCCTTAAAATCCACAGTCACTGATACTAAGAATCCAAATATATCAAATATGGAAGGTATAAAAGTATGTTGATTGTTGATATATATTTTTTCATACTTGATCACTATGGCTGCAACTAGTGCATCTTGTTGTTTGATTTTATTTTATTTATAAATAAAAATTAAATGTTGATTTATCATTGCACCATCTAATATAATTATGATTCATTGTTGTACCATCTACTATAAACTATATACATGTAATGTGCACATTTGTGTTTATTAGATAAAATTAACACCCGATGTGATTGAACTTGACCATTGGGTAGTCCACACACACACACACATATATATATATATATATATATATATATATATATATATATATATATATATATATATATATATATATATATATATATGTCATTCATTCGCTACCCGCATGGGTAACTAACTTTAGTTACCCGTGCATCTGTTTTGTAATAGGAAGATACATATTTATCACGAGACAAACAATGTTTGTAACAAGATGACCAAATTAGTAATACAAACACTCGTTTTGTATTATACGTCTGATTACAGTAAAAATGATATTTATAACACCAGTTTACGATGTAATACAAAACGAGTGTTTGTATTACAAATTTGATCATCTCATTACAAATGTTGTCTGTCTCATTACAAATAGATACTTTTATATTATAAAATTGATTTACGGGTAACTAAAGTTAGTTACCCACATGGGTAGTGAATATATACCCACATATATAAATAAATAAATAAATATATATATATATATATATTTATTTATTTATTTATTTCACATATTGCTTCTAGTTCATGATGTAATTGCTTGTTTCTGGTCCTCCACAAAGAGTTGGTCACTGGCATACCCAGTGTATGTTGAACGTGTCCATGCAATACTTGTGCAAATGTTTTTTTGGTTGAATTTTGTGGTATTGGAAGGTACATGATGAAATTTACCACTGAAAATCTTGTGTTTCGTTGGTAGAATTAAAAAAATGAAGTAAACTCTGAATCTTCATATGTATTTTAATATCACGTTGGATGCTAAAATACAACTCCAGTGAGTCTATGGATCCACAAGAAAGTAAATCCAACAAACCATACTTAAAGTATGGGTTTACTGAATTTTAGAAATCCAGTATTTAACTAATACAAGATTGAATAAACGCATAAGTCTAAGATCCAATTATGTAAATAAAAATACATAAAACTCAAATCACTGATGACAACAAGCGCCGTATGCACTAGTGTGGCTTTTATCATTTTGGATGGGATACTGAAATCATTTAAAGCGTTTGGATGCCCTTCTTTTGCATTCCAATTTAGTCACATAAATCTAAACAAATCTCGTGTGATTCTATATTCAGAATACCAGATCAAGCATCCAATCACTAGGTATTAACGCGGACATCATATTACATGTAAATCTGATCCAAACGGCCCCTTAAATACTTGGAAAAGGCTACTTTCCTGTTACTGCGTCAACAGTACGACATATTTCCATGCGTAAATCCAAAACTGACATTGATTAAAAGGCTAATCCATCTCATAAATTTTAGCCTCTACATGCTTCCATAAACAGACTTAGGGACCCCCAAAGAACAAGTATGTCGGAATTTATAATGTGGGACAAAGGAGCAGGGGTTGTTTTTGTAGGCCGCAGGAGGAAGCAGTAAAGCAATGGCTCAACAAGCTCCAATTCAACTTGTGTCCCTATCCAACTACTCCAAGGTACATGGACGACCCGCCCAACGTTCTCAGCAAATCGAGGGAAAGGGGAGGGGGTGATTTCCAAGTTGCGAGAACGAGAGGCATTGGAGAGGGGTGGGCGAATGGGTGAGCAGGCAGCTGTGAATATATGCCTTTTTAATCCATAGGGATCAGCTCTGCAAATGCCATTATGCCCTGCAGGCACTTTTCCAGGCAAACGCCCATCTTTACAGGTCTTGGTTAGATGAGGAGACGAAAAAGGAGGTGGTGGACAAAGAGCCGCAACGCTGGGTACGGTGCAATTTGATTGGTTTCCTGTTGGCACGGTGGCAAATGATACATACAATCGGCTTTTTTGACGATCCTCGTGGGGTAATGGTTGTTGATTGGAGTTTGGTTATTTATCTCTCGTTCAAAATGGGTTGTTTGGCTGGTAGGTTGACTGTTAATTTGAAGCAACCCATTCTGATTTGATCTGGTAGGTTGACGTGTATTATAAAGCTGCCAGCTGGCTGTTCCCACACAGTTACAAGCCTCTTTCGTGCCATGAAAACCCTCAAAAGCTTGCCACATTGTAAGGGGGAAACCAACGCTGTTCCCTACCCTAAGGTCAAGGGAACACTAAGAGCATATTTATACAACTGCTTCTTTCGTTTCTTCCGGCAAATGTTCCGTACCTGTTGGCATACACCAACAGAGGATGGTTCTGATTTGACGAACCAATGCACAGTATATACTTCCTATTCCACCATATTTATTGGATGTGCGTACTGATATGCGTGAAATAAGCTGATAAAGTAAAGATGACCAGATTGTGAAAAGGGAAGCACTACATGCATGTGATGCGACACTTTACATAGCAACCGTGATCGTCAGCAAATCCGCCATCCAGCATACCCGCAACGTAATATGTCATTTAAGAACCCAATTTGCCGCTCTTCAATCATAACTCCTACTACCACGTGCTCTGATGGTGCATCTTGTTTTGATCATTTGTGACGAAAATGGGGGAGGAAAACAGGTTGAGGTATAAAGAGGAGAACAGGAAGGTGAAGGCTCAAGCAGGAAAACAGAGAGGCTAAAACAGAAGGGGCAGAAAAGAAATACTAGTTGGGGATGACGACAAGGATGAGGAACAATGATGAAAAGTGGTGGTAGTAGTGTGACAATAGTTATAAAAAAAAAGGTTGAACACAAGAAGATAACAATGTGGATTAACTGCATCACTAGTCAATTTATACCCGTGAACGTACAATACTTATCATTGAAGCAATAAGGCATCGTAGTATGTTAGTGGTGACAAAGAGATTGAATAAGAATATATATTAAATTTCAAACAAGGAAATTAAGTGTAACTCACACATTCTCAATGATGGGAATTTAATCCAATCAAAGTTAGCTATCCCTATTAATCCAAACATAGTAACTATATATTATAAGATGTATAGCTTTACATTACATAAAATGTATGCTTCTATACGTACATCATGGTTGTTAAATTGATTGAACTATGAACTGACCCAATCAAACTGAGAAAAGCTTGTTTCAAGTTTAGATCAAGAAGCTTGTTTCAAGTTTAGATCAAGAAAAAGTTGATGTCAATACTGAAATCGGGTTATTCCATGTTTGTAGTTTGTCTATCTGAGTTGGTTTTAGGTTGACATTTAATGCAACCCAGGTTCTAAGAGCAATACAAATAAACATATATAATCAGGTACTAATATTTTGCCACACATTTAAAATTACCTAGCTCATAAAAAAATTATTAAACAATAAACATATTATATTATATAATGCTCATTATATATTACGTAAATAAATATCATGTAATCATATTTCATTGGTTATAGTTTTTTTTAGTTCTCGTTTCAACATCCCGGACTTGATCGAGCCCCATATATCTTAGACATCTTAGCTTATATGTGATACCATTAGTTCTTATATGATCATACTCTAAGTTTTTTTCCCAACTGACTACTTGATTAGAATACTTAGGAGAAAAACAACTAGAGAGTTCTACACCAACTTTTCCTCAATGCTTGGATACAGGATCAGAACATCCAAATATTGTGTGCAAGTAGTACACATGTGCCAATGTCATGTTCATCATTTAGTTATTATTTAATTCTAATGAAGCAAAGATGGAAGCTTAATACACATCTCATCACTACGCCCACCACTATAGAAATGGTTTATAATATCACATTTAGAGGCGTCGGTTGTATCTCAAAAACCACCACCTAAACCCTAAAACGTCGGCTGAAAGCACAAACTGACATCTATATGTGAAGACCGGCCAGACACGGGTATCATTTTTTATTTAGCGTCGGTTTCTTAATAAGAAACTGATGCCTAAAATCACCCACCAAATCCAATTTTTTCAGTGAAAAAAAATTACCTCTAAAATTTCACATACGCGTCGGGTATTTACCAAATAACCGATGACTAAAGATTTTTCACGACACAGAAACTAGGCCCGCTTTTGTCATCGGTTTTCATACAAGAACTGACGCCGATTTGTTTTCGCACGCTGTCCCCGCGAAATTTTTTAGGATTTAAGTTTCCCAATTGGCGTCAGTTTCTTATGGCGACCGACGCTTTTGGATCTTAGGTGACAGTTTCTAAAACAACTGACGACAGTTGTTAACTTAATAGGCCCCACAAAACAGACTCTTCCCCATTCTCGATCTGTTTCATCACGAAACACGGCTCTGGCGATTCTACTCGACCTGCCGCTCGTATGCCGTCATCTGCTGTCGTTGCCTACTCGTGTGCTCAACGCCACCACCTGCTTGTGTGCTCAAGGCTGCTGCCTGCCCGTGTGCTCAATGCTGCCGCCGCCTGCTCAATGTCGTTGCTTGCCTGTGTGCTCAACGCCGCTTTCGCCTGCTCAATGTTGCCGCCGCCTACTCAATGCCGCCACCTACCCGTGTGCTCAACATCACCACCGCATGCTTAACGCCACCGCCACCTGCTCAACGCCGTCATCTGCCCGTGTGCTCAACATCACCGCCGCCTGCTCAATGCCGCTGCCGCCTGCTCAACGTCGTCGTCGCCTGCTCGTGCGCTCAACGCCGCCGTCTGCCCGTGTCCTCAATGCCGCCGCCGCCTGCTCAACGCCGCCTAAGGAGCTATTGCACCGTCAGAGATCGAGCCTGAGGTCGCCGAAGCTAGCCTCTGCTTCCCCTATTGCTAGGTAGATTAATGATTTCCATCAACTGATTCGTATTTACTTATCTACTGATTTATATTTACTTATCTACGGATTTGTATTTACTTATCTATTGATTTGTTCATCTAATGATTTTTGATTCATTACATTATTTAAATTTAGGCATTTGTATTTGTTCATCTACTTTTTCAAATTATTTAATCACCTACTAATTTTACAAATTACTTATCTACTGATTTGTATTTATTATCTATCAGTTTTATTCATTTATCTACTGATTAGTATTAATGTACTATTTTAACTTGTCTAATCCTCATGCTTGACCTAATTCAGTATATTTTGATGCATGTTGAAATAAGATTCAAACTTAACTCACATGTGGGTATTCTATTTCTAAAATGATTATGTGAACTCCTAAATCAGTAACATATATTATTCTTTGTGCACCCAAATACCTTGTGAATCATGTATGTGCCCTAAGGTGATTAAATGCCTAAATCTTGAATTGAAATATGACCGAGTATGCATGTTGATATATGAATCTCTAGTTAAAACTTCAAGATTGACCCCTAATTAATACATTATAACATAATTGAATCGTGCATTTGTGTTGTTGCAGGTGTTGTTGACTTCCTATTGATTTACATATATTTCTTCTTCAACCTTCAAGTGAGGTATAATATTCTCACTCTCCCAGTATGCCATTAGGCTTCATTTTGATTCAAATCTTTGATATATGGAATCATGGTTTATTTACTGTTTAATATTTACTGACAAGCATGATTAAATGATGTTACACAAAACTTAGGATATGAATGATGAAACTAGGATTGTAGGTATAAGAATGACAACATACATGTATTTGTTGACTAGTACGGTGAGTGGTTAATTAATCAATACTAGATTTGAACTTTAGATTAATGATGCCACCATATAGTTGATTACTATTGAATAATTAGGGTTAATGATTCATTAATGAACTTAATTAATTAGATTTGTACTTAGTTTCTCTAAGATTGTGTAGTTGATTAATATTGATTAATCAGGGTTAATGATGCATGAATGAATTTAATTAATTGATAGTGCTTTATTTATTTATTTATTTATTTTTGATGATGATGATGACGACGATGATGACGATGATGATGACGACGACGACGAAGATGATGACAACAATGATGATGATGATGCTCCAGTCGTCACCACTGGCCACCTCCTATACCTCCTCTTCTTCACCTCTAGTGTCGGCCACCTTCACCTCCAGCCCGACCACCTCCACCTTCGGCCGTCGCCACCATAGCCTACTTGATCCACAAGTGTGGTGAGTGGTTAATTAATTAAATTTTTACTTAGTTTCTCTAAGATTGTGTAGTTGATTAATATAGATTAATCAGGGTTAATGATGCATGAATGAATTTAATTAATTGATAGTGCTTTCTTTCTTTCTTTCTTTCTTTCTTTCTGATGATGATGATGATGATGACCCCATATACACCCATAAGCTATGTTTTTGACATTCAAAACTGAAAGATGGAGTACTACAAAGCAGTGTGGTAATAGGAAAGAGCATACAGAACAAATTGTTATCAACTTATGAAACTAGACAACTCAGAGGAGAGGGGAGAGGCAACCCCACCTTCATTTTCTTGTCGACGGCTGAGGCCGAGAAATGGTAGCACGGAGAGAAGAGAGTGGAGCTTGAAGTAGGGAGAAGTGGAAAGGGCTAGAGAGACAGAGGATGTGATTGGGTGAAGGCCCGATGTGTAGGAGTGGGAAACGGGAAGAATGTGTAGAGAGGTGGGAGAGAAATTTTGACGTTGGTACTTGTGCCTGCATCAGCGGAGGTTTACTATTGCATGCAAACCAAAGCAGCATGCAGGTATGGTGTAATTCTAACATGACATGTAATTCTAATAGGACTTGTCAAGTCTAGGTCCCTAGGGTAAGTGGTATGGTGGGAGGAGGGTTAGGGTGGAGGGCCAGGGGAGGGTGAGGGGTGTGGTAGGGTGGGAGGAGGATAGGGGTGGGGTAGGGTGGAGGGCCAGGGGAGGGGGAGGGTGAGGAGGGAGGTGGTGTGAGGAGGGTAGGGGTGGGATAGGTGGGAAGTGTGAGGGCTAGGGGAGGAGGGTAGGGGTGGGATAGGTGAGATGATGATGAAGGAGGGGCTTTTATTAGTATATCTTACATGGTGCCCTAGTTTGACATATATGGCTAATGTAAGGATTAGTGTAGATAGTTTTACAGATATAATGAATAACTTAGTACAATGAATAACTTAGTTATCATACTCATCATCATCATCAATTATTTTTAACATGAATATGAAATAACCTATCATTGTTGTGTGTTGTTAGTACTTACATTTATATTACTTTTTCTCAACATTTTACATTGTTGTAGGCATAATGGCTTGGGCCTCTACCCTAATGTTACTATTCCATATTGAAGAACAGTTGGACATCATTCTAGATGATTGTTCATTAGCACAACTCACTATACCTAAACATTGGCATTATCTAAACGGAAGACGTTACACGACTGGTGAAGTGACCCTAAATTTTGGAATTTCAACTTATGTTATCGAGGTTAAGTACAATGTTGACGGGAATCTTATATCCACATCCAGTTGGTGCGAGTGGGTTCGGAAGATGCTATTGGGCCATAGTGATAAGATTTTTCTTCGTCCGATTGGCCATAATACCATCAAGGTTTAGATAACCAACATCAACAAAGAGATGCCCGATCATCTGGTCCGATTTGAGTACTCCACAAAGGATAGCGATGACGATGATGATGATGATGATTGTTGATTCCGGACCATGTTGTTGTTGTTTAAGTTGTGTATCTAGTCTAGTGTCTCTCTCTTCTCAGTTATTTTACTTATGTGCATGTTTAGGGGTACAACAACCCCCTTGTTTAGTTACTATTTTGGACAACAACACCGCTACATGTTCATAACTATATTATGATTATGATGATGATGATGATGGAACTACATGTTTCTACATGTGTGTGATGAATCATGTGATTAAATGTGCTTATACATGTATGTGACGAATCATATGATTAAATGTGCTTATACATGTGTGTGAATCACATGGTCCATATATAATATTGTCCATCTTGTTAATTTTGTAGGTTTGTGGCCTGTTGTTGGCTGATATCAATAGATGTTGTAAACCTGCAGTTCAAAACTGAGTTGTAGGTTCTGCATCCTGCCGACCAGCCATACAGTAGGCCTGCAAACTGATAAGAAAAAAAATCAGAACATAGGCGTCGGTTATTAGTATAAAACCGACAACAAAGACATACAACATCAGTTATTAGCAACCAACCAACGTCTATGTTGATATTGGCCTCGGTTATATATAAAAACTGACGTCGATGGTGCCCTTGCTGGCGCGTTTTCTTGGTGGTGGGAAGGGTTACATGGTGTCCGTTTTTGTGAAATGCCGACGTCTTTGACCTGGATATAGTGTCAATTTTATTTAATAACCGACTCCTATAGTGCCCTTACTGGCACGTTTTTGGTGGCGGGAAGGGTTATGGCATCGGTGTTAAAACTGACGATGAAGGGTTCAACTTTTAGCAGTGCTCACTTGGGTGTCTCTTTGAAACCGACACAAAAATCCTTAAATAACTAACACTAAAGGTCGAATCTGTACTAGTGGCCCCACACTATCACCACTTTGGTGATAAACAAGTGAGTCTTAATAAGATCGAATAAAATGGCATCTAAATGTATACATAAAGATATAGATAATTCAGAATAGAAGAGTCCTCTGACCTGTCATGACCTACGAATCTACAACTCCCATTGGCTGGATCACAACATAGTATCTAGCTATTTGATGTGAACTCATTCGAGTTAGACATCCATTTGATGAACCTAGAAACCATGCTTGAGGAGTTTGTTTGTGACCCATTCCACTATTGTTTGTTGTTGTGAACCTACTCATTCTACATTGTCTTTTGTGCCAATTCATGTTCAATTGTGGGTAAAACAATCTCACATGTCCCTACTGACCACACTTAAAACACTACCTCATCTCATAACAACAAGGACCCAAGTGAAGATTGTTACAGACCCAACACCTCCTGTAACATAATGAATCTTAGATTTATTTGCAATTTAACCTATTTTCAAGCTTTCCATTTCCTTCTTATCCTTTTTGTCCTTTTTCCAAAATTTTCCTATCTTTTCTATCCTCTTTGTCCTCAATGTTGAAATTGAGCAACCCTCAATGGTTTGAACTATATTTACCCACATTCATTTCAATGAATGGGTTTTTGCACAAATATCTTAACTAATGTGTTAATTACAGTCTAATAATGCAAAATGACCATTATTGAGAGATAATTAGTAGATTATATTAATTTAGAGATTTTATAGCTTTGTGGGATGAGAAATGAGAAATAAGAAATTTATATCAAAATTTATTAAGAAAGCTACTAAATATATTTATTAAGCACTCAACATACAATTATATACAAAAATGCATTCTAGAGGAGAAGTTAATGTAAAGTTAGACTCCACACACTTTAATTATCCAACCCATGAATTTTCAAGTCAATTGGAATTTCTCTACCCTCTTATTAAATAAATGAATATGCAACTTTAATATATATAAATGCCTAATGCATGTGAAAAAGGAAACCTCCTTGACTCCTAATTAACATGCCTTTTAAATTTCTTAAAAATTAGATATTAATTGTTTTCCCAATTGAATTAGTATTTAAAATCACCAGTGAGCAATAGCTCAGGTGGTCGCAGCACGAGGCTCCTCATGAAGGGTACTGGGTTCGAATCCCCCTGGTGGTGCTGTTTGGAATTATTTCTCCCATAGCACAACCATCCTCTATGTGACTTAATGGGCTATGCTCCTTATGGGATGGGGATGAGCTCCCTAGGTTGGGCTCAGCGAAAGCCTTACGAGTCTCCTGGGTTACTAAAAAAAATTTAGTATTTAAAATCCTAATTACCTTTGGTTTTAAATGTGGTATTTGACTATGCATTCAAGAACTTTCCTAAACATATTCTCCCCTAATAATGTAATGCAACGCTGCATTACTCTCTGCTCTATCTCTAATGCATCATTGCATTTCCCTTCTTCTGAAACAGGTGATGCCCCATTGTCTCCATCCTTTCTCATGTATGCATCCTATTTCATCTCCTCCCCCATTCCTTCCTTTCCTCCTCACATGGAACCCTAGCCACCGTACTCCCTATCTTCCTCTACTTGTGGAACCTCCACAAAATCCTCACAACCTTGATCCACACTAAGAATTCCTCTAATTAGTAGTATCATGCCGCTGCTCCTATAGGCTGTTGAAGTTTTCTCTTAGTCCATTGAACCTCCTCGCCAACAATGATCTAAACCAGGACCTGCAACTCTAGTCAACAACCATGGTCTCCGTCCACTTTCTTACCCTAATGCCACCGTTGAAGGCACTTGCCTTCATCCTTCTCTCGACTGGATCTGACGCTCACAGATCTAGCTGCCACTACTGGGTTCTGCAACCCCAAGACACAATGACACCATCAACCCTTCATACTTGACTCCCATCAGCACCTCTTAAACTCCACCTGCAACTATCTCACCATCCAACGTTCTGCCCAAACTGATCAAATCTACAATAGTCTCCTAACATGATCTTGACACCCCTCTGTCGTGGTCCCATCTGACACAGCAAGGAGAACCTCCAATGACCACTCAACACCCCATTGTTGTGTAGAGCCACCTCATCTGGCTTTTCCACCCTCTCTCTACGAACACCACCAAGAAACACCTACAACACAATAGCACATCTAGAGTAGCCTCGACGCCAACACACCCTGAAAGCAGGGCAACATAGCCACCGAGTGCAACACCGTCTACCCTGACAACAACACTATCGACTCCTCTCTTGCAATGACATCGACTCCTATACCTGCAACACCACCTGACGATGTGTCAGCTAGGAGCAAGACACCACCTGAAGATCTGGAGGAATTATCTTGGGATGAACCCTAGATATGCTGACAAATGGATTATCACAGATCCATTGGTTTCTATTATCTAAGGTCAGTAATTATTTCCCTATTTTTCAATAATTAACTTATTATGACAATGGGAAGTAAACCATGTTAATACATGCACCTTGTAATCAAGTTAACCCTAGGTATATACATAAATACAATTATACATATGAGTATGATCCTAATGCTGATATACTGAACCATATATAGGAAATAGTCATAATAGGTCATGCATGTAAGAGTGTGGTTAAGGTGATATCTAAATCTTAATTCATGATCCATTTAGTAGATCTATAACTAAGGAGTTGTTTTGCAAAATATGTTCACATTATTATATCATATTGATTTACTTATATAACATCCTATTAGTTTATACATGTATCCATGTAGTACTACATATCAAATGATGGATGTACGATGAGCATGTTTCCTTATTATAATCTTGAATGTCATGGCTCAATTAATAATGGAGGATTATATATAAGATGAGTACATTTTAATACTACACATAAATTTTCAAGAATTTTGATAATCATGTTTCAACAAACCCTAGATACACATATACATATTTATGCAATAGATGGTAATTATAAATACGAATATAATTATGGAATGAATCTAACTATATTGTCTTCTTATGAATTAAATGGTGAAAATATAATAATGTGTAAAAGAATGTACTTTTATAAACATATATCTAGATGACATGTTAGTTGGATCAAAGCATGTGTATATTAGTGAACCGAATAGATAGATATTCATGTGGAATATACTTACACTAATATAAATGGTAAGCACGATGTTAAGAATAATATGGATTCACATTATAGAGAAGAGAATTTCATCTTTAAACCTATTGAAAGAATATATATATATATATATATATATACATATATATGGGCCCATCTTTATTGCCCGCACGGGTAGCTACCCGCCCACCCTTCCCATAACTTTTTTTCAAATTTTTTTTTTTGCAATTGTGGAGGACTATTTTGTCTAGATCTCCAAAAAATTTTGGCCAAAAATAATATCATTTTCCCCTCCAAAAGCAAAAAACCCGTCCTTATATATATCTGCTGTATATTTTTTTACAGAGTTACTTTTTTGGCCAGCAGAGTTACTTTTTTGGCCACCATAGTTACTTTTTTGACAGCAGACTTACTTTTTTGGCTAGGAGAGTTACTTTTTTGGCTGCAGGGTAGCGAAAATCCAAGTTACCCGCACGGGCAACGAATGAACTCCCAATATATATATATATATATATATATATATATATATATATATATATATATATATGGCCATTCATTCATTGCCCGCACGGGTAGCCTGGATTTTGGCTACCCGGCAGCCCAAAAAGTAACTCTCCTGGCTAAGAAAGTAACTCTGCTGTAAAAAAAGTAACTATAGTGTCAAAAAAGTAACTCTGGTGGCAAAAAAAGTAACTCTGTACAAAATATACAACAAATATAGATAAGGACGGGTTTTTTTATTTTGGAGGGGAAAATGATATTATTTTTGGCTAAAATTTTTTGGAGAGCTTGACAAAATAGTCCTCTACAATTGCGAAATTGTTTTTTGAAAAAAAATGATTGGAAGGGTGGGCAGGTAGCTACCCGCGCGGGCAATAAATATGGGCCCTATATATATATATATATATATATATATATATATATATATATATGTATATATATATGTATCCACATATATATGAGTTAAAAAGAGTTATGCGACTAAATATGGGTAATTAGAACTAAGATTGATATCTAAAGCATCACATATTCTCTCAATAAATATTAAAATCATAAACCCTAACATAACATTAGATGATCGGAAATTGGGTAAGAATAATACAAAAATATAATAGGAATGAATATGTTCACTTTGACTTGGCTAACATACATAATGTGTTTCTAGGATGAAAAGCTGACTTTGTGGACCAAAGTATACTATCCAAGTTAACCTTTATATGAGAAAAAAGTTATGTGCATTCTAATCCTAAGTTTGGCATATTTTTATCCAATCCTATTTTCCCAATGACACATGATCTTATACCTTAGTTTCAATCATTCTTGCTATTTCATTTCAATTATACTAGGGTCACGTACCCTGCTTGTCTGGTTGATTCACAACAAGATGGGGACCCAAACACATCATCACTTTCTCTATGATCATGTAACCCAGGAAGGAGCAACCTGTAATGAGCCATCATGAGGTGAAAGTCTATCCTTCTCTTCAAACATATGGCACATGAAGGTGTAGTCTATTGTGAATCACCATCATCAGGTTGAATCGAGGTGTTTGTAGATGTCGTGGTGGTGCAACATTTCCCGACGAGGTGAGGCAAATGGCTGTAGGTGCAAGCAATGTGATGGGGGACATGGGGGAGTCGAGGAGGGGTACTAGATGTGAAGAAAGGAGGATGCTTCCGGATTGATCATGTCAGTGAAGTCCCACCATCAAGATAGCCAGGGAGCATGGTGAGCAAAGACAAAGGAGACAAGGAGAAGAGGGTTGTTGCTATCAGGGTCAGATGTAAGGGAGGCAAGTTGCAGGCATCATGGTGGTTGTCAGCGTCGGGTTCTGGTCGGGTTGCAGCAACCTGATGATTGGGATGATGTGGAAATCTCCAGTTGCTGGCAAGATCAAATGGTGTCTTGATGGCATAGAAGGTCTGGAGGGAGGTGTAGGTCTACAGGGAGAAGCAACATAGGTAATGTGCATTGCTGGTTCACGGTGACATTGTTGATGCCAACATGAAAGGGGTTGGAGACGATTTGAGATAGTGTGACGAGGCTGATATCGGTAGGGTTACACGATGTGTGGCTGGATGGTAGAGCAAAAAAGGAGACGAGGAAGGAGGAGGTAAGGGACCTAGGGAGGCCGATGGTGATGATGATGAGAGGCCTCAACAAGGTGGTGGAAGGTGTAATGACAGTGTCACATTGTCATGGGTGATGCTTCTAACATTGATGCTGGTGAGGAGAAGGCGTCACGCAGCAGCAGCGCCAGCGGCTACCTTGAGTGGTGGTTGTCAGATGGGCGCATGGTAGGGGAGCATTGGTGATTAGGGTTAGGTGAAGAGGGTGAGATGAAAGGAAGGAATAGGGAAGGAAAGATATAGGAGACGAACATGAGAGGAAGGTGGGTGCCCCATTCCAAAGAGGGGCATTGTCTGTTTTGGACGGGGAGAATGTTGATATCACGTGAGATAGAGAGCGGGCATAATGTAATGATGCATTATGCTGAGGGGAGAATGCGTTTAAGAAAATACTTGAGTTCTTATTCAATTACCACTATTAAAGTCTAAGGCAATTAAGGTTTTCAATACCACTTCAATTGGGACAATAATTAATATCTGATTTTCAAGCAATTTAAAGGGCATGTTAATTAGGAGTCAAGTAGGTTTCCTTTTTCACATGCATTAGGAATTTATATATTAGAGTTTGAATATTCATTTAATTAATTAGGAGAGTAAAGAAATTCCAATTGACTTGAAGATTCATGGGTTTTCTAATTAAATTGTTTGGAGTCTAAAATTACATTTATTTCTCCTTTTGAATGCATTTGGTATTTGATTGTATATTTAGTACCTTTCTAAATAAATTTTGATATAAAATTTCTTATTCACATTTCTTGTCCCATAAGCCATAAAAACTTTAAATTAATATAATCTACCAATTATCTCTCATAATGGTCATTTTGCATCATGAGACTCTAATTAACACATTAGTTGAGATATTTGTGCAAAAATCCATTCACTGAAATGAATGTGGATCAAATATAATTCACATAATTAAGTATTGCTCAATTTCAACATTGAGGACAAATAGGCTAGAAAAAATAGGAAAATTTAGGGAAAAAGGAAAAAAAGGATATGAAGGAAATAAAATCTTAAAAAAGGGTTAAATTGCAAATAAACCCAAGATTCAATATGTTACATTTTCATTTTACAACTACAGAAAGGGAGAAAATTAGGAGATTCGAGAAAGGTTTGAATGTTGAGTTGGCACATTTTACGTCCACTCTGTAGTTGTGTGAGAAGTTCTCCACCTTTGTGGAGATTATTAGGGGAACAAAAAGGACATTGGGCATTCATAATGTTGATCCCAAGAAGTGGTTGGCCCAATCTCTTAGATGGTAGTCCGATAGTGATAAGAAATAAAAAATTTCCATACCACATAAGTAGCAACAATCATAATGGTCTCATAGTTTGGAACAGGACATACTTTTCTGCTATCAGGGGTGAATAGTTTTGAATCTATGTCTATGATTGGCGTTTGGGCTGCAAGATGAGAGGAGGTGTAAAGAAGTGAAATCACCTCTCTATGAAAATGGTAAACAAAGTCCAATGAATAGCAGTGGAAGTTGAAATTTTGACTATATTCAATTTAATAAAGAGTAAAATTTCCCAATAAGGTCTCACATGCGTTATACAAATAAAGAATCTAAGTAGAGGGAAACTCAAATACATCAATATGTCTCCAACAAATTAATTTAACAACTAAGTCCACGATGGAAGGATGAACACCTTCTCCTAGTCTTAGGCTGGTTCACCAAGCTCCTGTTGCGCACTCTGATCCTAAACCTGGGTGGTTGGGATCACCCATCAAAAGGATAATAAAGGTATTTGTCAAATAAAGGAATAAGGACAAACATAAAGTAAATTATTGCATGATAAGGAACTACTATGCTAAGTGGGTCAAAGTATGAATCAATTAAATAAATACGAATTATACAAAGACAAATAATAATAAAGTTGCATGCATGATTTAATATGACTACATAAAGCTAATGTAGGGCTGAGGCACCTACCTAACCTCAACCTCTAGGTGAGGGAGAATTTACACATTCCCAAGCACCTGAAAATATATATAAAGTGGGGGAGAATTATCACATTCCCCTGGGTGAATTTACACATGCCCACTATGGGTGGTTGTACAAATGTATGCTACATTAGTTAATTAATCATTTACATCATCATGTTTGGTTTGGTAATCTAAATGGAAAAGTAAGGTTAACATGTTATCACCCCCAAAATGATTGACAAGTGCATTCCCCTAAACATCCCACACTTCTCTTAGTTGCATTAAAACCCTAATTGCCTTCTTGCTTATCTAGTGTTAGCCTAATTAGCTATTTGCTTTCTTAGTTAGCCTCTTGCCTTGTTCTTGATTTTTTCTTGCTAGTTTATGTCTTTAATTTCTGCTTTGCCTAGTTTGCTATCCTAGTGTAGTGTAGTGTAGATCCATACTTTGCTTTCCCTAGGGTAATTTTCTTCAACCTCCATGGTAAACATATACATGTAAGTCTTCATTTCACATTCAATAGTTTTGTTTTAGAAAACAAATTATAAAGATGGGATAACTATGGAGTAAGGATAATATAGTTATTTAAAACCATAACATGAACTAGTCAATTAGCTTACCTATAAACTTTACTGTATACAAATGTAAATATTAGATTTCATGAAATCAAACTTGTAATGATACGTTAAAGTGGAGACTTGATATTAAATAGAAGATATTGTATAAGACCTGGGTAGATTGATATCCAAAATGATTAATGAATCACCCTAATTTCTTACTGTATACATTACCAAGCCCTAAGAATCATTAGTGAGTGTATCCTTATTTTAATGTATCCTTACATCAGAATATATATATATATATATATATATATATATATATATATATATATATAATAGTGTATGTGTGTGTGTTCATTACATGACAACTAGAAATACATATGTATCTAGGGAACACATTCATCTAAATTGATCTAAGGGAACAGGAAATCTGTATAAGAATGCATTACTATTAACATGACTATGAGTAACATAATTGTTGGGATATATCAAAAACTACTTTCAAGAGTCTACATATTGCATACTCTTACTCATGGCATGCCCAAGAACTAGATAATGAGATGTAAATGCCCACATATATGCATGGTAAGCATGATGTTAGGAATAATATGGATTCACATTATAGAGAAGAGAATGACACCTTTAAGCCTATTGGAAGAATATATATTATTATTCACATATATATGAGTTACATATACTTATGTGACTAAAGATGGGTAATTAGAACTTAGATTGATATCTAAAGCATCACATGTTCTCTCAACAAAGATTAAATCATAAACCCTTACATGATATTAGATAATCGGGAATTGGGGAAGAATAATATACAAATATAATAGGAATGAATATGTTCACTTTGACTTGGCTAACATGCATAATGTGTTTCTAGGATGAAACGTTGACTTTATGGACCAAAGTATACTAGTCAAGTTAACCTTTATGTGTGAAAAGAGGTATGTGCATTCTAAACCCTAAGTTGGGGATGTTTTATCCAACCCTACTTTCCCAATGAGGCATGAGCCTATACATTAGTTTCAACAATTCTTGTTTATTTCACTTTAATTATCCTAGGGTCTTGGACCCCACTTGCAAAATTTTCAAATTCTTAAGTCTGCCATTAAATTATTCAAGCATGATGATATAAATGACTAATTAACTAATTTTTCATCATTTGTACAACCACCCATAGTGGGAATGTGTAAATTCGCCTAGGGGAATGTGATAATTCTTCCCATTTTATCTATATTTGAGTGCTTGGGAATTTGTTATTTCTCCCTTACCTAGAGGATGAGGTTATTTAGGTGCCTCATCCCTTTATTAGTTTAATTTAGTCATATTAAACCATGCAAGCAACTTTATTATTATTTGATTTGGTAGAATTCTTAATTATTTACTTGCCTCATACTCTTGAAATCTCTTAGCTTATTAAATCTTTACTTTTCTATATTTTAAAATATCAAATGTCATTATTCAATTAATTTGACACATACTTTTCTCTCCTCTTGTTAGGTGATCCCAACCACCGAGGTTTTGGATCAGAATGTGCAATAGGAGCATGGTGAACCAGCCTAAGACTAGGAGAAGGTGTTCATTCTTCCATCATAAACTTAATTGTTAAGTTATTTTGTTGGATACTTATTGATATAGTTTAGTTTCCCTCTACCTTAGATCCTTTATTTGTATAAAACATGTACAACCTTATTGGGAAAATTTTGATGCACTCTTTATTAAATTGAATATAGTCAAAGTTTTAACTTTCACTGCTATTCATTGGATTTTATTTACCATTTTAGTAGAGAGGTGATTTCACCTTCTTTACAAAAACAAAACCTCAATAACTCCATATTTTTGCCGCATACTCATTTACAACATCATCTTCTCAGACAACCTCTAAAACTATTTTATCTTATCCTCCAGATACGATTGTGGAAAGAATGGAGTCCCAAATTCCATCATGAACTTTGCCCACATGATTACCTTATTTGTCCTCTTATCTTACTCTATGGCCAACCAATGTCCATTTCTACCTTTAAGTAGGTATATCATGTTCTTAATCCTATCATCTTCAGTGATATCTAAGAGTTTAAACATCTTTTCAAGTTCTGTCAACCACAAACCTGCAATTTTTGTGTCTAATGTTCATGTATATTTTTTGGCACCAATCGCTTCAACTGATGAAACCTCTTCCCATATCTTCTCAACAAAGTGCCCTACAGCTGACATTAATTTCCCAAATAATGCTTAAAATATCAGGTCAATCGATTATGTAGGGCCCATGAGAGGTTGTATGTCCTGCTCTAGCCCCACCTTAGACACTCTAGACTATTGTATTATCTATATTTCACCACTTCTTTGTGCTACAAAGAGACTCTACATGTTCTCCATGTGATTTGGCCTAATATTTATAAACATAATCAATGGCTAGATTATGGCGGATACATAAGAAAATAATGACATTTTATTTTCCAATAGACTCAACAATCCTAGGATGTGACATCAAACATGTGGGTGCCCCTACACTAGAGAAAAATTACTCAAATAGAGTATCAATCAAATGGTAATTAACCACCAATATTGCACATGAGAAAAATACCAAACATATCCACATGAACCATTTAATAAAGGCCCCAAAATTTTGATATATTTATGTTATATGTATGTACCAGAATTTAGTGGCCTCAACCACAACATGTATACAAAAGGATATCTTGCTAGATATTTCCAACATATGCACCATGCAAGGCATACAACCAAAAAACTTATGTCGATATGAAACCATATCAAATCTCCTATCCAAAATTGAGAGTACAGGGATGACTCTAAGACATTACATGCAAAATAGATCCACCAATATCCACACTACCTTTGCATAGTCAAGGAAGGTTACTCTTCATTCAAGCCCTGATCAAACTACAAATCACATAAAAAGTGTGGAGAAACACAAAATGAGGCACATGTCCTAGTGATATGATAGAATAGGTGATAGAGAAGATATATGAATGGAATGATTAAATTGGATTACTAGCATTTATCAATTATGAACTCATATGTATCCCATAATAAATGAAGTAGCACTAATAAAAACATACAAAGAAATTCACTAAGATATCATGAATGAGTAAACCTACATGACTTGATTACTTGTTTAACCATAAGTTCAAAAGTTATCCCCATGGGAAGCCTCAACTGTACAAACACATCCATATCCATTATAAGTTCCAAAGACACAACCTTTGGACATTATCCAGATACACAATGTTGCTTCCAAAGAAACCAACCTTTGGTCACCTTCTAACAACCTGGTGCCAAAGAGACCAACCTTAGGTCACCACTTATAACATGAAAATGCCAAAGAAACCAACCCTTGGTTACAGGAAACCTATCATGGGTGCTAAAGAAACCAACCTTTAGTCACCACAAACCAACATGATGGTGCCAAAGAAACCAACCTTTAGTCACCACATATCAAGACATTGATGCCAATGAAACCAAGCTTCAGTTACCACACCATATACGGATGACAAAGAAATGAACATTTCATATTTATGTATACTCACAAGTATGAAACTATTATCACTTTAAGATAAGGGTTACTCTTGATTACTTAAACTACTTACTCACATTCTAATTGCATCAATCAAGTTACAAACAAGGTATAGAGATGTAATTGTGAAACTAGTCAAATATATAACTCCTAAACTTATAGAACTTATGAAAATGTATACCAAGTTACTAAATCATGGATCACATACCTTCTTTGGTCATAGAAAGGCCTATACCACCAACTTAGGGCACATCAAGCCCATATCCCCATTCCCAGCCACAATAAGGCCCAAACATCAGACCCATCTTACCATTCCTAGTTAAAACAAGTCCCATAGCATCAATTCAGGGCACATAAAACCCAAATTACCCATAGTGGCCACAACATAGCCCAAATCACCACATTAGGGCACAACGATGCCCCAATCATCAAAAAGACCATAATAAACAAAATTTATTATATGAAAATTATATCCATCTGAAGTTAAGAAATATAAATTACATGGAAGAAACATACTTTGGAGAAAAAGATCAACTTAAAATAGGAATGCATGTGAAAGTCGCATACAAAACAAGTTTATACATAAAAAAACATGTATGTATGAATGAGCTACCATTTCTAATAAATCCTAATTCAAAAAATCTTTGGAAGCACAATAGTTACAAAAAAAAACAGTCATCATGGAAAACTTCATAAATATAAAGTATGATCATGCATCACCTATACCCATCACATGGTATCCAAATACTATGAAAGAGTACTTTTAGAGCATTTTTACTCATTTTTACAAAGTTTTCTAGCTTTTGACAATTGAGGGGCAAATTTATATCATTTTGTCTGACCATAATAAGAATAATAGAACACTATACTTTCTTACTCATGGCTCAATTAGTCGAACCATGTCATTTTAAAAACTCAAATTACATCCCTTCATTCATGACTCCTACTACCACTTTCTCCAATTTTGTATCTCTTTTTAATCATTTGTAATGAAGATGGTGGAGGAAAACAAGTCAAGGAATAAAGAGGATAATGGGAAGGCGAAGGCCATAATAGAAGTGGAAGAAAAGAAATACTAGTTGGGGATGATGACAAGGATGAGAAGCATACATGAAAAGTGGTGGTAGTATTATAAAAAAGATTGTAGACAAGAAGATGACGGTGTGGATTAACTACATGAATAGTCAATTTATCATTGTGAACTTACATTGATTATTTTAGAAATAAAAAGACATAGTATTATGTTTATGGTGGAAAAGAGAGTGACTAAGAATATACTTAATTAGGCAATTTCAAATAAGGAAGTTAATTATATGGTTAGTAGAGAATATGCAATAATTTGAAACTAATTCACTCACATAGAAAATTTTGATCATTCCAAAATTAGTCATGCCTATTAATCCAAACACAATAGTTATATATTGTAAGATGTATAGATTTACATAGTGAGAATTAATGCACTGATGCATACAACATGGTGCTAAATTTGCCTAGGTTTATATCAAGACTACTACATGTTTTAAAGTTGATGTATAGATGAAATTAGTTATTCCATGTTTGCATTTTGTCTATTTGGGTTAGTTTTAAATGTTTATTTTAAACTAATTTGGAGTTCTATTCATCATGTTCCTCATATATTCTTAGTGATGATCATACATACATTGTCATCCATACTCCCAATATTGGATAAGACCTACTATAACTCTAGACAGACTTGGGTCCTAAGACCAAGAGCTTAAAAAAAGAGTTAGGAACAAAACTGAGAAAGATATCAAAAATTGGGTCAAATCTCCACAGTATGTAAGATTGTATCTCTGTAAAGTATCCATGTATGTTTCTTTGTTAGACCTATACTAACTGAATGGGATACAAGAGTCCTCTTTGACTTTCTTAATGTATGCAAGTCTCAGCCAATAGATTCTTCTAATCGGTGGGGGCATTCTTCATAATGCATAGGTGTCGACTAACCTAACAATGTATTCTACTATCCTATGGTACAATATATTTACTTATTTGGGGATAGTGTGATGCATCTACCATCGCTCCTAAAGAGCTGTTCTGGAGGTGTGTAAGAAAATTATATCTTCAAGGCAACAAGTGTGGTATTTCCAAACATTTATTAGTGTTTGATTATTAGACTCAAATTGAAACTCGTTGTTCCTCTTGTTTATGCAAAATTATAAACCTATCTCTAAGGCTCTAATTTATCATCCTAGTGATTTTGATTCAGTAGATGGTCTAGTAAACCTGGATTGAGCATAAGTGACCCCTAATTTCCACCCCTATATGCTCGACTTGTAAGGGGCATTTCTGGCAACCTTCAAAGAATCCCCCCTCATTTAATTTTGGTTATTGGTTTTGGGGGTTTAGTCCATATAATCTCTTTACAACTATATCTCTTGATGCGGATCCCAGATGTGAGACCAGCCTCTACCCAACTCAAAGGCATGTTCTGGGGTGGGGGTACCTCATCTAAAATCACACCTTTAAGATTTTATTGACAAATGAACCTTTACATATTCCATATCCTCTACCCTTGTATCTCCATCATTTCATATATACTTAAACATATGGCTACTCATATGCACCGAATGTACTACTAGAGGAAAGGATTCCCTCATCATTCTGAGACATGATTCCAGAAGGGTTAGTTTCAGGTTGACAAATCAATACAACCCAAGTTTTGAGAGCGGTACAAATAAACACACACCTCCTATTCTTAATAAATTACTGCAAATTTATATCTACCTATCTCACAAAAAATAATATTGTGAGACGATAAATATAATACTTTATATAATACTTAGTATATATTATTTAAATAAATAATCTCATGTCATCACATTTTATTGGTTATCCACTTGGTTTTGTTCTAAGTGTTGGTTTCAACATCTCTAGACTTAACCTGAGCCCCATATTTGTAAACATGTTAGCTTATTTATGTCACTAAGAGTTCTTATATTATTATATTCTAGGGTTGTTTCCCAACTGATTACTTGGTCAGAATACTAAGGAGAAGTAGTATGATATGCATTCCTCATCTTCTTTGCCACAGATGACTATAAAAAGGATATTAATAGTGGATTTAAATTTGTAAGGTTCTCACTATCCCAAGGACAAACTCATAAAGATAGTCAAAGGGGGATACATACCTATTTCCACCCTCATAATTTTTTTTATTTTTACAAAAATGAGTGGTGTTTGGCCTCCCTCAGTACCCTAATTCCTCTACATTTGAGGGGGCATGAACGGGAGTGTGCCCATTCCAAGTATGATCCCTAGCAAGATCTATAGTCTAGCCACATGTTCCAACTAGAAAGGGTATGTAGACCCAAAAATAATGTTGATTTTTTACCCCTTTATGCCCTTTTTGGATGAACTTCTCATCCACTTTGCTCTGCCAAGATGCGAAACACTTTGAATTCTTGATTTGGCCATTTGGCCCCTATTACCACCTCAAGTAGGCGTAGAAAAAAAAGAGAAATATGACTTTGAATTCCTTATGATATAAGCACCCTATTCCTTGCACATGCAAACAATTTTTCTACTCCTAAAGAACGTAGTTCATACTCCTTTTTATGCACTGATTTTATGCATTTAATGATTCAAATTTCACGTTGTAGCTACATTTTGGAGTTTAATTACATAATTTGAGTAATTAGCCATCTGTTCATCATTTAGACAAATCAAATGTATGCAAATATGGATACTATAAATCTTAGTTCATCTGGAACCAGTCTTGCATCCGCCATCGACAAAGGGACTCCATAAATTAGGAGTAGACCATTCTGCATACAGACATGGCATGTAAAGACTCTTGCATGTCGTGCTCACATCCAAAAGCACACTCAAAGTTCCTAGTCTTGTTTATGGCATGCCATATCATGTGCATGTCATTCTTAAACCTAGAAGTTATTGACATTCTCAACTTTAAGATGCATGTCATGCTCATGTGATACTCTTCATTAATAGCCACAACCAAACCCACCCTAAGACCAATGACACATCATGCAACCTCATCATTAACCTCTCAACAAATCATTGGCATGTCTGCCATTTCTTATGGATAGTTTTGGCAAATAGTTTTTGGGCTTTTCAGTTAGCAATTACCAACTTTCACATCAAACTTCACCCTGTGCACAATGTGCATCCTTGTGTAAGTTGTAAAATATAAAGAATGGGAGATAGGCTATAAGGGGGAGATCTTTTATTTTGTTCAATTTAACACAAAAACAAAAGGAGAGCAACTTGAAGGGTGACTCTACTCCAGAAGAAGATGAAAGGAAGCACAAAAATGCTCTATAAGTAGATTTCTCTCTCACCTATCTTGGGAAACTTTAGATATAGATTCATTATAGAGGACACTTTCTCTACAACTATTGTATTTTATTTTTCCTTATTATCTTCTTCTTATTTTACTCCATGGAAATCATTAGATTCATAGCATACAACCTTGCTTGTGTACCACTCATTAATATGGAGTAATTTCTCTTATTTTTGGTGTTCGTATGACACATCCTAGCCATGTGATGAACACTTTTTTTAATATTACAATTTTCCTCCTTATCCAATGATTATTAATTTCTCATGAGAATCAATGTCCAGAGCTTTGTATGTCCCTAAGTTCAGCATTTTTAGATGGATACCAATTTAAAAGAGGGTAATTAGAGCACAAACTCCAATGTTACGAGAGTGTATAAGAATTCATGCATGCTAAGTCTCCTTGTACAAGAAATGAAGGTGAATTTATGACTCTCTCTAGGAGAACATACTATCTTGTTCTAGAACATTAGTTGAGAGACAATAATCTAGCCACCTAGATAGTTAATAAGTGAGAGACATTGATTGGACTAATATGAGAACATGACAAGAGAAAATTAAATATAGTTTATATATTTGTCTATCAAGTGATTGGTAGGTGAAAAGGAACCAAATGCATTTCTTTAAATTGATTTTTAAGGGAATCATATATCCAACACTAGTGATTTTTTATCCTTTCAAAATCCATGTGAGCAATGATTTTATATCCTTTCAAAATATTTGCTAACTGATCAAAATGGGGTAGATACAGTAGACCCATATATCATGTATAAAATAGGGTGAGTGGACACAACCACCACAAAGTAGGTATATATGTGAACCCCCCCTATTTCCCTATGTGCGACTCTCACTGCATACGACTCACACAAAGACTCCTAAATACATCCTGAGATTTTCCTTCCACGTCTCCTCACCAATCCACCACCAAAAATTGCCCAACTTTAAATGACACAAAATTCAAAGGGGTTGGTCCCATTCCTTTAAGTGTGATGTTCTTTTGTCTTGTTGGGTAGGTTCTTCCTTCACCTACCGATGAGACATATAATATGATTTAGCATGCCTACAAATACAAAATAAAGAGCTTTTCCCAGGCTTCATACATTGATGAATATGTCCTTTCACTTATCGAGAGTTGGGTATAAATGGGAGAGGTAGGACTCAAACCTACATCGAGAACCTTCAATAGATTTACAATTTGACCACTAACTCACTCTCCCCTTCCCATAAGAAGTTCCCTAAAGGGTTTATGAATTAGAAGGATGGTAGCCTAAGTTCTTCAAAACATGGAAGGGCACTCAACTCCCTGAGGTGTGTGATGGGTTGGTTAGTATTTCATTTACTATGATGTCATCCATCCACTTTTTTCCATCTTCTTCTTAAATTCAAGCAAGTGTTTGATGCTTCGTCTTGAACCAAGATACCTCATACCTACCTTAACCCCAAGTCCCCTCTTTCGTCAGTTCTATTCCAACATTCATTTAGATCCAAGCGAGTGAATGGAAAATGAAGGACAATATTAAAGAAAAAAAATCCCCTAAACTACCCAGAATAGGCCATGTTTTCTTCCCTCCCCATGCTCTCAGAAGCACTGAGCTAGCAACAAGTCTAGGATTTTTCTTCCAGGTTAGCAGTGGGAAATCCCATGGGACTTTTAGGATCCACGCTCATGTGTGTGTCTAGATCTCCCCTCCACAAAACAAAAAGAAAAGGTCTATCAGACCCAAACGTATGATGCTCATTTCTTTATAGTATCCATAATAAAAAAGAAAGCTCTATTTCATTTCATAGAGTAACATTTTTCTCCTCCACTCCATTTCCTTTCTTCTTGTTCCCATGACATAGTAGAATTGAAAATGAGAAATTCTTTGGTCATCTCAATGGGTTCAGAATTGGACATTTCTTTGGATCATCATAGCATACTTACACATATCTAATCAAAGGAAAATCTTCTCATAATTTATGACCCTTAAAATCATAATATGTTGATATATGACACAGATTAGAATCATTGATAGAAGAAACACCTAACAATCCCATACTTTTCTCTCCCACCGAAATGTTGGTGGAAATAGATTGACAACAAGAGTTTTTTTTTTTAAATTTTGTCTACACTTGTTTGTACTTATATACGTGAGTTATACTGAGTACTCATTAACTTATGGACCACTTCAAATCTTTGCTTTCAATATGGATAAACAGCTATGGAAATATTGATTAAAACTTGAACCTGTGTATATGTATGAAATTTGAGAAAGCTCAATAATGGAAATAGATAGTCTCTATTGGTATTAGATCTATTCCCATTTTCTTATCTTTCCATTTCATCTATCCAATATAATGGAAAAGTCTCCCAACTTAATTGGAAAATCAGTTGGTTCTCAATAAATATAAGGAAATCTTCCATTTTGGTTGTACTTGTTGCACAAAAATGAATAAATATCATTGGAAATCATTAGTTGTGTTGGTCTGAAAAAGTAAGGAGTGGGAGTGGAGAGCATCAGGTGAGTCATGTAAAGGCTATCCCCATATCAAGATCCCTCACTACACACTTTCTATACTTCTATATCCAAGAGAGGATGCATGCTACATTCATGAATCAAGCACAAAACCTAATACCGATGAATGTTATGGTAGAATAATGAAACCTCCCTATTTGAGAGGGGCTTCAACTTAAAATGGAGTAGAATATTTGATATTTTGATTGGTATGCTTGCATGATGAAAAGGATCAATAGAGTGGTATTCCACTAATTTTTTAATAGCCAAAAAGAAAGCCCAATCGAAGGAAAAATCCATCAAATGATCTTTTGATTCCATCAGGGCTCTCTAGTTTCTCATTCTACGATCAACATTTGTGCTTCATATTTCTAATAAAAAACACAATCCAAGTTTGCTCTTCTATAAAAACAACTAGAAATTAGATTGGTACCGAGATCGAGTCCCAGGCAAGTTGACTGGAGTTTCACATCCACAACAGAGTTCTCTTTAGAAAAAGCTAAACGCATGAAACAAAATCTTTCTCTTTGTCGGGAGGCAATACTATTATAATACAAAAGGGACTGTATTTGAAGGTTGGTAAAAAGAGGAATCTTGTATGGATATCTATTTGTTGTGATGCCTATCCTAACCTAAGAAAGAGGCATTCCCTAATGTGATAAGGGAACTTCATGATGAAGGTATTTTGACGAGGATCAATGAAGTTTTACTACCAATCGCGACCCTTTTTCTCTAATACTTGAAGTGAAGAAAATGAGTCATCGTCTACTTAGTATACACCTTCTGAAGCATTGTTCAAATATAAGAGTGGAATGTCTTATTAGAACTAGGGGTGTCAGTATGTATATTTTCATTATTAAGTATGAAAATGAAAGGTCAATCTTCAACCATTTCCTCAATAATTTCCAAAACATATACCAATGAAAATGTGAGATAGAAGAGACAAAAAGGACTACAACCCGAATCTTCTGCTTCTACTTTGTCACATTAACCTTATGGGACCTATGGATGGGTGGGCCATTTTGTGCATCACCTTCCAATGAGGAATAAATATATGTACATACCACCTAATACTATCTTGTTGAGGACCTATGCTTCTTTGATAGGTTAAGCTGCTAAATTTTATTTTACTATCACTCTTGAATCTACCTCCACCTTTGTTTGAAGATTAGTTTCCTGCAAAGGAAATTCTTGAATATATACATCAATTGTTTACAATATCCCACCTTCCAGGAACATCACCCCAACCTTACCTATTCCGGTTGAAGTTATAAACTTCTCCTTTATCCATCCTTTTTCATTCACATTTTGGGGCATTTAATGCACCTAATGTAGACCATAAAGGAAAGTATTTTGTGGCAGTATGCTTCTCCTAGATGGCTTGATTGATCCAATGCACCTAGGTGCATGTCTATAGGAGGTTGGGTTAGATGATGTTGGGATGTTTGCTGGACGACTATCGGCCCTTGTCATCACACACTCCAGGCACCATCCCATGAACCTCCCTCCCGCTGCAAGGGCAGGAGCAACACCTTTGCGTAGATGTCTATGGAAGGGCTAATTGTAGGACATGGAGAAGTGGGGAAAGAGGGAATCACATCCCTTGAAATTGGCCACCTGAGTTTGTGAGGTTGGTGCAAGTTGGGTGGGGATTACATCCGTCATCAAGGAGTGTTGTATAGAAAACACCCAAAGGGCTTGGGGGTAGCGCCGCCATGGTCGAGGTAGTAAGAAGAGAAGAAAGAGGGAGAGTAAAGGGCATGAAGTGAGAGAATAAGATTGAATATGTGAAGGGAAAGAAGAGAGGAAGACAATGGGGTTGTTAAATTTAAGCAAAAGAGGCTCAAGATATCATATTGGTTAAGGTAAAAGGTGTTGGAAAAGTGATGTACTTCATCTGGACAAGGTTGAGGACAACACGGGGGCCATCAAATTTAGGTCCATCATGGATCAAAAGTTGATCCAAGGGTTGGCAGTGTAACGCCCCTCCAAGAACGTATATGCGTCAGCAGAAGCAAACCCTGTGTTGTCCATAACACAGGTCACTTAGCTTGGAGGAACATTACAAACCATGATATACATTGGAATAAGGTAAATGAAATGTCTTGCATTTATTGGAAATATTGATTCATACATTGTTCTTTGAAAGATAATACTATTAACATCAACTATCTCATCCTTGAACCAAAATGTATTACATGAAGCTGGACTGAATCTATGACATAATTCTTCTTTGGAAATTTCATATTGGATCTTCTAAGATGTAGATGGCACCCCACCAAGCTACATCCTAGAAACTTCTACTTTGAATCACTCACTTCAATTTTCTTTGCTCCATGATCTAGGGACATCTCATCCCAGGGCCATGCAAAAACAAAGACATACATCAGTAAGAGACACTATATATTTTATAAGAACTGAAAATAAGCATATATACTTGACTTGAAAGAAAACCTTGACATGAATTTAAATTAAGCATTCTTGATTATAAGGTTCTTATTACATGAAGAATTGAACAATAATATATGCCTCTCTCTATGATGCCCACTTAAGAGCACGTGATTGCTAGGAAAGCCCATGATGACACGAATGTCTGTGATTTGTCTATAAAAGCCCATAATTGGCATGAATGCCCATAACGACCCCTTGAGTTCCATGATTCGAGAAGCACATAAAACTGATTCAGTTCCAATTAATTTGATCATTAACATTACATTAACATTAATATTAACATGATCCTTGAACTTAACATGATGGGATTTCTCCCTCTTAAACATGAACTTTAAAATCCATTAATCATTGATCATTAATAATAATCTCTTGATAACCATATGACATAAGATATAGCAAACATCAATCAATTAATATGATGAACATTATTTGAGCATTGATCTTGAAATTCATATCATAATTCCTAAATCATACATAGCATACAATTCAACCAATGAAAATATGTATAGTGGCCTTACCTGCTTACCTTTGAGGAGAGTAGATCTTAAGTTGGTCTCTCTGATCTTGAGTCAAATCCCAAGTCTCCTAAGATTTGTAGAAACCCTAATGTCCTATAATCAATACACCTTATATCAAATACCATCTTAACTATCTAACCCTAATTTCGGTAATACATAAATTCTTAATCTTGAATTAGATCCAAGATGATGTTTTATGTAAATAAGTTAGAGTTCACTTATAAGGTCCAATTTAACAAGTTATCATCATCAATTTCATTAATTTCATGCAATTAGGGTTTTTCCCATATGAAATCACATTAAAGAAAGCACTTTTATATACTTTTGGAGTTAGGATGGAAAAAAGTCTATGAAAATAATTTTATTGAACTCCTCACATTTTTTTGATTAATTTTCATACATAACTTTCCGCCATTGGATAATCCTATGATTTACGAGCATTTTTATAAAATAAATCATTTTGTACCAATTCAAGTTTGCCACCTAGGCATCTTATTAAGACATGGCGCATGTGGTGGGGCCACGATAGAGCCAATTATCTTATGCCATGGTGGCACATGAGTCTTCTTGGCTTTAGATGAAAAAAGATAGGACTCCCTTACCTTGAAATGCTGGAGTCAGGGGCATGTGAGTAATCTCATATGTTATCCTCTTCAACCTTTCGCCTTCCTTTGTCGTGATTTTGCGATGCACTGCAGATGATTCAACCCACCATGGGTCATCAGTCTCATGACTCCAGATCTTCACACAACCTTCCCCATGGTTTCGTCCTTCTCAACTGAACTCACACTGCCTCCCATCACTTTTTGTGGTGGTCAAGATCGACCTACCCTTCTCTGCGCAAGGCATGCCCAAACCCCGAAACCCTATTTGCTCATGCAAGGCCAGCCAATCTAGACGATGATCTACCCCTCATGCTGCCTTGATGTCGACTCTCCACCAGGGGAGCACTGTCGCATTTGTCTTGATTGGAAGGCACGACGGTGAAAGAGGATCGGGGTGAGTTCTCGGGGCACCTAGGGTGCGGCTCTGACTCGGGTATGCCAACTCCACTGTGGCTCCTCCACCTGCATCCCTTCTTGAGGATGGTGCATGGTCCATGGACCTTAGTGCACTCCTGTCAAAGGTCATAGGGCATGGAAGCAGGGCAATCTAATGGTGAGACGTAGGGGTCTTGGACCTGATCGGCCTTGGCGGGTCTACAATTGTTGTTTGTCCCCTCCATGCTTTTGGGTCGGCAGACCATGGAGGTGACCCTAGGCCATGAACTTCTCATGATCACCGGGGGGTATTGGGATCCATCTATATATATGTAAACCTAAGGAAACCCTAGAGGTTAAGCCTTCTGAGACCCCTCCAAATTCTTCAGGTCTTCGAGACTGGTTTACTTATCCTAGGCCATAAAAACTTGCCAAAACCCACTCCATAATCCATTGACAAAATTAACTTGTTGATTATTATGGGAGAAGGCCACACCATGATGCCCACGAGGCACAACTAACAACTCCCTTTATATCTATTTCTCTCCATGGTTATGGAAACACTCATGGAAATGTATATATGGTTAAAAGGAATAGGTTCCCAATATGGTGACCCATGTGTATCCCTTAAGTACTAAATTACTAATCTTACTTGATTGACACTCAAAGAGCCATAAAGGAAATTATAAAAATATATGGCACATTATTGGCTAAAGGGAGTAACTAATCTTATAATTTCAAAACTGGTGAACAAGGATATTATATTATTCTTTTTTCATTAAGACCCTCAACTATTTCATTTTAAGTAAAACCACATTCTAAGGTTGAAATTATTCTTGAAGTTTTGGGATGTTATAGGCAGTGTGGATATGCTTCTCCAGAATGGATCCTTCTCTTAAATTGAGGAGGAGTGCCCAAGATTGTTGAGTTGCTTAAATGAGTTTAAATTTGTATTTCTTTGACAACCTTGTTAAATTTGTATCTTCCAAACCATAAATCTGACTTGTTTGAAATCTTCTTTGCCGATTCAAAAATTTCTTATAATTCTTATATTAAATTTAAGATTCCAGGTAATAATGTTTAGATCACTCAAATTTAGAAATTCATTTTCAAAGTGTCTTTTATGCACATAACTATAGTCAATTAAGTATAATGTGACATTTAATAAGGTCTGATTCATCAATTGAGAATAAAGTGACTCAAGGTCATAAAATTGAGGGTGAGGGAGGTTATTGAGTACAATAGGGTATCTAATGAGTCAATATGTAAATTAATTGAATGAGAGAAAATCCATGTTATTACAATATCATCCTTGTTGAAATGGTTGTTTGTGAGGAATTGCTTAACAATATTATTCATGTTGCACATGATAAGGGAAGAAGGTTTTATATATTGATGTCCTTAACAGAACATGGGATAGAAATGTTATGTTTCATATTAAATATTTTACCATCCATCATCCAAGGATCATACCAGAAATAGATCTTGTGAGAAGAGTCATTAAGAGTATGGATACCATACTAGATGACTTCAAATATTTCCATTGAGGTGAGATGTTAGTTCTGTGGGTAAACTTTTACGGTATATGCCTATTTTACTACTTTTTTATGATGTGGTTATGCCAAATTGCATCCTTGTTCTCATGAAAATCTGCAATAATTTTGTTAAAAATGCATTGAGAATGATTCTTGATGATTTTGATACCCCATCCACCATGTGATTTAGGTTTGCAAATGATGTTCTAGTTGACCAAGTGACAATGTCTAACGTCTAGTAGTATCAGAATAGCCCCAAAGTAGATTCCTTGTAATTTATCAATTTGTTTGGAAACTTAAGAAGGCAAACAAATGAAACTAAGGAAAAAGGTAAAGATGGATGTTGATGTGGAGTTGATCAAAGTGAATTTTCCACCTATATTGAGATACTTTATTTTTTGTATTGAGAGTCTCATAATACTTTTTGAATGATGGATTATCAAACACTTCTACTCAATTTTTGTGGGAAAAGAGGCGTGCACATTACTTAATGGGTAAATATTCCTCAAAGAAACAAAATATAAATTTGAGTATGAGAAAATCCATTTGTGTCATATGGGTGCCACAAATGTTGGATTTATTAAGGTTAATCTTGAGTACAAAAAGGTGTGAGAAGATACCTAGAATGATCATGGTATCAATGATATGTTTATCATAAGAGAAAAATGATCATTTCATCAATGAAGTGGATGATGTTATCCTCTTCATCAACATTGTCATCTATATTGTCAAGAAGGTCAAATTTGATGCCAAGTCTAAACATCAGGCTAAAATGGAAGTAACAATGATAAACAAGGATATATAATATCCCCTATATATAGCCCAATTGTGTTTTGAATTATCCAATGGAAGTCCCATTAATGAGAGTCAAAAAGTGGGACAACTTGGTAAAACTAATAATCTAGGAAATCGACCAGGCTTGAATACTATAATCAAATAAACAGTCTTTGATTAATCCACAATTCATGTTTTAAATGCTTTTTGAAAAACAATTAAGTGTAAGTACATGTATACCTCTAGAGTGTCAAGTGTTGGATAGATTCAATGATGAATATGTAGGGATCTTGACTATATCTACATTTTTTAATATAGGTAGTTCAAGACCAATGATGTCGCATAACTGAGTATTGATCTAGAAACTAAGCACTTTGGAAATGATTTAGCATTGCTAAGAATTATATGCCTCTAATGTTTTACACATGTAGGATCCACTTCTAATAAGAATGGTATGAGTTTGGTTGAGAATTTTTTTGTTTGTGAAGAAATGCCATTATGGTGCGAGATGAAATTGAAAATATTGGTGAAATATGGTATGATGTGATCACATTGGTTGTGATAAAAATCCACACTGAAACTATGTCGTCCCAGTGATTTGTCAGCAGTAAGATTTATGATAACATGTTAGTTTTCCTTAGGGGTGCACTAAATCAAGATAGCATTAGTGATTTAGATCTTTCAAGTGTAAAGAGTTTCCCAATCAAATGTGAATAATTTGGAGTGTGATTTTCCATGATTGAATAATTCATTAAAATATTAACCAAATTGTCTGATAATTTGATGTTTATTTGAGATTGTTAGATAGATAAATGTGTCTAAACTCTTTATATTTCTTTATATTATTTGTATACTAGGATTAGACCCATTGTGTATTTGAGTTATTGGAAACCACCCTTATTCCTTCATAAAGTCTAACCATGTTCATAATACAAACACACATTACAAATTTTATCTCTCTCTATCACATGGTATTAGATCCTCACATTTAGTTCGGGAAAAGGAGCACAAGAAAGTGCAATGGTGCCATCATCAGGTCCCAAGGAGAATCCCCTCTCTCTCATGAAAATTACCATGCTCAATTGGTTCTCCTCTCCCAACATCATTATCTAGCTCCTATTGTTATGTCATGGAGGTAATCACCTCCTCTAAGAAGAAGAAGTGCCATCATGTCACCAAGAAATAGGCATATTGACATCTTTGGCCTCATCATGGAACCCTAACTCGTCTCCAACAAATAGAGATGCTTAATGTGGTGTTTCCTTTCCTTCACCCTCTTCTTCCTCATAGAAGGATCAATGAGGGTTTAAACATGACATGTTCACCTACATACACATCAAGTTAGGCCCAATAGAAATTTGACCTTGGTTGTGGAAGATAAGATGTGTCTCATCAACAACATGATGTGTCCATTGCTAAGTCTAGCATTTTCTATGGTAGAGGCATACATGATGTGCCTTATCCCAAACAATTTTTCAATATCATAGGCATTCATCTATGTCCACATCAACAACATGACGCGTTTGTATGAGACACGCCATGCCTTAGCTTAGTCAATTTCTATTCCAAAGTCTAAAAGGAAGTACAATCTATGTATTGAATAATACAAAGTTGCTATTCCTATTGCATGTCATGTATGACATTACATACTTGTGTCTAGTGCTTCCAACAACCTTTTTCAATGATGGAAGAAGAAAAGAATCTCCATACCTCTACTCTTCTAGTCCATAACTTCATCGTCACCTCTACCTATGATCGATGATCCTCTTTGTTATTGGTAAAAACATGATGTAGTTCTCCTCTCTACTCTATGGAACTCCATAGAGCCACAAATGGCTAAATTCATAGACCATCTATCAAGATGAAAAGTTGTATGGGATCATCCCCAACTCATGTACTATAAAAACATCTCAAGAATGTATAAAATAATAGTGAAGATGTTTTATTTACATCAAGAAGAGAAAAGTATGCAAGAGGTCATTCACATCATATAAGACTAATACAGATCTGGTCAAGCTTTAAAAGTAGAAAGATCGTATGGAAGCCATCAAATTGTTTTACTATCTTCTTAAAAAATATGAAGGATTCATAATTTCAATACCATTAGGAATAGTGATTCTCACCTTGAAAAATACATATTATTGAGTCCAATCAGCCTTCCATGAGGATAATTTTTCATCAACTCTAACCATATATCAATTAGATCTTGTCTCCCAAAATACATGTCTTCTACACATGGACCTAGTCATAGTTGTAGAGAAGGCATATGTTCTACTTATATATGCAAAAGTCAACCTGAGTGTACTCACTGTTGCATAAAGGGTCACTATAAAGAGACATGGTACCATTTACATGGCTATACTTCTAGAACTCACATATAAAATCTTGCATCTATTGAAAAATCAGTTGAGCCTACATATCAGATCAAGATGAGAGATGAAGAGAACAATAATTTCTCCAATTTTGGGAATCCCAACTAGAATTTTCTTTATTATCTCATATGTTAAAAAATTAGGTACACCAAGGTCATCTACAACCTACATATTACAATATACTCGTATAGGTTGATCATTCTTAGTTCTGAACTTAGGTACAACATATTACATTATAGGTATATCCAACCACATCTCCCACTTATCCACCACCTAATCCAATACATACCAAGTCACCATCGCTAATGTCTCTTCAGTTGTTTCTAAAGGCATTGGAGCCCTTTCACCTCTTACATATATTACCCCACCATCATATGTATTTGTTCGAAGATTTCCTTTTAACTTACTGTCAATTATCAAATTACTCATGAATTTCTAAAATTTGTTGTCATTGACCATGCTTATTGTATCATATAGGATATTCAGACACATGTGGTTTTTAGTGATGGGTAAGAGGATGTTTGTCTCTATTATCGAGGAAGGACTTTAAATTCTTGTGTAGTTTCAACTCCTCACCATATACATAATCATTTAGGTCATTTATTTTTTGGGAAACTTCGAATTCACACCCTTAGTTTTCTAGTAGGCCTAGACTTAGTTGTGACCTTTTTAGTTAGGGAAGCACTAAAGATCAAGTTGCATGTGTCTAGATCATATGCATGTTGATCCTTTCTATTATGTCATTCATTCTAATGTATGGGGACCTAGTAGATCTCTTCAAAATTTAGTTATTGCTATTTTATGAGATTCATTCATTAAATTTTAAGGACGGTTATTTTTATTGAAATATTGTTATGAGATCTTATCAATTGTTCAAGAAAACTATTTGACATTGAACTAAATTTCAAAAGAAGCTCTACATCTTATGTAGTGATAATCATAATGAATATTTCTATCATGCTTTCAGTTGCTTTTTCAATAAAGGAATTATGCATCAATGACCATGTACTCATACTCATTGGAAAAATGAAATCATTGAAGAGAAAAATAGGCATATTATAGAAACATCTAGGACACTTTTTCACCACAGTCATGTACCCAAAAATTTCCTAGGGGGTTATTGTCCTCACATCTACGTATTTAATCAACCACACACCATCATCTATGTTGAGCAACCAGACACCATTTCTCAAAACCAACAAACGTATTTTGTCACATCAAAGATATTTGGGTGTGTTAGCTTTTTCAGTGAGTTTGGTATTGGTCACAAAAAAATTTAGCTTTGGATGAAAATAAGTGTGTTATTTGGACATTTGAAACAAAAAAGTTTATCTATTCTAAAATTTGTTAGGCATCAATTTGTTATATCTGTCACATTTTTAAAGATACACCTTACTTTGGAAATTCCTATTTTCCTCAAAATGTTTAGGTAATTAAGGATTCTCTCCCTTCCCATACTTGTTGATCAATGCTATTTTATCCCATGTTCCTCCTAACCAGGGACCTAATCCTACTTAAATTGACTTTTTAAGTCTTGTGGATATTTCAATTTAGGTACAAGAGGATGCATCCTAACTCAACTCTTCTCCAATCTTTTCTAACACTCAAGATTCTACTGTTTAGCTCATTATGGATAATAGGTTCATTTCTTTATACAAGGATTATTGATCATGTACATTACAAATGATTTTTGACTTTATTTATTAAGATTGTTTATCACCTTATTATGCTAATGTATATCCAACCTATCTTTTGTCCCTATACCCATTTAGGTTGGTGATTAGTTATAAATGATGATATGGATGCTCTATCAAAAAATAATACATGGAGTCTTGTGTGTTCTCCCTCCAACAAAGAAGTAGTTGAAAGGAAATGAGTCTTCTCAGTAAAAGTTGGTCCATATGGTATTGTTGATAGGATGAAAGCAACACTTGTGGAAAGAGGTTACAAACATGCCTATGGTGAGAATTACTTCTGAGATCATCTCCCATGTGGCCAAGATGACATAAGTTTAATTGTTCATCTCCTTGTATGCCCACCTTTTCTAAACATTTCACCAACTCAACATCAAGAACACCTTTCTTCATGGATATATCTCTATAGAGATTTATATTTGATCAAACACATGGGTTTATTGCTCAAGATGTGTCTCATTTATTTTGTAAGCTCCATAAATGGCTTAAAATAGTCACCTCGAGCATGGTTCATGAAGTCTATCCAGAATGTCTGAGGGTTTGGGCTAAAATGGTCAAGCTTCGATGACTTTTGTATTCTATCAACATGGATCTACTTGCTATATTCTCCTTATTGTTATATATATGATATTTTTTTATAGGAGATGACCATCAAGGCATTTTGAGTCTCAAGCAGTTGTTTCAGGGAAAACTTTAAACTAAAGATCTAGTCCACCTAAAATATTTTGTAGTTATTGGAGTGGCGAAATCCAAGGATGGTTTGTTATATCCTAGTGAAAATATGTGCTTCATGATCTTGAAAAAAGCTGGTATGTTGGGGTCAAGACCTATAGACTCACCTATAGATCCCAAAGTAAAGATATACATATAACATGGTATCATCTGCATATTCATGGCAATACAAGAGATTGGTTGGGAAACTAAATTGTTTCAAAGTACTCAACTATATATTAATTTTTCTACAAGATTAATTAATCAATTTATAGACAAACCACATTCAAGCCTTTGGGATGCAGTCATTCAAGTTATTTTTTTTATCTCAAAAGAACTTTAAGAAAAGTCAATAATAATTCATGTCATGGAAATCTGAAGGTGCTTGGCTTCTCATATAAAAATAAAGTGACCTCTATCATTAACCATAAATAAGTTTCCTATATTTGTATTTTCACATAAGGTAATCGTGTCTCCTAGAAAAAGCAAAAAGGAAAATGGTGTTGCTTGTCTTAGTGTTGAATATGAATATAAGGTTATGTCTCATGTCACTACTGAGATACTATGGGTGAAAAACTTTATGGAATAATTGAGATCCAATTAGAAAGAAGTATTGGATTTGTAATGTGATAATTAAGAAGTAGTTTATATGTATTCCAACTCTGTGATTCATGAAAGAACTAAAAAATAGAAGTATATTGTCACTTTGTTTGTGAGAAGATCCAAAACAAGTTCATCAAACCTAATCCAGTCCAATCAGAAGTTTAACTTGCAAGTTTATTCATTCTATTTTTAAACAAGTGCCCAGTAAAAATCATGTGTAACAAACTTGGTTCCTATGATATCTATGCACTAGTTTGACAGGGTTAGTTAGAAAATTACATCAATATACACTCTTCACATTTATTTATATATTTGTATACAGAGACTAGTCCCAGAATTTGTATCCCGGTTATTGACAACCACCCATACTAATATATGAAGTCTAGCCATGTTGGTTATATAAATACACAATACGTTATAACATGGGTTTTCACTTGTATTTTACTTAGTTGAAATGCAATTATTTCAATAACAATGACATATTATAAATATGTTATGCTTTGTTTTGAAATTATGGATTTCTTTTGCAAATTTCCTTTTTGTGTGAATTTTGTGGTTTCTACTAATTTGTTAATCCAATAATGGATATAAGGGAAAAGGAAGAGAGGATAATATAATATTAAGAAAAAGGCAAAAGATAATGGATAATAAGTAATATACCTATGAGAATTGTATGGAATTCTCTAGAGAGTGGTATGGATGACCACTAATGGTTGGATTTCGGTTTCACATAGTTTCTAATAAGAAAGGTTATCAAAATAAAGTATATACAAAAGATAAGAAAGAGAAAAGGATTCAATTAATGTTTAAGATGTGCCTTATAAGGTGAAGACTTGGATATTAATAAAAACATCTTCTCCTTTCCAATCCATAGTTAGATAAAGTCATTATGGACTTTCCCTTAAAATTTGGGATTAAAAGGAATTAAGGACTTAGGGATATGAAATTTTCTATAGTCCCTAAATTGAGTAGATTGTAAAAGAATTGTATTAAATGTCATGATTTTATCCGTTTTTAGAAATATATATAACCCAACCCTTTTTTGTTGCATGAGTTTTATGGACTGTCGCATCCCAGATCCAATGGTGGCAGCATTGTCACCTACCTCGGTCTGGGATGGAAACATGAACACAGATTTGGAAACTTTTTGAATTGATTTCCCAACAAGTTAGTGCATGAGAAAATAAGGAAACTAGTCCTTTGACTTTTTGAGAACAAGGTACACCTAACCATCCCAAGTTTTTCCTAAGATGGAGGACTCTAGGGGTTTTTCCCAAATCATCTGAAGCAACAGACCAACCCATCTACCGATACCTATAAAACGGGGTATAGATCCCTCTGTAAAGATCACCAAGTCATCCAAAAGGCTCTTCCCTACTCCCGAACTACTTCTCTACCTCTAATTCCTTCGTTGACACCCTCCTCTCTCCCTAGTTTCTAATCCGAGCAACACACCAAAAATTCTCTTTCCTTTCTCCCGGACCAGGCCACCTCTAAATGATTAAACGTCACCTTCAAGATTGGTGAGATGGACTGGCATCCTTTATTATCATTAGGAGAGCTTGAGACTCAAATTCAACCTCCCTATTGACCACCTTCCTAGCATAGGAAGGCCGAGAAGAGGTAGAAGATGAGTAGCCGTGAAAAGACCACCATGCCATGATAGTTCTGAATATAAGGTAAGGGTATACCCATCTTTTAATCCTCTTTTTGCGCTCCCTCTCTTCTCAGCCATGCGGAGTGAGCCAATGACATGGTTTCATCTGATAGGCTTGGTCCAACCATGGTGGTGCAACTGAGACCAGGGTTGATCGCTTATGTGGCCTTCCCTGATTGGCTAGAAAAGAATAATTTTTTAAAAATTGTATTAAATCTAGGAGTGTCCAATGGCACCATGTTATATATGGATTTTTCCCAGAAAAATATGAGGAATACAATAAAAATATAATAAAACCCTAAATCTCTAGTTCAAAAATTACCCAATGATTCCATCTTTAATGTGATTAATGCATAAAATCCTAATTTCTTGGTTTTGATGATCTAAATATGTTCAATTGACCTTAATAATAAAAGATTGGTCTTTTTGGATAAAAAGGACAACTTGGGTTTAGTTTGAGATTAACAACCCATTAATTGATGAATTAGGGTTTCCTTGAGATTAAAAGTGCAAATAATGATAAGATTAGGGTTTGTAAACTAAAAGAGCATGACAAGTGATAATTAAGGTTTGGAAAGCCAAAACCATAATGAAACCCTAACTTGACTGTAAAACCCTTACTTGGACCTTAAGTCAATCTTAATGATGGATTTTGGACAAAATAATAATACATAGGTTTTTAAGCTTTAATTTCAAGATAGTTGTTTGATTGGTTGCTTTTGTTATCTTTTGTTTGGACATCAATTAATCCTGATAAAGGTATATGGTTACGCCTAAGACTACCTGCAGTAGTTTCCCGTGGTTTTTCCTAGGTCTATTGAATGGATTGCAAATAAATTGTTGCTTGTTTATTTGTTCCCTACAATCTATAAAGTCACCATGGATATCACACTATATGGACATGACTATCTTGAATCCTATACCACCTCTGGATGTATGAAAATATAAGGAAATGATGATTAAGCCCATGATGCATAGGATCATCAAAGATCAACCCTTGTGTGGGGAAAATTTAATTTGGCACCTTAGTGCCCAAGGGGAGAAGGTGGGCTATGTCTAGTGCAGGGGCAAAATCCTTAAGGGGTTTCATAGAGGTTGGATAGATCAGGGTTGAGTAGTTATGATGAAAATGATAATTTTTATTTCTGTAACAATAATTGTTGTGAATATGTTGTTACTGTTAGATGCAATCTTTTGTTTACCCCACATACCATTAAAACTTGTTATACTAATTGAGTATTGTTTCTCAATGTTTTACGATAATCTACTACATCCAGAGAAGAAAACACCACAAGAAAAGATTTAATGTAATTCTGGATGATTTAGGTAGTTAGTCTTTACTTCATGTTGCAAACTTTAATTAGAAATCCATATTATGTAACTCCTTAGTGGGGAGTGTAACTTTTCATATTGTTCAAACTCTTTCCCATTTAGTGAAAGTTTATTAATTATTTTTGGGTTTTTGCTAAACCATCGAGCCTGTATTTATCGTAATGGCCCTTGTCCTCTCAGGCTTCTTGAATAGGGGATTACAAGGGGACAGGGTAGTTACATTTGGTATCATATCTTGGTTTACCATTTAACCTCTAATAATTATTAAATTTGGACATAATGAGAATGTATATACTCCTAACATATGTATGATCTAAGTCACGTACTTGAAGACATACGTCTTTGAGTAATATCATTCTCTAGACATTTATAATATTACATCATTATCTCATGACTGAATTAAATAGAATAAACTGGAAGCTTATCTTTATTAATCGAATCATTTACATATTATGCCATTTAAAATCATCATATGATTGGATTTCTGGGCATACATACCAACAAATGGCCCTTGCCCTCTCAGTCTTCTTGAATAGGGTATTACAAGGGGAGGGGGTCATTACATTTGGTATCAAAGCCAGGTTTACCATTTAACCTCTAACAATTATTAAATTTTAAGAGATTTGTAGAGTCCAAGGGAATTGTTAGAGTGTTTTCCCAAAAATGATGGTGTCTAGAAAGGACCATGATTTGGGGACTGACAAGAGTTTCCTCTGTATCGTTAGTCATCTTACGAGGACACCCAAACCCATGCATCTATTCTGGCTAAATTAAGAAGAATTCACTTGAAATAAAGTACCTCTAGGATTTCTCATCTACTTCCATCCCTTCTCTAACCCTTGCTTCACTCACTAAACCATAGGTACTTGTAACTTCTCTATCCATCTCTTTCTGGGTACTAGGGTTATGGATATTGGCAATTAAGACATCCTCTGCCAAATAATAAAATGCATATACACAAGATGTCATGGACATAATCTTAATGATGCTTTAATTGTCCTAATTATGAAATTGAGTTAATAAAGCTAGCTTATATGAAATAGCATGGCCTCCACCAAGATCTCTGTCATCCTTGACTTCTAAGAGGGAAGACTCTCCTACCAAGAGAAAATGTCTCCAAGAGGGACGATGGAAGACAAGACTTCCAATAAATAGAAGAGGCTAGAGGAGGCCACCACTGAGGAAGTTTTCAAGCCTAAAGTTTCCCCTATGACACCCTAAACCCTGAAGATAGCCTAGACCCTAGGTGCAAACCTATGATGGAAGATGACCCCAAGGATGACCCCAACCATGATACTGGTCCTGAACTGTTGGGTTTTAGGGGAGACAGAGAAGGCAGCGGAAACAAAAAATTTCTCCCCAAACCCATACCGAGGAAACGCGTCAACGTCTATATAATAGGAAAGGATGGTTTGCGAAATCATACCTTGTCCCGAGGCTTGCTCGGCGACAATACCTCGCGCAATGCGCGGTCTTCAACTCCGGACTTCGACGGTGTCTGTGCAGCTCCTGGTCACACCGGGACTGACAACTCCTACTCGAACCGGACTGTCGGATGACAGTTGTCCTCCTAAGCGGCAGTGTCCTCCCGCATCTGTAGTAGTCCACACGGACCACCTGGAACTCCACTCTCCTTGTCCCACAAGGAAGTGGAAGGAGTCACACCCTCCTGTTGACGTACTAGTCGCCAATACGCTCTCCTGCCTCCTGTTGCAACTGCAGTTGTCCTTCCCTTGCTTCACCTCCCTTTTGCGGGAAGCACTTGCTCGGGCTCTCTCACGGTTACCAAAACCAGAGAGAACGACAACTTGCAGAGCAACTGGTTGCACTGAGCTGTACTTTGAGAAGCCCCCAATACCCCTATATATATAGGTGGGTCATGGGACAGGGTTCTCCATCCCGGGCAATGCGGGACTAAAGCAGGAGTAGAAGGGTTCGAGAATTTTCCAAAAAAAGCAACCGATTCACAACTTGAAATGATCGGTTCACAACTGAACCGATCGGTTCGGCCATTGAGCCGATCGGTTGGACCTGAGCCGATCGTTTGGGTCACTCCAACCGATCGGTTGGTGCCCTGAACCGATCGGTTCATGGTCCTAATCCGGCTCAAAAAGACTTTCCTTGTTTCTTTCCAAATTGGTATCGAATACCAATATTATTCCCAATCGAATTGGGCAATTTGAAACGAAAGGAAAATTCTCACCAATCTTACTTTCCCAAGTTGCTCGATTGCACCAGTTGAACCGATCGGTTCAACACTTGAACCGGTCATTTCACTCTGTGCATGAGCCGATCGGTTCAACAATTGAACCGACCGGTTCAGCAACCTCAGCCGACCGGTTCATCACATGAACCGATCGGTTGGGAGTGCAGATTGTGCAGAATCAGTCAAATGCGATTTCAATCAATCCGATACTCCAATCAATGCGTCCAACACCTTGAACCATACGATATTGAGCCATCGACTGATTGAGTGTTTAATTGAACTACTAAACTCCTTTAGTAATCAATCCAAACATTGCTTGTGGACAAAACTCCTCTTCCAGGTTAAATCCTATGTGTGTGACCCTGCAGGTCCATTTCACGTTGGCAGTGAAAGTCCATAACACTTATGACTTCACAAGCAAAGAGCGGTGCCTAGTCACACATCAGTGCTACCCAAGTGAAAGTAGAAAGTTGGAGAACAACTTTCATCCTACAATCCGTGAATGGTGTTACAGCGAATGTATAATTCCTTTGTCACTGATATCCCGAATGAACTCGAGGCATGGAACGGTCATCCTATCAACGTTCATTCACTTCCTTGATCTCAGAGTAGACTGGAAGAGATATGTATGACATCAGTATCATATACTGATTCACACATGCGTGCACGCCTTTCTCAATCCTACTCATCAAGTGGCCATGGATATCAAACTCCCTCAGGAGGGACAAATCCCATATCTATCACTCACCCCTCAAAAGCCCCATGTGTCAAAGCCACCCAATCATCACCTTTATAACAACCCATGTTTCAGGACTGCGTTTGATGATGTCAAAGTGTTCCCAACGACATGTGTTGAGTGCAGTGATTTCAGGTCTAAGAATCACACTCACCACCATCACTGTGAGTACTGACTGTGACTACCATCTCATGGTTCCATGTGTCAAACTCACGGTGGGTCTGTCCGGTACCTTGTTCTCTAACAAGTACCTATGTGTTTGGTTTGATATCTCTATATCATGACTAATGAGATTCTGTCATCAACCAACACCACAATCTAGTCTTGTGTGTCATTGCTGTCTATCTACCTTCCACAATGACATCCGACTAGGGACATAACAAGAATGTACAAACTCTTAGCATCCGTATGATCTCATCGTTCAGGTCATGAACCTGAAGGCATACGTCATTGAGTACTGTCATTCTCTAGACATTCAATATGTTCTATCACTATCTCATATGACTGAACCAGAAAGAATTGGAAGCTCGCCTTTTATGTTTATCAAATCAATCTTAATGTATCCCACCAATTATCACATGATTGCCTCTCAGGGCATACATACCAACAGACTCCCACTTGCACTGCGAGCCAATCACCCATGAATCATATTCATAGTGATATTCAAACATGTCCCACATGTTACCGTGCTGTAGTGCCAACATAGTGAGTAATGACAACTCCTTGCCAAAGTCTGTACAAATTGCACGTCTCGCATCTCTTCGCTGTACGTCATACGTATGAGATGGAGTTGCCGTAATATGCGATCTAGTATTCCTTTGCTAACCTTTAGCCACATTGCATGATCAAGGATTCCAGACTTATCATCAATGAGTGGAATATAAGTTCATCCTATGAACTTTCAGATCCATATAGTATCCACTGCTGTTTACTAACACATAGATACTCGGCATTTCCCCTTTTCAAATGGCTTTATTGGAACATTTCCAATTATCAACAAACTTTCACTTTTATACATATTATGTATATATATTGCGATTAATTTTTTGTCCTTTCAGAAGTTCGCATCAATGTAACTCTTCACATCGAACTCTTCCTTATCTCCATAGAACTAGTACTTCACAAGCACTCATCAAGTTCTCATGGTATTCCAGTAACCCTTATTGGAAGCAGACAGACATCCACTCGTCATGTCCCACATACGAGTTATCAGGATGAGCACATCATATTGCCATGTCCTACATACAAGATGATGAATGCATTTTATTCTTGCCATGTCATACATGCAAGATAATGGGATGATTACATACATGATAGATCCATATCTATTCTTAGTGTTCCCATTCTTCATAAGAATTGGATACTTGGCCTTGGGATACTAACTCCATGTAATATGGACAAGTTTTCTCCCACTGAATCTGTGCATACTGAATACTTCAGTACAGATTGCCAATGTATGCTCTCTCTTTCCAGGTCAAGAGATTTTCGAGAACTATCTCTATAGATCTCTATTCCTATCACATAGGAAACATCTCTATCTTCCTTAAAGATAATTTCCACATTCGGATTTCCAATCTAGAACATTTCCATTTCACATCAATATGTGGAATGTGAATACGCTCCCACTAAATCACAGATCCCTTCTTTATCTTTGACATATCAGTCAAACCCTTTGACTATATCATCAAAGTAAAGATCCAATTTTGAGTTGCTTGTACTCAATCAATCACATTGATTGGTCCATTGTAACTTATAGACTTCATTTGCATTAGTGGATTCATAAACCTTATAGGCTGTGTCACGTACACATCCTATTTTTATTCCTCATAGGAATGCGGTTTTAGTATCCATATGCCAAATGTCTTAGTCATTAAGTTGCAATCAACAAGCATCATACTTGTCAAAATGTTATCCATGTGTCTTAACACTTAAGACTTATTTGCACTTATGGATATGATCCAATGAGTGCTACCATCAAGGTCATACCTTATGGTTCACATGGAAGTCATTTAGGATGTAATGGTTTCATAAACCATAACTCAAGATTCAGTTCCTCATATTCATCTTGATAGTTGACTCATCACATGAACAACTCATCACATAGATAATTGAGGTGTATCTGTTAAAGATATAAGAACTCACAACCCTTGTGATTCTTAATTTCTTTTATTAGTGTGGGATATTCTTTTATTAAGAAGAATTCAGTTATTTGATAATCATTCTATAACTCCTTAGAGTATGATTCCTTCTTGATTCAGACATCACCATGCCTTAATCATGAGTTCACTATGATACACTATCATAATCACTCATAAGGATCTCAAACATTTGGTCCAAGTATTTCATTCCTTGATCTCATCAAGAATTAATACTTTACCAAATTTGTACATCATTTATGATAATCTTGAACACTTCAAGATATTCATATTGGTATTTCTCTAAACACCATTTGAAGTATTAGCATTTATTCCAATAGGTATGTAAATACATCAAATGTATTATACCTAATAGGATAATCACTCTCCCACTACATTAGTGAAGATTGATTAATCATGTCCAAGATATTCATGTCTCTTACTAGTTCTATAACCAAAAGAGTCTAGATTTATCCATCACATGGAAACTAGAAATGAATTTCTCATGATTAATGCTAATTAAATTGTTTGAGTTATCTATAACTTTTAGGTATCATCTTATCTTATGCATATCAAATATCACAAGATAAATAAGGCATTGCCATAAAGATCACATCTTTATAAATTGAAACATCTCTTTATTAATTGCCATCATTGTCATACAATATGCAAAAATAAAGTGTTTCTATCTATTGGCAAGTATGAAATAACAGTTCATAACTGTATTACATGCCTTATTGGCTGAAAATAAACTAAAGTATTCCTATCTTTAAAGGCAACACTTGCCCCAAGTAAGAATGCTTTACACTTTACATCTTGATATCATATATCTCAAAAAGTGTTACAAGTTTATTTACATGACACCTTCAAGTAGAGGCTTCAGTCGCCTCCTTCTTCTTTTGTTCTTCCAGGTAGATAGGACAATTCCTTTTCCAATGTCCTGGCTTTTGACAATGGTGGCAATTTCCTTTCTTGGTCACGCCTCCCTTGGCCTTGAGAGCTGAAGATGGCTTGGACTCCTGGCTAGCTTCAGAACCTTTCTTAGCTTTGCCCTTGCCCTTGCGCTTGGACTTGCCTTTCTTGCTCTTGATCACCATCACGGACTTAGGCTTGTCCTTCTTCATCTGTAACTCGGCTGTCCTCAACATGCCCAACAACTCTGACAGTGGCCTATCAAAGTTGTTCATGTTGTAGTTCATCACAAACTGACTGTAAGATTCTGGCAACGATTGCAGTATCACGTCAGTAGCCAACTCTTGGCTCAGTGGAAATCCCAGTCTCTGCAGGTTCTCCACATACCCAATCATCTTGAGTGTGTGAGGACCAACTGGATCTCCTTCTGTCATGACGCACTTGAACAGCGCCCTAGAAACATTGTACCTCTCTTGCCGTGCCTGATCTTCATACATGTTCCTGAGATGCAGAATCATCTCTATGACACCCATGTTCTCATGTTGCCTCTGCAACTCATGGTTCATTGAACATAGCATCAAGCACTTTGCATCAATGGCATCATCAGAATGCTTCTTGTAAGCATCCCTTTCTGTCCTTGGTGCATTAGGAGCGGGTTCCTATGGAATTGGAGTATCCAGGACATAGAGCTTACGCTCTTGAGTGAGAAAAATTCTCAATGTCCAATACCAGTCGTGGAAGTTTGTCCCATTTAGCTTGTCCTTGTCAAGGACCGATCGCAAAGAAAAGTTGTTGTTGTTTTTTGCCATTTGAACTACAAAAGGAAAATATGCAATTTTAGTCCAAAACTCATTTTTGACTTATTTGATTGATTTGAAAATTTTACGATATAATTAGGTCTTTAATTAATTATCGCTCCCACTATTTTACTTCAAATCGATAGCCCTCACCATCAATTCGGAAGATTGCAGCGTACAACCTTCTAGTGGGCAAGATCCTGAAATCCTCTAAGCCATGGACCAGCTAGGGCTGTCACCCACAACATAGATCTCTCAGGTAGGCAACTTTTGCCAATTGCATCATATGCAACTCTTGATAAGATGTCATATACAACTCTTTGCAATGATCATTTCCATGCCTCAAGGTACTAGATCCCATCTAGATCACCTTGTTAAGTCTGACCCAAAGTAAACACGATGAACATGCACCCTGCTAGGGCAGACCCACACATTCATCCTTCACGCTTCCACGAGGTAGACGGTGCACCATGCTAGGGCGTGCCCACACTTGGTCGAACAAGCTTTTCACGTGTGTCGCATTTGGAAGGCATCTAAAACTTAATATTTTAATGAGGGATTTGATTTTATATACATATACATATCCAATCACCACAATACATAGTACGTATCATATACATGCTATATCCCACAGAAAACATGCACAAACGATAAAAAGCGATGATTATGGCCATCCTAATGTGATTCCTCGAGCCAAGAGGAATCACGGTCATCTAGGTCTACATCACATGCAACCTGTACAAGATGAACATATGTGCCTTGCCATCCGAGTTGATCAACTCATCACATGAATGATCTGTACTCTCCAGCCGGTCGTCTGGGTGCCACCAGCCGATCAGTTGGCTCCTTAAACCGATCGGTTCGCCTGGTCGTCGTGCATCTCATCATGTCCGCCACCTGCTCATCTCGCTCCTCGAACCGGTCATCAACCGATCGGTTCACTCCTTGAACCGACCGTCTGGAAGGTCAACCGATCGGTTCACTCCTTGAACCGATCGTCTGAGCAGTCGTCTTGATGTCCGCCGGTCTTTGACATAACAGGAAATAAAATCTATCCTATTTATTACATTGCTTTAAAAAGGAGAAACCCCGAGTTACATTCGGGGGGAGCAAAGGTAGGAAAGAATCTCGAATTATTTCGAGTTACATCAGGAATAAAAGAAGGAAGATCGGTGCGCAGACCGAGATGCAAGCAACCACAAACAACCACACACAGATAGGGGTTTATAGGCCATAATCACGCTACACACATCCACTACAAAACTCGTTTAAGGGCGACGCGTATCGAGTGCATTAATAATACATATCATATATGTAATTAGGGATTTGTGGATTTAGGATTAGACATGCATAAAGCCGATATTATTCGCATCGTATGCAATAAATAAAGGCGACAAACCAAAATCGATCATATCGATATTACTAAAATATAGAACAGCTGACCTGGCTCTGATACCACTGTTGGGTTTTAGGGGAGACAGAGAAGGCAGCGGAAACAAAAAATTTCTCCCCAAACCCATACCGAGGAAACGCGTCAACGTCTATATAATAGGAAAGGATGGTTTGCGAAATCATACCTTGTCCCGAGGCTTGCTCGGCGACAATACCTCGCGCAATGCAAGGTCTTCAACTCCGGACTTCGACGGTGTCTGTGCAGCTCCTGGTCACACCGGGACTGACAACTCCTACTCGAACCGGACTGTCAGATGACAGTTGTCCTCCTAAGCGGCAATGTCCTCCCGCATCTGTAGTAGTCCACACGGACCACCTGGAACTCCACTCTCCTTGTCCCACAAGGAAGTGGAAGGAGTCGCACCCTCCTGTTGACGTACTAGTCGCCAATACGCTCTCCTGCCTCCTGTTGCAACTGCAGTTGTCCTTCCCTTGCTGCACCTCCCTTTTGCGGGAAGCACTTGCTCGGGCTCTCTCACGGTTACCAAAACCAGAGAGAACGACAACTTGCAGAGCAACTGGTTGCACTGAGCTGTACTTTGAGAAGCCCCCAATACCCCTATATATATAGGTGGGTCATGGGACAGGGTTCTCCATCCCGGGCAATGCGGGACTAAAGCAGGAGTAGAAGGGTTTGAGAATTTTCCACAAAAAGCAACCGATTCGCAACTTGAAATGATCGGTTCACAACTGAACCGATCGGTTCGGCCATTGAGCCGATCGGTTGGATCTGAGCCGATCGTTTGGGTCACTCCAACCGATCGGTTGGTGCCCTGAACCGATCGGTTCATGGTCCTAATCTGGCTCAAAAAGACTTTCCTTGTTTCTTTCCAAATTGGTATCGAATACCAATATTATTCCCAATCGAATTGGGCAATTTGAAACGAAAGGAAAATTCTCACCAATCTTACTTTCCCAAGTTGCTCGATTGCACCAGTTGAACCGATCGGTTAAACACTTGAACCGGTCGTTTCACTCTGTGCATGAGCCGATCGGTTCAACAATTGAACCGACCGGTTCAGCAACCTCAGCCGACCGGTTCATCACATGAACCGATCGGTTGGGAGTGCAGATTGTGCAGAATCACTCAAATGCGATTTCAATCAATTCGATACTCCAATCAATGCGTCCAACACCTTGAACCATACGATATTGAGCCATCGACTGATTGAGTGTTTAATTGAACTACTAAACTCCTTTAGTAATCAATCCAAACATTGCTTGTGGACAAAACTCCTCTTCCAGGTTAAATCCTATGTGTGTGACCCTGCAGGTCCATTTCACGTTGACAATGAAAGTCCATAACACTTATGACTTCACAAGCAAAGAGCGGTGCCTAGTCACACATCAGTGCTACCCAAGTGAAAGTAGAAAGTTGGAGAACAACTTTCATCCTACAATCCGTGAATGGTGTTACAGCGAATTTATAATTCCTTTGTCACTGATATCCCGAATGAACTCGAGGCATGGAACGGTCATCCTATCAACGTTCATTCACTTCCTTGATCTCAGAGTAGACTGGAAGAGATATGTATGACATCAGTATCATATACTGATTCACACATGCGTGCACGCCTTTCTCAATCCTACTCATCAAGTGGCCATGGATATCAAACTCCCTCAGGAGGGACAAATCCCATATCTATCACTCACCCCTCAAAAGCTCCATGTGTCAAAGCCACCCAATCATCACCTTTATAACAACCCATGTTTCAGGACTGCGTTTGATGATGTCAAAGTGTGCCCAACGACATGTGTTGAGTGAAGTGATTTCAGGTCTAAGAATCACACTCACCACCATCATTGTGAGTACTGACTGTGACTACCATCTCATGGTTCCATGTGTCAAACTCACGGTGGGTCTGTCCGGTACCTTGTTCTCTAACAAGTACCTATGTGTTTGGTTTGATATCTCTATATCATGACTAATGAGATTCTGTCATCAACCAACACCACAATCTAGTCTTATGTGTCATTACTGTATATCTACCTTCCACAAGACATCCGACTAGGGACATAACAAGAATGTACAAACTCTTAGCATCCGTATGATCTCATCGTTCAGGTCATGAACCTGAAGGCATACGTCATTGAGTACTGTCATTCTCTAGACATTCAATCTGTTCTATCACTATCTCATATGACTGAACCAGAAAGAATTGGAAGCTCGCCTTTTATGTTTATCAAATCAATCTTAATGTATCCCACCAATTATCACATGATTGGCTCTCAGGGCATACATACCAACATGAACATGTAGCCGGGAAAGTTCATACCCATGATGCTCTCTGGATAGGACAATAGAAGAAACTCACTAAGACTCTTAGTGCCCTTGAACCTGAGGATGTTTCCAGAGATGAGAATGGTGAACCCCTACCTATCTTCCCTCATCGTGAAGTCACCATCCTCGAATTTGTCAAGTTGGGTATATAAAATTTTTGGGGTGAAGACAACTTTGAGGTGGAATCCTAGTTTCATGATGTGGAAAATGGTTTTCATATTCTGGGGGTGCAACCCAACATGAAAGGTTCTCTTTGTTGCTCACCTTCTTAAGGGAACAAGAAAACTCTGATGGGAGAATTACATGTCCAACCAAGATCTGATCGCAGATCCAATGTCTCAGAAGGACTTCTATACCATCCTATCTGCCTACTTCACCCTGGACATGGAGAAAGATATTATGCATGTTCAGAACCTACCTAAGGGATATCTAGGATTTTTGGAAGGCTTTTCAGCCCCAAAAAAGGACAATGGAAAAGGGCAAGGACGTAATCACATAAGTAATACAAATGATAGAAAAGGAAAACCCTGACGCAAGAATCCCAAACCCTCATGTCATATATGCGAAAAGAAGCATTACGTCAGATGACGCAATGAGAATAAAGTATGCTATCGTTGTCAGCAAGAAGGACATATCTGGGTTGATTGCCCTCTCCCTGACCCTCGAGGACCAAGCCCAGTAGCAGCTCAGTCAGTGGTAGCAACACCACAAGGGGTAGTCCCAGTTGTTGAAGAACGTTGACGTGTTCAATTTTTCACCATTGATGATAAGGAAGCTCGGGTCGATGCAAACCGACTTCTAGGAAGTGGCCATCCCTAAAAAGTTGTAGTACACCTTGTATTAGGAAATATATGACTTAATGTAGTAATATAGTTCTAACTATATGAAATATGAGGTATCAAATCTTGTGTAACCAGACTAGAAATGAATCATTTGATAGTGATCCAATTCTTGAATGGTAACTCACGTGGTATAATAATATTACTCATGGGAAGAAAATTTAGGGATAGAATAATAAGAAATATGCCTAAGGAAGTAAATGATATGAACTTTGGATTCCAGAGTGTTTTTATGATCCTTGCTACTACCAAGTATTAGTTTTATCTTGTTCTGGGATAGGACCCTACCTAAATAAGTGAGTTAACAAATTAGCTTAAGAATTGAGGTAACCTTAAAGGTCACTTAAAAACTAGAGAGATTAAGTGCAAAAGCACATATATTGAGTATTATTCTTTACACCCATGTATACCATCTAGTAGGGACATGAGGAAACATTAGTAAGGAAGTAACTGATAAGATGGGACCAGGCCTAGATGGGAAGGTCTCGATGAGCCTAATGAAAGAAATAGAAGGAAAGATTGTGTGTGCCCTAAGAGATGAAGGATATTTGAGAGATTTTTTTTAAAGGATATAATGTGCTTGGATATCATCAAAAGAAACCTCAAGTAGAATTGTGATGAGATAAAATAGAGTTATGAAATCTCAATGAAACCCTTGGGAAGAGTAGGGCTACAAGTCAATCCAAAGATCTTGTAAGATGACTATAGGTATATAAAATTAATGAGGATGAGGAAAGATCATATGATAAGTGTATAAGGCCCATAGAGGTCAGGAGAAGATCATTACAAAGGTACATGTGCCCTAGAAATCTTGACGAAATGGCTAAGGTTGATGATATATGAGATGTGTACAAGAAGACTTATGATAATGTGTGAATAAGAATATTAAATAGGAGTTATACTTATTACTCAAAAGCTATAAGGAAATATTTTCCTATAGGTGAGCATAGAATAAAGAAAATGGTGGTATTCATGGTTTATAATCATGTGGGGAATGATTCAATATGGATCTAAAATTAAAATGGTAATGTGTGATGTACCATCTCTACTCTTGGAATGGGATGAGCTTTGTATTTGGACTTCATCCAAATGCTTATTTCATCCTATTATGAGTGTAAGTGATGAGACACTGAGGTGTCTCTGAATTGGCATAACTACGCCCTGCTTGGTACTAAAGTACCTCTGAATTGGAGTAAACACTCCTATGAATTGGCAATAGATGCCTCTGAATCATCCCGAGACTAACTGAATGAGGACTTATCATATAATGTCTTATGTGAAGGTTTAACTTAATTATCTTAAGTCTAAACTTACTTAATTCTAAATCTAAACTAAAACTAAATACTGATAACTAAACTTTACTAAATTATAAATCTAAACTTATCTTATACTAAAATTGAATACTGATAACTAAGTTTTGAATATAAATATGAATCTGGATGTAATCTGAATATCTCAGAAGATTTGTCTGACTTATTTGTTGCCTTGAAATTATCCTAATAAGAATTGAAATCTTATTCAACTAAACTGAATCTGTAATCTAAATTTGAATCTTTCTCTTAAATTGTGAATCAAATCTTAATCTAAGTTTTTAATATAAATATGAATATGTATCTTAATTACTGAATAATTAAAATTGGGTTTGATATTCTTATAAGGTATGTGAATCTAATTTATAATTACTCACAATGAGTGATCTAAATATAAAATCTGAAATCTAGAATGTTCTTGTCTGAATAAGTTCTTATTCAAAACTCTTATTTAATAGATCACTCAATTCAATTCTAATATTAGATATATGGCATGTGTGTCTAAAGGATTCAGAAATAAATAGAACAATAAATTCTAGGAATCTAAAGGTGGCTAAAGTTTCTAATCTAATATCCTCATAAAACAACTTCAAGTGAATATCATCTGACTAATAAAAGCATTATTGGATATGAGATGAGCATTAATTACTAAATCTCTAAAAGTAACTCAATCTCTAAGTAACTTTGCATATGGGTAGGCTGAATCACAATAAAAATGAAATTCAATGGACATGAGCCACTAACCTTTGATGTTGATAATTTCCTTAGTGCATTCTTAATTCCATTTTTCCATAACTTAATCATCCACACATCAACAAATATCTATAAGTCCATGTATATTCTCCCTTTTAATTTCCATATTTAAATCTCAAACTCCATCATCCTTAACTCCTTAACCCAAATTAGGGTTCTGGTTTAGGCTAAACATATATATGATCTAAAGACACCTTAAAATCTTGGCATTGAGAATATATCCAAAAATCACATTGTAAAATCACTATAGGCTTCATACTTAAATAAGTCATAATAATCACATAATGTACTAATATGTGAACACCCTGATCTATGACCAAAGAAAAACTTCAAAATATAAATATTTTTCCCTAGTTGTTGTGATTCATTTAAAATTTTCCCTAGGTTCTCAGAATCTATCTTTACTTTTGTGATTCGTGAAGGACAACCGCAACACAATTTTGGCCTATTTGCATAGGAGGATTGTGAGCTATCATCCTTGTTGACCTTGACAAGGCCAATATTTATAATCATCAAACTCACATGATTGATTTATAAGGTCAGTAGATCAATAGGTTTTTCTTAACGATTCATATCACTACTTTTTTGTACAAAAACATAACGTTAATTAAAAATAGGCATAAATATAATATTATTTCATGAATAATCCTAAATAACTAGTTGGATACTTATCCTATTGCAGGGTGTTTAAAATGTCACATTATGAACCTATCCTAGTTGACTCACAAATTGAATCTGATGACTTAATTGTTGATTCTGATGGTGTTGCCAATTCTTTACCTCTTAGAAAAAAAATGAATGTGATTCATGGAAACACTTTGACATTCTTCCTATCGGAAGTGTGTCTAATGTTACAAATAATTTTAGAAGGGGAAAGTGTAAACATTGTGATACAATAATAATCATTGACAGTAGATATGGTACAACAAATATGAATCGACATGTTAGACAAATGTTATTGACAACTTCGGTAAATAACGGGAGTTTGGTTACAAGGTCATCTAAGTTAAACCAGGAAGAATTTCTTGAGATGCTAGCAAAAGCCATAGTTCAACATGAGCACCCATTTCATTTGTTGAGTAGATTGGGTTGAGGAGGTGTTTGTCTTACCTGAATCATGAGGTAAAACATGTGACAAGGAACACCGCTAGGGCTGATGTGCTAAAATTATTTTGAAAAAAGAAACAAAGAATTGAGGTAATGCTTAAAAAGATCCCTAGAAGGATATGTCTTACTCTTGATTTATGGTCATCATTGTGTTAGGATGGTTCTTTATACATAACTGCATATTTTATTGATAGTTCTTGGAATTTACAAAATATTCTATTAATTTTTTTCACCTACCTCCACGGTTCCACCACATAGTGGCATTAACATATGTGAGAAGGTTTCTTTCTTATTAAATGAATGGGGAATGGAACATAAATTATTTTCTATCACTTTAGATAATGCAAGTAATAATAACACATTTGTGGAAATTTATAAAATTCAACTTGATTTGAAGAGTGCATTGGTGTGCAACGGAAAATATCTTCATGTCAGGTGTGCTTGTCATATTTTAAATATCAGTGTTCAAGTTAGGGATTAAGGATATTGAACCTGCAATTATGAAGGTTAGAGAAAGTGAAAAATATTTTCATGGGTCATCTGGTCGTATTAAGAAATGGCAAGAGGTTGTGAATTAACTGAACATCCCAAGTAAATGAAAATTGGTCCAAGATGTGGCCACTGGGTGGAATGCAACATATGAGAGGCTTGATTGTGCTATTGTATATCGATGTGTTTTTGTTCATCTTGGCACGAGTGATAGTAATTACAAGAATTGTCCCACTTTGGAAGAATGGAGTAAAGTAGAAAAATATGTAAGTTCCTAAAATTATAATATGATGTGACCAAGGTTTTTTCTAGAAATAAATATCCAGCTAAAAATTTATTTTTCCATGACGTTTGGCAAATCCAACACATGCTTAAGGAAGAAGCCAATAGCATGGATCATTTTACAAAGAACATGGCTACAAAAATGAAGGTAAAATTGAATAAGTATGGGGGAGATTGTTATCTTATTTTGTGCATGGTTGTTATTTTAGACCCAAGATACAATATGAAGTGTGTTGAATTTGCATTTTCTAAAATTTATGTAGAGGAATCACATGTAAAGGTTTTGGAAGTTCAAAGAAATATTCATGATTTGTTTAAGCATTATAATACAAATTATTCTTCTTCAAATCAAGACACATCTTTAGAGAATCAAGCTTTACACTCAAGCATGGGAATTGAATAACCTATTGATGATCCATATTTCTTTATAAATATTTATGATGATTCAAATTTACAACATAATTATTTTTTTCTTTAAAAAATTTATTATTGACAATATGTGATTTGGGATATGACACCTTTCAATGCCAAGATGACATTGCCCAAGAAAGGAAATCAGAGCTAGGTCACTACTTAGATGAACCAACCATGAATGGAAGGAAATCGATTAATATTTTAGAATTTTGGAAGTCTGTCAAATATAGGTTTCCTCAACTTTCTATAATGGCTCATGATATCCTCAGCATTTCAATATCTTAAGTTACTTCAGAACAAGTCTTTAGCATGGGAGAACGAGTGCTTAGACCTGCAAGGAGTTTACTTTCCCATGAGAGTGTGGACACCCTAATATGCACTCGTAACTACCTATTTGGACTGAAAGGTAGTCCTTTGAGAAATTTTTTAATTCATTAGTTCTCAATTCATATATATAATTGACTTCTTTATCTTATACATCCATAGAAAAAGTGCATGGTGATCTTGATGATCTTAGTGACAAGCTGGAGGATCTCTCACATCCAGGCTCTTTTGATTGCAATGAAATTCTTGATAAAATTATGGTATGCAATCATTGAAATATATATATTTGTGGAAAAAACTGAAATGACTAATGTTTCTAATAATATGCTTCATTCTAATTTTCAGGTTCATGCTTCAAAGGAAGGACGATCTTACTCGCAACTACTTTTTTGTTGTTTATAAAATGAAGGAATCTTACTAGAAAATTTCTTAATGTTTAGATTTGTTGTGTTTGTTGTATTGCATGGACATGTATGCCTTTCTACTCTTTTATTTTCTACCATGTGTAAGTGAAGAAAGTGTGACTATGTGACATAGATGATGTTTTATCTTTAGCATGATATATATTGTTGTTGTGTTGGTACTTGTATGTGTTTAGTTGATAATGATGATTTTTTGTTGTGATCATGATGCTCTCTAATTAAAAAAAAGACCAATAATATTATAGCTGTCTACTTTAGTTGTCTTCATTATAATGAAATTATTTACAATCATATAGACAAATCTATGTTTTTTTTATAAAATTCAAGTTCAGGTCTGAGTTTGGTTCTGGGTTTAGTATTTTTAATCCAGGTCAGTTCGGGGTTGAAAGGCTTTGAAAAAATCTGGGTCTGGTTTCGGGTCCAGGTTTGACAGTCAGAAATCTGGGTTGGCTTCTCCTACCCGGAACCAATTTTTTGACACCCCTAACTGCTCACCATTATTGTGTCAATAAAGTGGTTTTGATGTGAGAGTAAGAATGTGTAAGGCATAAATGATTAGTAATTTGAAAAGGATGGTGTTGTATCTATAACAACATGTGAACTTTTTTTTGCTTGAGTATTATTGAAGTCATGGGATAAGATGCATATGTGATATTGAGATACATGGGATTGGAGATCAACACATGAAATGATCGTGATGGGTATAGTTGGGGTACGTGAAGAGGTGGGTGTGGGAGTCAAAAGGAAATTAGCTTTATGTGAAGTATTAGGATAAGTAAAAGATCTTGGTATAATCATATTGATAGATCTAACAATGAAGATAAACATGTGTGGTTTGTTTGTTGTAGTTGCCTCTTATTGAAGAGAAACCACGATTATCCATTTTGAATGACTGCTTATAAAACAATATTAATTTTTGAACAAAAATGTTGGAGGTTGTAAAAAGTTGATTTTTATTATCAAAATAAACTAAAATGAGAAAAAAATATTTGGAAAACATGCAAGACAAAATCTAACCATATATCAAATTCAATCTTTTTTTTTTGAGCAATCCGAACATCTTCATTACTGAAAAGCCATACGAAATCTACATATAGGAAAAGTGATTCTGAAATTACATACAACCAAGAGCAAGGCTATCCGATCCCCAAAACTCATATTGGAATGATAATAGAATGCTTCTGCATTGATCTCTTTTCCACTAGGCTGACATAAGTAGCTTTTCATAAGAGATTCCTTCAACCTGAGCATAGATCGGAAATGATAAACTTGCAAATGAAAAATATATAGACCAGTGTTTTCCGCAACATGCAAAGCCATAGACCCAGTAGTGAATCCGAACAGAAGAAATCGAGGCCAACAAGGGCCAAGACTCATAGCTCCCAAACAGAGAGAACAACAACGCCAACAAGCAGCGACAACAACGCCGACGAGTGGCGAGAAACGGATTGAATAACCTACATCAAAGAAAACAAGAAAAAAAAGGGAGACCCGTGAAGAAGCACGGGGGTGGGGGGTCTCGACTGTCATAGGGATTGACGATCAGGGCAAGTCGCCCACTCTCCCCTCCACCCCAGCGAGCCAAAGGACCACTAGGGCATGCCGCCCAAACCACCAGCACTGCAACCTCAAGATCCGTGGCCGAGTACCACCGTTGAGAAGGATGGGTCCTAGATGAAAAGCAGGCGAAGGCTCTGATCGTTGAAGCACTTTGAGACAGCTGAGGAAGAAGAAGCCCAGGGGGAGAGGGAACGCTGCGCGTAGGCAGGCAGCCTCCCCCCCGAGTAGATTCGGCGACGGGGCAAGCCCTAGATCGCGGGAGCTAGGGAGAGAGCCGCCGCTAGGACAAATGTAGCTATCTGGTCCACCCGGTTATCAAATTCAATCTTGTTACTAGTTTACTGCGTAAAAAGTTGACTTAAAAGAGAAGCAGGCATATATATCTCTATTTATATTAGATGATGTGATCTACTCTCTTATAGATAATTATCTTACATAAAAAGTTACATATATGCATGTAGCTTCTTCAAGGTATTTTATATTATATTTTGTTATAAAACATATTACATTGTACATAATAAGGTAGACAAGTAAAATTTAAGTCAAGTAATTTTTTTGGTTGCATATAAATACATCTTGATTTTTGAAATAGTATTCTAAAAAAATAATTTCTTGTTTATTATCTATTTTCTTTTTCAAATCGAGGTTTCAATAGTTAAAGTGTATTAACATTGTTCAAACAACACAAATACATTCAATATTGATAAAAAATAAAATATATATATTTAGATAGTCACAACATCAATGCAAAATATTTTGAAATCTTACTTATCCAAGTTAAAAAATAAAGTGTTGGAAGTATTTTGGTTATTAAACTTATAGATAAAATGATGATATACAATGTGATGGAAGGTAGACAACAAGTTTTAGATGGCAAACCGAATCTTATAGAATAGTAACTGTATAGACTTGGGAGTATTGAGATTACTATGCATACTTTTTTATATCCACTTTAGAATCTATATAACCTCTGGAGCAAAGAAACTTAAAATATCAAATGAACAAGCATTTAAAACATGTTGATTGTCTTGTCATTATTTTTCATACTTAACAACTTTGACTTAGCCAACTTTATGGGATGCCTCTCCCGCAATAGGATTTTCCACCCTCAAGCATTCCCATGAAGAAATTCATGTCAAATCCATGCACAAGTGATTGATTCCAATCCATTCAAAATCAATATAGTGGTCTAAGTGTCGACCTCCCCTCCCCCGTATCTGTCAAAAAGATCACACATGTCTCTTTCTTAGTACCAATTCCCACTCATATGTGTACATTAAAGAGAACATGCTAACATGGTCATGCATGTGCATAAAGCCTAGGAGCTCTCTTCAATGAACTGCATGCTACCAGAAAGTATAAAAGCGCACATTACATAGTATACCTCATCAACTCCAAATAAAAGAATCAAAAAATGATGTCTGAGAATGGTATGGTACTCCACTTATGAATAAGGAGGCCTAGTCCATCAATAATAATGATAAGAAGAAAATCATGAGCATGATCAACTTGAAGGCGCACACAACTACTTTCTACCTAACAATCATGTCCTTCAAATTCTCTGTCTTGAACATTTTTTCTTAAAAATACACTTGATAGAGGATTTTAGAATTTACAGGGGGGTCGATGTTGTACTTGTTAGAAAGACATTTAAAGTTGAAAGACAAAATCTTGACATGAAGACAATTTAAAACACAACCAAAATTAGACTCCATCAACAAATCGTGTTGCTTCACAAGATGCAATCCTAAAGCATCTAAGATGGGTCTTGTAGGCCAAAAATGTGATGAGGAAGTCTTTATTGCAAAAGGAAATACAAAAATAACGGCTAAAGTTAATCTTGGTAATGTGGTTCAGCCACTAAAACCAATGATCCTCATTTAAAAAATCTAGACATTAAACTAGTTTGTATATAATGTAAATGTGAAATTAGTTGTTCTAGATATCAACCTAACAAATAAACTATCAACAAATGTAAAGATAACCTATTATAAAAATAGTGCTTCCTAACTTACTAGAATATTTCACTAATAGATATATACAAAATGAGTGGGTATGATAACTTCCTGAAGGCAACAAAGATGTGAGAGTAGCGATCATTTAGCTATTTTTTCAACTAATGGTTAATTTGATTCTATTAGTTAGATAATTTGAGGTTTAGATACTAACTGTTAACCTCAACAAAATAGTTTAGGTCAATTTGATTAAGATGAAATTTTACATTATGTAATGATCAATTGTGGTAGCATAGTAGTATCATATAAATATTTAAGAATACAAAGTTTTACTAAAAGTTTATTGAGAAATATAACTTGAGAGCTTTTGTAGAAATCAAAGTACAACTATTTAGGTATGTATAGATGTTGGATAGTTTTCCATAGATAATTCATGACTAATTAGTTAAATTACTAAACCAAACAACAAATTATTATTAATTCATTCATTAATTTTAAATGATTGAGCGTAACAAATTGATCGTGCTAATTATAATGTCAAATAAAATTATCTATAATCAAGTTTACTATTTTGTTCAGTTACATCTAAATTGTTGTAAACCCTATGTGGGAGTCTGTGATATTTGAGAAATAAAGTAGTAGGTAACAAGTAGAAATAATGAATTTTTTGAGATACTTGTGATATAGTGGGGAATAATTTAAATGCTAGGAAGTAAAATAAGTTAATTTATGAGAAATTATGTCAAGAAATACTTTCATTTAATGGAGAATATAACCTTAAGATGTTGTGTGCTTTCTAAAATTGAAATGCCTCATGAAAATTGTAAGTATCATCATGCAATAAAAAAATGTGATATTTATCACCTAGTCATCATTATGATTAATAAATAGTCATGGATAACTTTTCAATTATAAATGTGTTACAAGAAAAGTGTATAATCACAAATGTGTTCAAAAAATATTGAGAAGGTAAGAAAAAAAGGAGAAAGTGGTTGAGTTTATCATGGTGAAAAGGAAAAATTAATTTTGTTATTATGTATGCATTTCACTCTCTCTTGGTATTTTTTCATATTTAATTAAAAAGAAGTGGTGATAAGTTAATGAGTGACAAATTTAACAAATTTTAATTTTTAAGTAGAGGAGAAGACACTAAAGCAACAAGGGATAAAAATACAAAAAAGTGAATTTTTTTAGGAGGAGAGGGAGTCAGTATTTTGATACACTTGACATCCAAATAACTAAAATATATAAAATATTCTAAAATAGCATGATTTTAGTTAATGAAGTAAACACAATCTTTTTTTGGTAATATAGATATATTATAAATGTAGCTCTCATGCCACGATGTTTTGTCTTATGCATAAAGTATAAAGTGTATTATGAAAAGATGAGTACATGTATCAATCTTGCACAATTTTCTTAGGTTGTAGTTTTATATTGTGCAAAACATAAAAATGGAAGTAATCATGATAATGGGGGGAGAGGCTTTAAGAATTTCCAGATAATCAAGAAATTTTTTCCTTCAATGCTTTATGTCAAAGAAAAAACACAAGTCAATTTTGAGTAAGTACAATCAAGAGAGGATAGAGAGAAAAAAGTGGGAGAATCATTGGAATTAGTGACTTGACAATTAATAAGAGAGAAATTCGGAGGATAGTTGAAGGGAGGGAACATATAAACTATTTTATGTAGATGATATTTATTAATTTCAAATCTTAAATGCATATTTAAAGAAAGACTTCAGGAACTATTTTATATACGATGATGTGTTTAAGAGAGTCATAGACTATAATTCATGTGTTAGTCGGGGATAGAGACTTCAAAATTATTTTATAAATGACGTTGTTTCTGAAAAGAATAAAATTTGCATTTTTTGTAGGAAAACTTAAGATTCCATTTCAAATAGAAGATGTTGTATAAGTAGAAAAAACTACAGTTAAATAGGAAATAATATATCATTGATAATACATGTAGTGAGAGAAAATCATTGAGAGGCATGATATAAATGAGTGAATAGAATAAGAAAATAAGTGGGTATCATTATATAAGTGTTATTTGAGTAATTGGGTATTGTCTAGAAAAAAGAAAAATGCCATTAAAACTAGTTTTTCATCAAAATTTCTCTTTTTTAGTAGTATGTAAGATAATTTTTTTAATAGTCAACATACATTATATAAGGATATCATACATGAATGGGTAAATAGCTAAAGTAATTGAATTTTTAGAGAGAGATGGAGAGACATAATCACTTTCAACATTAAATTTCACATTTTTACCCCAACTCCAATCGATATTGTAGATAGAATAACAATGGTCTTAGTAATTTATAATGTGGTACTGGGTATCCTATATATAAGAGTTGATGAAAACTTGGATACACTTAAGTGGGTAAATGGATCCTCACATAAGTGTACACCATGCCTAAGCCCGGTTTAATATTGACCACATATATACTAACACCCCCTCAAGCTGGATAGTAGATGTTGTGTGGTTGTGACTTGACATCCATATACTGAAAAGGCATTGGAGGAAGTGGTTTGGTTAGGATGTCAACAACTTGGTCACTAGTTTATATGTGAGGAGTCACATCTTTTTTGCTTTGACTAAGTCCCATACAAAATGGAAATTGACCCCTATGTGATTTATATGCTCATCATATACTAGATTATAGGGTATGTGAATAACATCCTGGTTGGGACAATATAGAGGAGTTGGAGTCTAAACAAGAATTCTAAGCTCTATTAGAATAGATTGTACCCGATATAGGTCAAAACATGCACGTGACATATCCCCACATTTAGGTTTACTACTGGAGTGAGGAACTACAAATTGTTTTACTTCTCCGTGCTACTAGATTATTGAGTAACATTATACAGAAACCAAATATGGGTTGGTGATCTTGTGCATGTCCTACCAAATCTACTTCTGTGTATCTAGAAATAGAATGATCTTTTCTTTAGGGTTCTTATAGAATAGTACTCTTCCTAGAGGTAAGATAGCATAGGATGTGTTGGATGGTGCACCAATGAGCTTCAAATGGTGCAATCATATGTTGATTGACTACCCCAACAATATAAGTGATGTCTTGTCGAGTGATTGTTAAATAATCAACTTATCAACTATTCAAAGATGCTTTTCTGGGTTCAAAAATAGGTTCACTATCAATGGACCCTTTGTGTGATAATCCATTGGAATAGAGATAGATTTAGCATCTCTCATATACATCTCTTGAAGTAGGTCCTAGGCATAGATTATTTAGGATAAGTTTATCCATGTAGAGGAGAGAAGGACCTCTTTTTTGAGGAAGTACTATAGAATTTCCTATTCCTTTGCATGGAAATAGGCGTGTAGTGATTGTTTCATGTTGTAGATGCTAGTTTTGTCACTATCCTTGATCACATGACCATCAAAATAGATAGAAAGGGAATTTTCCCTCTTGTGGAATTTGAATAGAAAAATGTATAATCTATATTCGACCTTTGAAAACCTAATTTCTGAAGGAAAATGCTGAGTTAATTGAACCAGGTTCTCGTTGTTTGCTTAAGTCCATTCTAAAGCATTTATCTAGAAGACTTTGTGAGAAGTCTCTTTCTCGACAACAAAGTTGGGTGGTTGTTGCATACAGACATCTTGTAGGATATAACCATGTAGAAAATCATTCTTGATATCCAAAGTGGACAAGTGGTTTGTTAAACTGAAGTACTAAGGAAATGAGAATGTAGATAGAGGCAATCTTTGTTGCTTGACAGAATGTCTCTCCACACCAAATGTTTGAGTAGAACCCTTAGCAACTTGGTGCACCTTTAGTCACTCAATAGAGACATTCAAGTGGTATTTTACTGAGAAAACTCAGTGACGACCAACAATATATTTTTTAATGATAAATCATCCAGCTCGCATGTATGGTTGCCACATAAATCTTGCATCTCTTCCAACATGGCCGATTTTCTTCCAGGATGTCATTAAGCATATCTTGGATGTTATGGGATAGTGGTATCTAGGATGATGAAAAAGGTAGAAGAAACAACAGAGAGGTTCACTAGACAATATGTGTTAGGGTACTGATCTGATACCATGTGGATAGAATATAAGTACTCTTGTTAGTTTATAATGAAGTACTCATTATCCTATATATAGGAGTCCAGAAGTATAAAGTACAATTAAGTGGGTAAATGAATCCTCACTAAAGTGTAGTTATATCATAACAGAATCTACAAATACACTGGCACGAGCTCTATCGACCATTGAACCACTTATAGTAACACATTTACTAAAATTTGAGTTTCCAAGAAAGTCAATTTCAAGGAACATAACTAAAGTTGTAGAAAATATGCTCAAGTGATTGGATTGGAATTTAAAATTTTAAATCATTTGGATGTTCTTAGAGTGAGAGTTCTAGACACGTCTTTATAATGTAGTCATCCTTGTCATTGATAAATTTGATTTTTATTCCTAAATCAATCAAATGTACAAAGGGTGTTATGTTTAGGAGAGTAATCCATGCTTGGAATTCAAAGAGAATTGATGAGTGTCAGGAAAGAAACATATATTTGTATCTACCACTACACAAAATCCATCAGATGTTGAATCAATGTAAATTTCTAGCTTACATCTATGATAGCATATACCAAATGAAAAACAACAATGATTCCACCCATAGATTGCATTCTTTTGTTTAACCCAACAACTTATGCATGAGATCGTTTGATAGGAAACATGGTGAAGTGGTCTCCCTTGAAGAGATATGAAGGGTCCCCCGTGGCAGAGAGAAAAGGACAATGATTTTATACTAAATCAAACTAAATGGAAGGTTACGATAGCAGCTTGGTATGGACACTAGACAACTAGTTTGATAACAATGGCCGATACATGATTTGCAAACAAAGCACAAGTGAGCAACCTGTCACTAGGGAAAGAGAGGAACTTGTTTTTGCTTGATTGTTTCCCAAAATTTGGAAATTCCATTATATTCATACTTATTGAAGTCCAGAAAGTTCCACATAAATTACCAAGTACCGATCGCTAATATTATTTTGGAATTTAGTTCCCAAAATTTTTGGTCCAATTACAAGGTGGAATGAATAGGTCATATTTGTCATATACAAAATGGTAGATGAAATAATTGAGAGGGAAACTAAAGAAGCAAATGGTGGGATGTAGACGGGCTATTTCATATGAGATTTATTCTTTGTGAAGAGAAAATGATGTGAAGAGAGGCCATTAATGTTTCAATGAATGTTATGCTTCCATGATAAACTAAATTGTATCGCACAACATTAAACCACCCTGCATATAATGGTGACTGTAATAGGTAGAGGAGACTGGTGAGAGATAAATAAAATTTTGGGAAAAGGGACAATAAGAGTGAGAAGAGATAGAGGCAAGGAGTGTCACTTCCAGAAAAGGAAGAATGCTCGGCTACTGCTAAAGGAGAACAAAAATCATCTATTCAAATTGGTCACAATGGTAAAATTTTTATTATGACAACAAAATCATAATAAGGACATCACAATCACTCTTTTTATAGTAGTATAAGTATATCAAGATTGATACCTTGAATGAATTTTACTTGAGGGATCAAATTTGGTGTAGCTTTCAAAGATATTGGATAAGACCTTTAACTTACAAGTTGAGCACATTATAATTAGTGAAGCCTCTATGAAACCTCGACTAACAATTCATCAAATTTTTTATTAGTGACTATGGGTAAGTTTTGAATTTTAGTAGATCTTATTCTTAGCTCATGTTACAAAAAACTTTAAATGCCATTAGATATGCATTCTATATTGGTTTTTTGGATTGAAAAATTGCAGCATTTATTTTTCCTATTGGTACATTTACCAATCAAAGTTGGATTTGACACGTACCACAAATTTAGTAGAGATAAAAAAATTGAGGGATTTTCATAATTTAAAAAAATCTAGGATGAACTCTATTTGTAAATACCAAAAAATAAACATAAACCTTTTATTGATGAGTTTTATGACACATTGAACATATCCTATACTAAGACATCATAGTTAAGTTTTAACCTATTTAAATACCACAAAAGTAGAAAAATAAGTGAAGGCTTACAAGGAATGATTCCCTTGTGAATTATCCATATGTAAATAATAAACTAGAATATGTAAATAGTGGAAGAATGTTGTTCATTTTTGATAGAATTTATATTGCCATTCTTATTGAGTTTACCATTTTGCAACAAGAACTGTATAAAGGAGAAGACTGATATTCCCAACAGTAACCTACCTAGAAGAGAACACATGTAAAGGGCGACTAGGAGTAATGTGTGTGTTGTGTTTTGGTGATATGAAATGAAGGTTTATGGGTTTCACTCTTCTAAGAGTGATATCTGCTCATTCTTTATTCATTGTGCAAAAATTTTGAATGGTTCCCCAATGATACAATGCTAGGATATCTAAGGATTTATGCTATTGTGGTGGATCCCTAAATTTCATGCATTAGGTGGTTCTATCACTTATAAGAAATTGAAAAACAGTACCTACATTTAATTGAATGAAGAAACATTAGCGTGGTTGGATGAAATTGGTGGCAATGCTTTGGCCACATTATGGCCTGGGGGACATGTGCCCTACTAAGGCATTTTAGGTGTGCATTCTTATATATAAATTTGTTTAAGATTAAAAGGAAAATATTAGTTGTTTCCTACATGGTGTCTATATAAATGTTTTCCCGTTAATTGTCCCCCTTCATGGAGGTTCCAACTCTTTCACAGATTGGTGGTGTGCACATTGTGACTATTGCTACTACATAATCCAGTTGAAATATTAACTAGAATTATAGATGACAATTTTTTTTATAGAGGGCATGTTTGGTTGCCAAGATTTCTTTTGTATTTTTGAATCCTAGAGTTTTGAATAGCATAGGAGAGATGCATTGTTGGATATTAAAAATTATGCACACGTAATTATTAAATTTGATTAATCATATTTGGTCAAGTTCATTATTAAAGTATAAGTCTAGTTTACTATATTTAATACAGATTTTTTGGAACAATGTGTTTGATTTGTTAGTTTCTTAAAAGTTGTAAATGCTAGATCATAGATACCATTAAATACTATTTCATATATAGTACATATAGCTATAGTTGTACTTTAGCTGTGTTCAAATTGATTTTGGGTTAGTTATATGTCATATGAACATCCTGGTCAATGTAAAGTTGCTCAACCAGAGTTGGATTTTTTCAATGTGGTAGACTTGGAACCAGAGCCAATTTTGTAATGTTCAAACTGGAACTCATTCCAAATTTTGTATTTTAATATATTTTATGCAAATACTATTTAGATAAATAGTATTTTAAAATTAATTGTTTATTAATAACTTATTATGAAGTCATCATTATTTATAGAAATAAGCAACTTAGTATGCCTTCAAGTATTAATAATTAAGCAATTCTAGTGGTGTGTTCCCTCTTAGAACTTGAAATGTATGTTTTTTGTTTAACTTATTCCCACGACCCTAGACTCTAGTAGACTAGTCCTACAGACTAAGACTACACTCTATTGCATGTTTTGTCCTCGCTCATCCACAAAACATGATAATTTACCAACATGTCTTCCATCCTAGTGATATCTAGGGCTAATCATGCTTAACTATAAAGTTCTTAGTGATGGATTCCCTCAAAAGGAGGAATAACTTGTTGTAATGGGTAGCTCAAGCATTCCTATCGGTACTACTTAATCTGAGGCCTCAAATCCTTAGATCTTAAAATCTCCCCACATAGTATCTTGATGTCCTTGTCAAATCTCATATATATATATATATATATATATGCATGCATACATACATATTTACATACACACACACACACACACACACACACACACATATATATATATATATATATATATATATATATATATATATATATATATATTCCTTATATTCTCTTCCCAGTGCTAGTGTAGACCCAGAAAAATCCATGTACACCAAATAGTCATTCACAACTACCATTGTAAGGGTGGTTCCATCAATGTGAATAGTTGTTTCCAACATGCCTAGATTACACATGTTGTAGATCTATTTTACCCAAACCCACCTCCCCTAACTTGAGATTTAGTGGCGATAGGGTTTGGATAAAAATGGATATGTGATAAATGGTATCAAAGCCAATCACATAGGCCTCTAGGCATATTTAAGTCCTAATACTTGTTATGTAACTAAGAAAAACTGAGATCCATAATGGTAAAACTAAGGTCATAGGTTTGGTTGTAAACACAGTGATTTTGGATAGTAATCACCTTTCTCCTAGCTGTGGTGGTCGAGGTTCCTCTACACACCTACCTACCAAAAGTGAATCCAACGTTGGATTATAATTTTTCCCTCAAAAACTTAGAGAGTCTTCTAGAATCTCATATCTTCTTTAATGACTAAACCAAGCCACCTATTAGATTAAGATTAGTTAGTCTTCTCATATCATTCTCTTTCATGACTAATGCTCACAATGATCTCTCTATTATGGGTATATTAAGGATGTGATACAAAAAAATACAAATAAATTCATAAAAGTGACTATGAAATGATGATAATTCTTTAATATTATGATAAAATTGCAAAATACAATAATGAGGATTGCTTATTTAAGTATCTTGTAGATGACTTATAAACTCATGTAGGTCTGGATAGCAATCCTGGAACCAAGACCAATGACAAGGGCAAGGAAAAAACATATAGAGGGGAACACAAATAGCTTGATGAAACACTTGCCAATAAGCCTATGGCAACTGGGGAGTGGGATGAGAACATGTGTGTTCATATGGATGCTATGAAAACCCCCAATGACACATAATCCACTGGTACTACCTAGGGGTCCTAAGCTGAGAAACTTGAGCTCAAACCCTAGGGCTCTCACCATCTCTGACTTACTTAAGTAAATTTCTTATACTTTCTCTAGTGAAGATGAGGTTATTGGCTTGGATAAATCTGATGCATGAATTATTTTCATAGATAAAACATTTAGTCTCCTTATATGCCCTAAACATGCCAATATCACCTATACTACATACCAATTAAGGGGTCAACCAAACTATTATGGGAGAATTACATTCATTCCCAACAAGTCATCCCCCTACATTGAAAATCCTTTAAGCCCATCTTCACAAACCATTTCATGCCTATATCTATGAGGACGGAAAAAGAAACAAAGTTTTATAAACCCACCTAGATAAACCTTTTTGTTGATGACTATGGTAGAAGTTTGTATCTCTTGGAGCATCATGCCAATGCTTTCACTTAGATGGACATGATTGACCATTTCTTGGATGGACTACATATCACTCAACATGCCTTTGTTTCTTATTCTTAACCAACCCCCTTTCAAGATTCATATGACTGATCCCTTTCTATGTAGAGAACCATGGGAATGGGAAGCAAAAAGGTGCCTAACCTATCTTACCTAGGTTTCACTAATGTGGTACTTGTGGTCCCAGAACCCAAATGAAACCCCAAAATAACAAGAACAAGGGAACATGTAATGGCAACAGAGAAATGTTGTCCGCAAAATAATTCAGGGAAGAGGCAACAACCAACAACATAGACTTGGCCAGATTTGAATAAATGACAACAAGTAAGGTACAATCCCTAGATGCACCAACTGTGGTACCTATCACCCCAATCAGTTGTATTTCACTAATGAATGGATATTCATCCTAATTTTAGTTGCATTATTAGTTAATTTAGCATTTAAATAGCTTAGTTTTCATTAGAATGGCTTTGTTTTGATCCACTTAGGTTTTATGTTAATTTGTAGGAATTTGATACTTTTCTTGACTCCCTTTGCAGGGTTTTGAATTCTATCACTCTACAACAAGTTTTCCTAGGGGTCCCGCTGGATTCGAGAGGAGGAAACATCTCACAGGAAGTGGGGAAGTGCCCCGGACTGAAACAAATTTTGAGAACTTTCAGAAGGTAGACCGATACACAAAGATTATGCCTGAGACCAAATTTGACCTGTCGATCGACATGACAATCGACCTTCAAAATCATCAGTTATCAAGTATCGACGTTGATGCTCGACAACCTTGTCGACCTTCCAAGTCAATGACCCATCAACACATTGGTCAACACTCAGAATGTCGACACTTAGGAGCTTGACATCATCATTTACTAGTAGCTGACATAAATTAGCAATCGATCCACTATTATTAACATGCTTGTCGATGACCCTAACTACCCCCACAGACCTATCGACCCTCAAGGTCGATAGCCTATTAACCTCCAAGACTGACATCCACGTTGACCCTCAAGGTCGACATAGAGATCAACTGACAAAAAATGGTCAAAATTGATGGAAAGAGGTTGTCATCCTCGACTCTATAAATAGGCCCCTACGTAGTCATACAACTAATCTAAAAATTCTAGAGACATAAACACTAAAATGTTGTCACTTAGATCAGAGAAAGGATGACACCTATTGACCAAGATAGTTCTATTGACCAAGCTTGTCGACACCTATTGGCCTCCAGCATAGATCAACATATCTCTTTCATCAACAACTCAAAGCCATCGATCCCCTTCTCCAAGATGATCGATCTCTTCCCTGAGCTGTTGTTCCTCCACCTACTTCCACTGCAAGCCAGGGTTAGTTCCTAGAAGACAAAGAAAAGTAAGGAAGTCAATCATTACACTCCATGCCGAGCCACTTCTTTAACCCTCACGATCGTGATGGTGTCCTCTTCCTTTTCTTGTGATATAAATCTCACCATGTGGAGGGAGTAGTCTTTTCAGTGGGGTGTGGGGACTAGCCCCTCTACCTGTTTCTTACAATTTCATTCATGTTCTAACTCTTGTATGAACTCATTTAATTCATATCCAATCATTTATTACATGTTTTTTTGGATTGATCAACTGCTTTACGTGATTTATTATAATCTTTTACTTTGAGAACTTCAATGTTTAAGATTTGAATACTGATTAGTTTTGGTTGACACCCTGATGAGAAATTCTGATACAAAGTCTCTGGAGTAGTGGATAGAGGATATATAAATAATGAGACATCGATCTTACATGAATATCTACTCATGCTCAGTTTTTGACGTTGAAAGGGGAAACTCCTATAACTCCAATTATATCTTCATACATGTTTGGATTTGAATGACTGCACAAATTCTAGTAGTGGCAGTGAAACCTAGTTCCACCCTAGTGTTTCCATCCATTGATAATTAGAATTTAAATCTAGCTCTTTTCATTCTTGCAATCTCATATTAATCAACTCAAACTCAACTTTTGTGATAAATACCAGTTCTTACTAAGTTACTTTGATTAGATAATTATAAAAAATGTTGTCCTTTGGGATTCAATCCTCAACTATTGTAAGGAGCGGGATCACCCCCTTACAAAAAGAAAATTAAAGAATTAACATCCATTCCAAACACACTCAAAGGTATGTTGGAATAGGTATAAGTTTTCCAAATTTATTATACTGGTATGCAAAAGAAAAAAGTGTATCAGTGAAATAAAAATAACTGACTATATTCAACTTTCATACAAGATTACACAAGTACATCAAAATCTCCCATTAGGGTTTACAACAAGATACAACAAAAAGGATCTAGATAGAGGGAAGTATAAAATACTTCAAATCTTGTCTCCAGAGCAACATCTCCAAGAAATGGGTCCATGTTGGAAGCTAAGTTCTCCTTGGTCATGTTCAACACCTCGATCTAAACTTGGTTGGTTGGAAAAACACCCAACAAAATGGAATGGAAAAGAAAGTATGTGTCAACAAATATGAATAGGATATCAAGGAAAAGAAAACATGTAAATAAAGGTTAGTTTTCATCATAAGATGAAGAGAATAAGAGTATGAGGCATAATCAGATATATGCTTTCCATATCAAGAAAAATAATAAAAGATTTGCATGCATGATAATTATGACTACCTTAACTAAGTAGGGTTGAGGCACCTACGAGACCTCAACCTATTGGTGAGGGGAGAATTAATACATTCCCAGTCACCTACACATATTTTTATGGGGGAGAATAAGACATTCCCCAGGGCAAATTAATACATGCCATATCTATGGGTGGTTGTACATAAGTACCACTACTATAGCTAAATAGTCCATAAAATCAACATGCTAGAAAAGAAATCATGGCAAGTAAAAGCATCATATCAATTAGAACATGGAAGTGGGGTACAAGACCCAAGAAAAAGAATATCTTACAAATTTTGAGGCAATTTAACAAAGAATCATGAAAAAAGGAAATAGGGTTCATATAGTGCCTCATTTGGGAATATAGGGTTTGGTTTGCAAATATCCCAGCTTAGGGTGTGGGAAATGCACATACATAAATAGGGATTGCACATACATAAAGAGGGATTGCACATACATAAAGAGGGATTGCACATACTTAAAGATGGATTGCACATACCTCTCTTATTGATATCAATTACTAATTTTCACCACTTTAGTTGAGTCCAAGTTCCACTTTTCATATTTTCAATGTATTAACATGTATTAGAGTACAAAATGCAATTAATGTATATAAACCCTAATTTTAGAACTTTTTATCAAAACTTGGATTTATATTTTGAAAATATCACCAATGAACTTATTAGGTTCTCCTGATCAAGAAAATATATTTTTATGTTAATTTTGGAGTTATGATGATTAAGATGTACTTTTTATGGATTTTATGCATTAAATTCATTTTACAAAAATCAACCTTTGTCAAACCATAAAATAATATCTTGAAAATATTTTTATTAGATAGAGACTAATTTTTCAATTCCAAAACATATTTATTTGTCAAATTTGGATAAGTGGATTAGAAGATATTAATTTTTCAATTCTGACCAATAGGAAATTGCCACATCATCAAACCGATCGAGAAAATTGAAGAGAGAGGGAGATGGAGAAAATACTATTTGACCCAAGATCGGGTTTGAAGTTGCATAGGTAACCAAACTAGAGCTTCTAAAGAAGGTAAAACAACAAGAAACCAAAACCCTAGAAGAATATGGTAAAAAGAGATGGAGATCATCGATTTTAAACATAGAAGCATGAGTTTTAAGCATGTAGTAAGAAATATATGAGAATGGAGTTAACAAAACTCACCTCTAGAAAGGTAAGAAGTCCAAACAGAAAGTATCCCAAGATTAGAATGTCTGGTTGCTCCAAGCCAAGCTCCTTTCTTGAGCAAAGATCACCTTCTCCACTTTAGAGGTGCAAACCCTAGCAAAAGAGCATGGACATGAGATGTTTTAGGGCTCCAGGTGGAGTTATACCATGTAATGTCATTATTACAACCTGTAAGAAGGTGGGAGGATACTAAAAGCATGAAAACAATGAAGGAAAGGAGGGTACTTACTAGTTTTGGTTGAAATCACCAAGGAGGAGCTTAAGAAATCCTAAATAGAGAAATTTGGAACCCTAGGAGCCTTCTTCACCTTGGGATAGAAACTTCATAGCCAAACATAGAAGGAACGATGCTCTAAGATGGGGGAAAGAGAAGGAGAGGATTGCTTCTTAGATTTGGAGGTGGGAAGGGGTAGGCATGGCTTTATAAAGAAGGGGGCAAGCATGAGGTGTCTATGGGACTTTCCATGTGTCCTTAGGCTAAGGCTTCATGGCCATGCAAGAGGATAGCTCCAAGGTCGGTCCTAAAATTCCTTGGAGACTTCTAGGACATCCCCACCATCCTCCATTCAAAGAAATAACCCCATTGGTTGATAGCTTTTAAAGATAATCTTATTTATAAAGAGGGTAATCCCTATAATGCCCTTGGAAAGTAACACCTTCAAACCAAGGTGCAACTAGGTGACCCATGATTAAAAAACTTGAGAATGGTAAGGGAATATCTAAATATTATAATGCATGTGACAATTTACACAGAAAACCTCTGAATTGGATAAATTGCATAAAAGTCCAAAATATGCATATAATTGCATAACTTGCACAAACAACATCCAAATTGACCAAACTTGAAACTTAATCTTGTCTCATGATTTCAAAACACCTCACAAGGTTATATAAAGGTTTAGAGTACTCAATTATGGTATTTAAGCTTGTTCAATACATTAAGTAAGGTTTGGGGCCTTACACTTCTAACATGGATTTATTTACCATTGTTCCACTAAAGCGGTGATTTTACATTTTAGATCCTTAAATAAGATTTAAACCGAGGTATTTGTGCATAAACCCTTCCATTGTTATAATTATTGAGCAAATGTTCATCAAACCACTATAAATTCCACAATTTAAGCATCAAGGCCAACAAGGATAGAAATGATAGGAAAATATTGGGAAAGGGCCAAAAAGAGAATATGTCGAGGTTTCAGTATGTTACAACTATACTGTGATAAGATCTGTCTACTTGTGGGTGGTGTTATTTCACTTTAGTTTTGGTAAAATCTAGGAAATATATTCCTAGTGAATTTGTAGTGCGATAATAGCCCAAATCATTCACATTTTTGCAAGGAAGATGGTCCCTTGCGGAACAGTTGTCCTTATCCTCCTCCACCATGGGCCAATAAGGGTGAATAACTTGATCACTATCAAGCCCATGTTTTACCCTTAATCATGAAGTGTCTGATGCAAATGGAAATCATTTAGTTAAATATATATTTAATTTTGATTCTTGATATGCTTAACAACAATAATTGAAAAATGAATAGTTGTCTTACACCTTGTAAATATGACCTAGTTGTTTTGAGCATTCATAATCACTTTGTAATAACCCTACTTGATTTTGGATCTTCTCACACTTTTATGTACCAAAGTATTGATATATTATTCAATTTGAAATTGAAAGATTTAAGGTATATAGTTGATGTATTGACCCCTAGTGGAAGGGTCTATACATCTTATCATTTGGCTGAAAATGTTCCTCTATATTATAAACACCATAAACTTGAATATGATTTCATATTACTTGATATGGAGGATTTTGACCGCATTCTTCAGATGGGTTGATCATATGAAAACCATGATGTCATTAAATGACATACTAACAATATCATTATCTCTAAACATGTTTCTCCTACCTTCACCAGCCCACTTAGAAAAGATAGAAAATGAAACTTTGCAATTTTGTTGTTGAAGATCAATCCATGATGTCTAAGGGGTGTAGAGCATACCTTACAACCAATTCCTTGGTCAATCATGATACATCTATTCTAGTCAATATAGATGTGGTGCATGAGTATCTGAGTATTAATCTATAGGAGCTTCCAGAGCTGCCTTTGACATGTGATGTTCAATTTTTAGTCGACCTTGCTAGCGGAACCACACCCAATTTACAAGCCCCGTATAGGATGAACCTGTTGAGATGTGTGAGCTCAAGAAATAGTTGCAAGAACTACTTGAATGCTTTTTCCACCCTAGTACTCTCCTTGTACTTGTGGGTTATTATCGTCGCTTCATTTCCAAACTTCAGCAAGGCAACTCTACCTCTCAACAAGCTGACCCACAAAGGGGAATATTTCATCTAGTCTAAAGTCTATGATCCCAACTTCCAAGAACTCAAAACCGCACTGAAAACTATTATTGTTCCAAACCTACCTTTGGGAAATGATTTTTTGTCATTTCAACTTATGCCTCAAAGAATGGAATGGGTTATGTTTTAATGCAAGAAGGCAAGGTTGTGGCTTATGCTTCTTTGCAATTAAAGAGCAATGAAATCCAATACCCCATACATGAACTCAATTTGGCATCCATCATTTGTTTCTCTTAAAATCCGACAAAATTATCGATATGGTGCCACTTTTGATAACCTCACTATCTACATGTGTTTTATGTACATCCTTAAAATAGGAAGATCTAAATATGAGCCAAAAAACATGGTTAGAGTACTTGAAGGATTATGATTTCACTATCACCTAATACCTTGGTACAACAAGTGTATGCCAAATACACTGAGCAGGAAGCAGTCAAAGTGTGTTGTAATCTTCACAATTAAGTGGAGCATATGAAGACCCTATCTACTTAGCCCGTTAGACACTTAGGTTACAGGATCATATCAGCAAGTATCAATGTAAAACCTTATCTTTAGTCTAACATCCTCACAACATAGAAAAGTAGTTTTAGCCTAGAAGAAATAGTGAATCTTCAAGAGAAGACTCAAGTTTATCTCTTCATTGATGTGGATGGTGGTATATGGCACAAACAACTCATGTGGGTTCCTAAGGATTCTGCTCTAGGAGACATTATACCACAAGAAACTTATGGGTCAAAGTAAATTGTACACCCATGGTCAAAGTAAACTGAATGGAAATGGGATACCATCACCATGAATTTTGTGATGGTTTTATCCAAGAACAAGAAAGCAAGTGATGTTATATGGGTTATAGTAGATTGCCTGATAAAGCCGTCTCACTTCATTCCTATCAGGGTGTCTATAAAGGTTCTTCACCTGGCTAAGTTATATATCGATGAGACTACAAAACTATATGAGATCCACATTTCTATTATTTCTTATAGGGATGCAAAGTTCACTTCTAATCTAGGGCAATAGGTCCATCATGATCTAGGGATACAATTGAATTTCAACACCACATATCACCTATAGATAGATGGAAAGTCTGACAGAATAATCTAAAGTTTTGAGGATTTACTACAATCTAGTGCCTTTTACTAAGGGAGGCTCGTGGGACCATTATCTTCCCATAGTAGAGTTTTCCTACAACATATGTTATTCCAACATCAACATGTCTCCATATGAAGCCTTGTATGGGAGGTCGTACAAGTCACGTTAGTATTGGGTGAAATCGACAAAATACATATTTTGAAATTTGAGGAGCTAAAGTAGTATTATGATAATGTACACCTAACCAAGCAAAGGGTAAAGAGGGCACAACATATACATAAATATTATGTTGATTCTCAGATGATTGACTTGTTTTCATAGCGGACGAACATGTGTTTTTGAAGATCAAGCCAATCTAGGCCAATGCAAAGAACAAGGGAATGCTCAGTCATGGATACATGGGTCCATTTGAGATTCTAGACTATATCGGGAGTGTTCTTACATACTACCTTTACCATATTAGAGCATCATTTGTCATAATGTCTTTCACATATCTAATCTCAAGTGGTATGTCAATGATCCCAACCATGACCTAAACCATGAACATATTGAGTTGGGTAACGCTTTGGTTTATCAAGAGGTTCCCCTTATGATTATGAATAGTCATGCCAATAAGTTAGAAATAGGAAGACTAATATGATGAAATTGATGTGGAAATGCCTAAATAGTGATAATTCCACATGTGATCTCAAGTCTGATATGGGATCACTTTTCTCAGGCCTTATCAAGGATGTTCATTTTTAGGAAAAAATTCCTTTTAAGAGGGGAGGATGTGATGTGGTCAATTTTCTCTCACTTCCATGTATGTACTCTTATTCTTATCTTTATCTTTTTTCTCTCAATGATATCTTTCTTTATTCTTTGAGTAATTTTAAATCTATGTTTTCTCAAATACCACCCTTAGTTGCTAATGTGATACATTGATTTTCTTACCTAAGTTGAGTGCAATTACACACACTTAATGTCTTTTGATTTTGACTTCTTATCAACATGATTGTCATGCCCTGAAATATTTTCCTTCTTCTATATAATTTTTTTATAAACCCGATGTTACAAAATCCACCTTATTTGAACCTTATATGTGGGTGTTATGTTTTTTCTAAGATTTAATCCCCAAATCCCTTTCTTTTCTTTTTCCCTTGTTTTCTCAGACTTACACTATGGCATCTACCCAAGGCACAACCCATTTATGTGCCACGGGCTTACAAACCTCGTGTGAGGGTGGGACCAACCCCATTCATATGGTCCCATCCCCACAGATAAAGGGTCGATCAAATACCTACGTGTTCATCCCTAACCTCACACACATGGGCACTAAACGAGGCCCCAATTGGCTACATCCAAGTGTGGCCCTCAGGATTTGGCATGCTAGTTGACAAATGTCCCTTCTCCCCTATGTACCTCATACCTTGTATGAGGCAATATACAGAATTTAAGGGTAGGTGTGCCTCAATGTTCCCCATTTCTTTTCCACCATGACCTCCTACACCTCCAACCCAAATACCCCCAATTCTACCTCCTCTCTCCTTTGAAAACCCACCCTTCATTTGGAGAAACCCCACTCTTCATCCACATCACCTCTATTTCCCCTTCATTTCCTCCCTATTGTTTCCCCCTTTTACCCTGGTGAACTCTAGTTGTCCAACTCTTCCAAACATTGAAATTGACGATGACGTGGGGATCATTAGATCAAAATGCAATGATCTTGGTATATCAAATGCTCTCACCTCTCTCCGTCACATATTTCCTCAATAGAAAAAGACCAACACAACCGACACTGAATCAGACATGGTCGCACGCCATGCATCCCTCATGTTGGTTCTCCTCTTGCTCCACTCCTTGTGGCCAACCCCACTCACCAACACAATCTACTATTGATCGGATGACTAACTAATCAATGCATGTTGTGTGTCACCTAGGCATAACCTGTCCATCACCTCATACTAGTGGAGTCAGGCATCAATGAGGAGACATGTGTTTGGGCAAATTTCCTCCCTCAGTCCTTTAGAACACACCCACACATATCAAGGTTGTGGTTTTAGATCCAGAGGCTCCACTTTTTCCTCTTTCTCTATAAGTCTCTGTGTCTTGCCTAAAATCATGAATTAATGTATTTTATTCCAAAATGAATAGTAATTAAACCCCTTATCCAAATATATTGTTTTTATATAAATTATCATAATTAAAATGATACCTTTCTCTTAAAAATGGTTCTAAACCCTTATTCTCTATAAAATACTACTGACTTCAAGAAATGCACACCTTTAATCTTTTTGAACCATCGAATGATATTTTATGCACTAATAATATCAATATTGCATAAAAAATACATCTTATCTTGATATCCATGATGTTCTACTATTACACAAAATCTAAACTTGGCCTCTGTAATGCACTATTTTGGACTATGTGACATCTAAATGCCATAAATGTAACTTAATATGCTCATATGTACTTAATACATTAACCTATATTTGAAATTTATGACTTATCCTTTAATATTAGGAAATCTTGATTCAAAATCTATAACATGTTGTAAATGGTTCACTTAGGTATAGTATAATCTATAATATTATATGAAACATGATGTTAAGTTTGATGCACCTTTGTAATGATGAAATCAATGTATGAGATAGATGATACCTAGACTTAGGGAAACATCCACCCACATTGTATATCTTTTAATGTGACTAAATCTTACTGGTATATATCAATCCTCCTTAATTATATCTTAGGTCCCATTTGAGTGGAAACTTTCAAAGTTCTAACCAAGTAACCCAATTTTAATTTCTTCTCCAAGGTACACTTTACCTGTGTGACCCTATTACAATATTAAATTGTTTGAATGTATAAACTCCTAATAAATTCTTGTCTAAATATACAATTGTTTGAGCTACATGTTCCCTATAAATATCACATTCTTTTTAAAATAATATGTTGAAAAATTATATATATAATATACATGTCCATTATATAACCCTTGTGCGTCTGCCTAAATTATCAAGGTAATGGAACAAGGGCCGGTTTACCTACTTGTATTATTCAAGTAAAGTAACAACATATGTTGAATTAAGATTATCTCTTTGACTTTGGTTTGGAGGTCTCTCATATAGAAGAAGGTCAACTTTTTGGGTTTAGCCTCAATTGTCCCTCATGGACCCTTCCTTTCAAAGTTGGTCAATGGACTATTACTAATGATGTTTCTATAATGGAAAATGAAACTAAAACATGATTGGTCTAAAAATAAAGTCTTGTTAGTTTTCTTGCTTTATTACTTTCTAAATAATGTTCTAGCCAAGAAAATTTATATAATACTGTAAAATGTATTCACAATTCTTTGTATCGTGCAGTCAACACATTCATTGATAAATTTTGTTTTTCAATATTTTTAGATACTACAAACTGATGATATGTTGCACATATCTTCAAGACACTCATTCTATTCCAATGTAACATCAGTGAGGTTTTTGTAGTGCAAATGGAAGTAGGAATCTTATCTACATGATGTAATCTATGTAGACTCTTTTGAGCATGTAACTTACCTTTTTGTTGCCTACAAGATTGATGTATAAACCTTTGGTTCAATAATGATGAATGGAATGTGTATGTATAATTTAATTTAGATGCTTGCATGGATTTGTTAAATTTTAGAAACAAATGCTCAAGTCCTATTGCCACTGACTCTCTAGTCAAGGGAGGTGGGTTTTGGAAAAAATGAATCTCTTATAACACACCAAAAGTCCAACATGTGACTTGAATCTCTTATAACACACCTTAAGACCGACATGTGAGATGCCCTTATGGGCCTCATCGTCCAGAGGAGTACAGAATCACATACCATTTGTAAATACTAGCCCATAGATCTAATCTCTAGTAGAGTTTTTGAAATGATAATTGTCCCCATAGACCAACACTAGCTTGAATACATGAGTTGTCCTCACTCATGCACAAAGTAGATTTAATTTTCCGATAGGTCCCACATCATAGTACTACTCTAGGATAGACACACTTAACTCTAGAGTATCTAGTGATAGGTAACCAGAAAAGGAGGCACACCTTGTTGATATGGGTATTTGAAACATTCCTTTTACTATTATTATATGTGACACCTCAAATCATGGTATATTAGAATCCGTCAACCTAGAAAGGACCCATATTGAAAAAATGCAAATAAAACACTAAAATTATTTCAATATGACTTCTACTTTCAAACATGATACTCCCTTGGATTGACAAAACTAAAATGTTATCTAAGATTCTTAGGTTGAACTAGGTTGATTGACAAGTATGGCCACAACTTTTACAACCATGTTGTTCATATTGAAGCATAAGATCTAACTAGGAAAAATAGATTTTACCATTTAAAAGTACAATATTTGGATTGATATGGTTACAAATCTATCACTATAAATCTGGGTGAACATTTATTTCAAAAGGCTGCATTTCTCTATTCTTTTTATTTAAAATTTATAATTTTTCATGCAATTTCGTTATCACCACTAACATAATACAATATCAAATGTACTCCATTTATATGTGACATATCATGGGTTCTAAAACCCAAATATACAAATGTCATTAAAATATGTTATAGGGAGTGACTATGCCAAATACCAAGAACATGTCTGTATTAACCAAATAAGGAAGATATTATATTATTTAACTCATATAAACTACCAATGAAACACTAACTCTTTTTCTAGAAAAGAAAATTTCTTATATGGAATCAAACAACTATATGTTTTACCAAATCTAAGTTGTAGTTTTTAGATATACAAGTAAAAGTAATAAAAATGAAACCATGTTAGATATAGGACAATATATATGATATTTCTACAAAAAGTATACATTGATAATTATGAGTATCTCCAAAAATATACCTATTGATACCTTCATTTTTGGTCATGCATTCAACGATCAAGATCAGATTTTATCTCTAGATAATGATGAAGTTCTTTCCATTTATTCCACATTCCCCACCTTTTAATCAATCCATTTCACCTATTTTCCACAATTTTTGTTTTGCAATGTAAAACACATATTTCTCTTGATGTAAGAGAAATTTTCCTTTAAATATAATTTTTTAATTTTAAATAAATTTTGATGCTAGTTAATCAAAAATATAATATTCAATTTTCAAATCACACAAGATATTAAATTGTCATTATCTTAAAAAGATCCATATCTTCTGATAAAAAGGAGGACTTGGGCCCAAAGTTTTTTTCTATTGAATTTTATACATCATATGGGTGAATCTTGAGTCCAAAATAACTTTCTATTTGAGACTTATCTAGAACATTCTTGCAAAATCCAAAAGTAGAAATAATTTCTTTTTTCTTCTTTCATGGGGAAACCAATGGAATCCTACATTGTACCAGGTGCCACTTGGTAGAATGCTGTATTCTTTCAAGTGGCTAGCCCCGTCGAAGTAAACATTTATCCAACATGTTCCATTATCTTCCCTAGACCACCAAAATCTAACTACATGTTATAAATTTCCCCATGTTCATCATATGAGGTCGTCCCTTTTGACTTTCCCAACACCAGAGAGCCAACTATCACCATATTTACTTTTAGTTTTATAAGTGACTAGAGGATCCTTCTCTGGCACAACTACTTTTCAAATGACAACATGATGCAATAGTAGTAAGAAGTTAACATTGCTTAGTTTATATAATTTTGATCCATCAACAACTCGGTCAACTACTAGATCTAATTGCCTAGTTGCTTAATCTATTGTTCACCATTCAACAACATATTCATGTAGCAATGCAATGATCAGTTAATATAAAGGTTTCTTTATACATCAATTTTTTTCTTCAATCATCATTCCAACATCTAGAAGTAGCAATGTCAAGATCAAATAAGATAAAAGTTGCTCTATCCATCAAAATTTTCTCTTCAGTTGTCATTCTAATATATAGAGTTATATCATGTAGTATATTTACATCAAAATTGTCTGCCTAATTTTGTTTTTCTAAAATCTATATCTTTGTCACATTGATATTCCATCTATAATCTGTCTCTCTATCTTCGTTTGTTTCCCTCTCTCATTTCTCATCTCTTTCATCCAATTTTTTCAAGGTGGATATCTTCCATGAGAAAACTCCAGGCAATTGGAATCCTACTATCTAAAAATTAGGATCTTTAGGGAAATGACAAGAAAGACACATTCATCTCCATCGCCAAAGATCCACAAATGAAAAACTATTTTTACTTGTTTTATCCCTTTGGTATCATTAATTAAACCTATATTGTCACTTTTACTCAACTTTGAATTTACAAAAAGACAAGATAATTTTCACATCAATGTGGGTCCTTATACCTTTCCTAGTTGTAATAGGATTTCTAAACCTTATCTTTGGCCTCTCTTTCATCTTTTTATCCTCCTTGGGTGGAGTCAACCTTTTTTGGTATTTTTCGTGATTGACTTCTAAACTAAATGTTAATATCCATTTTTCTTTGTTTTCCATATAAAATATAGCAATGACACCTAGATTTTTTCTTTTTATTGTTTTTATTAGTTTTATTCAACCATCAAGTTAGTCTCTTGTAGGTCTTTCTCATGCATAAAATATTTTTGTGTTTGTGCTGGGATTACTAGACTATTCGAGTTCTATTTTTGTTTTCTTTAGTTATTCTTTCAATTGATTTTTTTTCATTTGTGTCATCTTTTTTGCTTTTGTTTCTAGGTCATGGAATAAAGATTCTACCAGAACTCAGATGTTGTCTGAATCTTCTATTATTCCAAGAAAAATAATTATGTATTTTTTTCTTCTTTTTGAGATTTTCTGTTAGCCAAATATCTATTGGATTTATCATGATTATCAATTTTAATTTCTTCGTTACATTTTCCATTTCTTTTTAGGATTTAGTTGTCTCTTATCTTTTAGGGCTCAATGTTGCTTCACTTTTAGGGTTTACCTCTACTTGTCTTATACTGTATACAACCACTTCTTGTTTAGGTTTTTGTTTTTTCCTTTTAGGGTCACCTACTCACTTCCTTTTTTTCTTTTTATTTTGTTTCTAAAATTAATAAAAGTAAGAAAAATAAAAAAAGAAAGTGAAAAGGAGATAACGATAAGAGAAGTCTTCCATAATTAGCAAGATTTTTCTTTGCTAACATTTGTAGGATTATGTGCTTGCATATTTGTTTTAGTAAAGGGATAAAGATTGCATGTTTGCATGGGGTTTCTTACTTGGTTTTAATTTTCTTTTCCTATTTATCATCAAATTTATTCCACAAGCATAAAATTGTACACCAAAAATTCACATGCCTATAAACCCATATGTCTAGAAAATAGGTTTCAAACCTCATGCTAGATCCCAAAAAGAGGCTGTAACATACTTAATCTTAGATTCAATTGGAATTTAACCCATTTTCATGATTTTATTTCCTTCTTATCCTTTTGTCATTTTCCCTAAATTTTACTATCTTTTCTATCCTCTTTGGCCTCAATGTTGAAATTGATCTATACTTGATGGCTTGAATTATATTTACCCACATTCATTTCAATGAACGGGTTTTTGCACAAATATCTCAAATGGTGTTTTAATTAGAGTCTAATAATGCAAAATGACCATTAATGAGAGATAATCAATAGATTATGTTGATTTAGAGTCTTTGTGGCTTTTTAGGACAAAGAAATGAGAATTAATGTGTAGTCAAGTTAGTTAATGAGATAATAACCCTTTTCCTCTCTCTCCCCTCCTAAATATTATTAAAGCATTAAAAAATAGAATAAGAGGTGTGACATGACTCTTGGATGAGTTTTTAATCTCCACCTTGAATTTCATTTAAGGATTTGCTAAGAAAATGCCTTTGTAATAATTCACCCTTTAAAAATGCATTAATATATATTTTCATGGCCAATATGGTGATTAAGGGCCAAATCTTTTACAAAACAAAAATATAATTACATAGCATTAATCTAGGCATTAATATTAGCCTATGGTCAAATTTGAGGTCATTTGACCCATGTTTGACTTTCAAATTGATTTTATAAGATTTTATTATAGTGTAACGATGGTTTTCAATTCAATTTCATCAATGTGATGCATTTACCTAAAGTTCCATTACTTCTCTCCTATCATGCTTTACCTACAACATGTGTGCTCATCATATGCCCTATATTCGATCATCTGGAAAATCGGCCTAATCCAACGGTTGGGTCATCATCACCTTCCTCTGACTATTAAGTGAGTCAGAAGTTGTTTCGTAGGCTTCGATTCGCCAACCTATTTATCCCTCAACAGGCCACCAATTCACGTGATTTCTTCATTGTTTGATCCACCTGTCTCTCCCATATTGAATGAGACTTAACTCACCTCTCCTCTCAACCTGAGAACAAAATGCCCAAAGTAGTGCTCTCAACCCTCTCCACTGCCGGTTCACAGAAGAGCCTATGGCTCGCCTCCCGCCTATATAAGGCAACACAAAGAACCCCCAATCCCCACACAATTCTCTCCCCCCTCTGATTTTACCTTCTATAGCTCCAGGATCCCATACCTGATTCCTCCTTGTCTTTGACGACGTTGGCCTCGCCCTGGACTACCTCTCTTCAAATTAACAAGCTAGTAAGCATCATTGACCCTCCTTCTTTGCTTTTCCATTCTTAGTTTCCTCTATGTTTGTCTGATTCGCCGCATCCTATAGACACACATATATGCTCTCATCGAAGCTATATGCCTCAGTGCCTCAGTGGTCTCCTGGCCTAAACGAGGCGTCTGTCAAGTTCTTCTGACCTTCGTGGACATGTTCCACATCTCGTCTTGATGTTTCTATACCTACTCGATGCTTTTCAGATCTCCCGACCTTCTACCTTGTTTCTCCTTCTCCCAATGATGCTCCCCGAGCTCCTGTACTCTCCACAACTTGAGCTTTGTCTCTATGAGCTTGGGTGAGTGTGAGGATACATCCAACATTGTCAGTTTCCCCGTGAATCATCTTCCTTCGCAAGCCTCAACGCCCATGATCTCTCTATTTTGCGCATAGAGCCATGACCGAAAGAGAAAGATCGTAGGTCAATGATTGACCTTGGTGCCCTTGCTGCCTTAATTGATCAATAATCTTGGCATGGGTATTTCTGTCAATCCACATGATCATTTTCATTTATTGGTGTTGATATATGAATATTGGGAAATAACTAAAATGTCCCCGCACATTTGATTATTATGTCACAACACCTAAGATAGTTTTGTCATTTCGCCAGTTATTTACATCGGTTTATAATCTGATTTAAGTGATTGTCATGTTATACTTTCCTATTTTTTGATTGGTCAATTTTATACAAATCTTAGAAAATCATAGAATTATCGGTAAAATACAAATAAATACTCGTTGGAAAGGATTTCTTACAAGGAATGCAAATTTAAGGTTTTTATGTATTGATTTGAATCCTTGTTTCAATGTTTATTATAAAACCATTTTTATTATTTAAAAAAGCCTTAAAATATGTAACTAATTCATTATAACTCCAAATTTAAGAAACAAATATGTTTTCTTAATTAACAGAATCCAAGTAATCTTTTGGTCCTAGTTTTTAGTCCTTAGTTGATGGTTTTCATAGAATGTCCAAAATTAGGGTTTATCACATAATATGCTTTATAAACCCTAATCCATGTGTATAAACTTGTATCTTGGACAAAAGTGACATTGGACACATTTAATTGATGAAATGTCTTCTCTAGGAATCTCAAGTGAGGTATGCATGTGCATTCTAACCCTAATTTGGGCATGTTTTAAATTCAATCCTATTTTCCTAATGAGGCATGAGCCTATTTTCATTAATTTTTATTATTACATAATTTTTTCTAGGGTGTTAGATCCCACTTGCAAAGTTATTAAATTTCGTAAATCTGGCATTGATTTACTCTCGCATGATGATGTGAATGACTAAATAACTAATGTAGTGTACATGAGTACAAACCACCCATAGTAGGCATGTGTTATTTCGCCCAGGGGAATGTGACCACTCTCCCCAATTATATATATTAGGGTGCTTGGGAATGCATTACTCTCCCTCACCCAGAGGTTGAGGTTAGGTAGGTGCCTCAGCCCTATGTTAGCTTAATATAGTCATATTAAATCATGCATGCAATTTTACTATCTTTTAACTTGGAAAAATTCTTATTTATTTACTTTCCTCATACTTTTGACCCTCTTAGCATAGTAGTTCTTTATCATACAATACTTTTCTTTATGTTTGTTCTTATTCCTTTATTTGATACATACATTTTCAATCCTCTTTCTAGGTGATCCCAAGCACCCAGGTTTAGGATCAGAGTGCGTAATACGAGCATGGTGAACCAGCCTAAGACTAGGAAAAGGAGTTCATCCTTCCCTCATGGATTAATTTGTTAAGTTATTTTTGCACACATATTGATGTAGTTGAGTTTCCCTCTACTTAGATCCTATATTTGTATAAAGAATGTACACCCTTATTGGGAAAATTTTGATATACTCTTTATTAAATTGAATATAGTCAAATTTTAATCTTCCGCTGGTATTCATTGGATTTTGTTTACCATTTTTATTAGTAGAGAGGTGATTGATCTCACTTCTTTACAACATGGTATCAAAGCCAATGGTAGTTGGAGTCTTGACTATTTCAATTTGTCTCCTTAGTTAGAAACCCATACCTCATATAGTTTCCCGTTTAGTTCACCTTAGAATTGACCTATGGTAAAAGGTTGATTTAGGACCACAAGAACTTCATATTAGAAATATCTTTAGTCAACTTTTAGGTGATTAGCCTATTAGGTAGATACTAGGACATAAGTTGAAATCAAGGGTGCTTAGAAAGGGTCAGGATCTGGGGGCTGGAAATATTTTCCTCCGTGCCACTAACTTGGTTTACGAGGACTCCTGGATCCATATGGAACTGGCCTGGCCTGAGATGATAGTACTATTGTCCACTATAGAATACCTTTAGGCAAATAACCTCAATGTTGAGTATCCTTAGGAACCTAATATGATTATTTGGGTAACCAAACAAACAAATTTCCCTTAGTCTTCATAAGATCCTTATATGAGCATTAGATTTCCATGTCTAGGGGTAGTCTACACTATACTAGACTTAGAAGTTTGGTAATAGGGATTTCTAAAACAATTAAGTGTTGGATCTAAAACATGAGTTGATTAGACTCACACTTTTACCTATAGTCTAGTTTGACTTGGTTGGTTAACCCTTTTAAGGGGTTGATTAGTGGTAGTAGTAGTACCTTGATTGATTTTGCATTGCTAATTTTAAGGACGAAATCCCTTTTTAGGGGGGATGGAATCCTATACATAGAAAAATCTAGCCACTTTGGAATTATAAACCCTAACTCCATAGACAATATATTAGTGAGCTTATGTGATTAGTATTGACTAAAAAAATTATAATTACCTATTTGTTGATATACAAATGAATATATAATAGGTCATCTAAGGAGTAGTTCATATGCTTGAACCCTAACAAATACTTAAGGCACATAATATGAGTAACTCACTAATTGTGAATACACATAATGTTGACCATGTCACTCTAATGCTATTATAAAGGAAACTAATGCATGCTAAGAATGCCTAACATATAATGGTGATGTTGACCTAAACCCTAAGACGTAATCATCTAACCTTAACATATATACATATCCTTAATGCCTTCATGATACATTAGTGACATTAGGTGTCATCATCCTACAATATACCTTGATACATATAAATGGAATATAACCAATTAATCATAAATTGATATATGAATCAATTCATTGAAAGGCAATGTGTTCCATCTTATTCACTAAAACACATATAATGACTCAAATGTGATAAGTAGTAATTGGATTTGCATAAGCATGATTATTAAGTCTACAATAATTCCAAATGCCTAATGTGATGTCAAATGTATAATTTATAATATGAAGTGTAAATGGGAGAAAATGATTAATGATTACATTAATGTGAGTATGAAAAGTGATGTGACAATGTGTAATATAGGTGTAAGAAATTAATGTGACATTATTTATACTTAATAAATTGTTAGATAATATTATCTACAAAATATCCTATGATAATTCTAAATGATGGTAATATGAGGATAATGGAGAATAAATTCAAGTTATTAAGGATTGTGATGTAATATATTAATAAATATTGAGCTGACTTAGTAAACCCTAATTGTGCTTAAAATTCTTAATGAGTAAATAAGAAATACATATGATTTGTACATAATGTTGAGATGTAACTCTTTTCACAACAATGTGAATATGACAAGACACAAGTAATAGAATATTAAGGATGATGTAATTTCATAATAGAGATAATGCTAATAAGACAAAATGTTAATTGTATTTTATTTGATAAAAATAGTAATATGAATAATGGAACCCTTAGAGAGCCATGAAAACCGAACTTATGAGTAGAGCATGTGTAGTACCATAGACTAGAAGTAACCACCTAGTTTCCAAATGTTGGGATGTTACGTACTCACCCTTCCCTCTTATTGAGATTTTGGGGACGAAATCCTCTTTAAGGGGTGGAGTGTTGTAACATACTAAATCTTGGATTCAATTGCAATTTAACCTATTTTCAAGATTTTATTTCCTTCTTATTCTTTTTTGTCATTTTTGCTAAATTTTACTATCTTGTCTATCCTCTTTGGCCTCAATGTTGAAATTGAGCGATACTTGATGGCTTGAATTATATTTACCCACATTTATTTCAATGAATGGGTTTTTGAACAAATATCTCAAATTTTGTGTTAATTAGAGTCTAATAATGCAAAATGACCATTAATGAGAGATAATCAATATATTATGTTGATTTAGAGTTTTGTGGCTTTTTGGGATAAAGAAATGATAATTAATGTGTAGTTGAGTTAGTTAATGAGATAATAACCATTTTCCTCTATCTCTCCTCCTAAATGTTATTAAAGCATTAAAAAGGAGAATAGGAGGTGTGAAATGACTCTTGGATGAATTTATAATCTCCACCTCGAATTTCATTTAAGGACTTTCTAAGTAAATACCTTTGTAATAATTCACCCTTTAAAAATGCATTAATATATATGTATATATATATATATATATTAATGGCCAATATGGTGATTAAGGGCCAAAGCTTTTACAAAATGAAAATCTAATTACAAGAACTAATCTAGGCATTAATATTATGATATGGTTCAAATTGGAGGTCATTTGACCCATGTTTGACCCTTCAAATTGATTTTATAAGATTTGATTATAGTGTAACTATGGTTTTCAATTCAATTTCATCAATCTGACACATTTATCTAAAGTTCCATTATTTCTCGTTGTCATGTGTTACCTATATCACCCATGCTCATTGGACAACCTATATTCGATCATCTAAAAAATCAACCCAATCGAACGATTGTATCATGATCACCTTTCTCCGGCTGTTACGCGAGTCAGAAACCATTTCATAGTCTTCGATTCCCCAACCGCTTTCTCCTCAACTGGCCACCAATTTGTGTGATTTATTCATTGTTATATTCACCTATCTCCCCTGAATTGAATGATCCTTAACTCACCTCTCCTCTCAACTTGAGCACAAAATGCCCAAAGTGGCGCTCTCAACCCTCTCCACCGCCGGTTCACATAAGAGCCTATGGCTCACCTACCGCATATTATAAGTCCATGCAAAGAACCCCAAGTCACAACACAGTTCTCCTCCTCCTCTAATTTCACCTTATATAGCTCAAGGTTCCCAGACCTACTTGCTCCTCGTCTTTAGTGACGTCGGCCTCACCCCGATGCCTTGCACCACCTCTCTTCAAATTAACAAGCTAGTTCTTTTGGTTTAGCCTAGGGATTCTTACTCTTTTTTCTTGAGAAATCATTGACCTTGGTATCTTATTCTTCTTGAGGTGATCTTATGGCTGAGAGTGGATATTTTGGTGGAGCTTCATCATCATCCTTGGTGATCGTATGCTTGGAGCTTGTCTCTACACTTAAGGTGGGTTAAATAACACTCTATCCTCTCTATTATTGCACTTTTCTTTACATGCATGTTGTTGTTTCTCTCTATAAAACGTGCCCTTAACATGCTAGTAGATAATCCCATGCTCTAGAACTTGAATAATGGTTGTTATCATGTTTGGTTTTCTTAGAATCTGAAACCCTAATGTAAGGTATCCAATTTTAGAGATGGTTGTGAAATGGTGGTTTTCTTGCTATCTTTTGACCTTGGTTTTCATGGCATGCATGAGGTTCATGTACCTTAGTGTAACATGGGGTTATAACGTATGTTTGGAAGTTTTAAACATGGGTATACCTTTCCTACATGATTTTTTTCATGGTGGTTTTCATAAGTACATGTTCTAGGGTTTTTGTTGACTGTCTTTTATGGAGTTTTTCACTTTGATGATGGCGTGGTCTCTTGATGAAAATATTCTATTTTGAATGAATTTTATCTCTATTCTTATGATACTTAAGTGTTTTTTAGGTGTCTTGATCATGGTGGTCGAGACACATGGTATAGTCTTGCCCAATACAAGTTTATTTGGTGTTGTCTTGGTCGAGATATTTGTTAAGCTTTGGTCATGATGCATGGTCGAGACGCCTGATCCCGATGCTTGGTCTTGATGCTGGTTTTGGTGTTTGAGTGTTGGTCATAACACATGGTCGTGTTTCGGTCAAAATTCTGTTCTAGTGCTAGATGGTCGAAACCCCTATTGTGGGTGATGGTCGAGACACCATGTCTTGTGTTGTGGTCGAGACATAGGCCATGTCGGGGTAGATACATGTTATGGTTTCGTATGAGATGTTGCTTTTTGTTAGTTGCAACAGCTGCTTTAGTTTTGGTTGAGACACTTTCTTTGGAGTTGATCGAGACGTCTGTGTTTGCTGATGGTCAAATCCTAACCATAAGGGATCATGATGCTTAGCTTTGTTTCATTCATGACTAGGGGTTGATGTGTTATGGTCGTTACCCAATTTGGATGAAGGTTGAGACGTCATGTTGATGTCTAGTTGTGACGCTTGTCGATGTCGTGGTCGCAACACCCTATTTGTTGTATGGTCGAGACATAATAATATCATAATAAGATGGTTACATGTGTGCATGTGGATGATGTTGAAACTTGGTGTCGTTGATATATAATCTACCATAATTATGTATTGATGTTAAACTCTAATTGGTTCCAAGAAAGTTGGAAGTGTCATAACTAAGGTTTGACAATTGATTAACACTATGAAACCCTAATAGGCTATGTATGTAAACCCTAACCCTAATCCTAGGGTACATGATAGCTTGAAAAGAAATCTAAGAGAGGAGATCATGTCCTATATCTTTACAATTGGTCCAATGTTCACTAATCCTTCATTGTTGTGTGATTACCAGTTGCCAATGAAGATTTACTTCCAACCACTCCTCTTATTTAGTCCCACCCAAATTGATGGGATTCCATATTATTAGTTATCATAACCAAGTTTTCAACCTCTAAACCCACAAAGTTGCCATCAAAATCTACATTGATGGACAACCTATTAGTAAGAGTTAGACCACTAAAGAAAGTGGTGATTGGGTACCCATAACCAAACCCATGGTACCGATGCAGAACTCTATTCACACAAATACATTGAAATGAAGATGGTCCTATACTGGAAGCATCTCCAACTGCATCCTATTCCAACTCAATATAAGTATGCTGCAATTTCAGCACACGCCAATGAATTCAAGAGCAATTTTACGAGGTTTGCTCCATCATAGGTACTCTAGTCAAACATGTACAACTCAATAAAATGATAAGCACAACATACAACTTTGCATAATCTTCAGAGATACAATGAAATTGAAGGAATGGCTTATCTTTTATTTGACAAATTGTGTCTTGAAATAAGACACATAATCAAATGAATGATACTGCTGCGGCACTTTGTTCACAAATATACATTGAAATGAAGATGGTTCTACACTGAGAACATCTCCATTTGCATCCTATTCCAACTCAAGATAAGTAAGATGTAATTTCAGAACACTCCAACAAATTTAGGAACAATATTTAATGAGGTTTGCTACTGTTAGCAGGTGCCTGACAAGATCACATGTTGATTAAACTTCATCACAGGTTGCTAGTACAATTAAGGAACTGTGTGGCTTTTATTTGGAAAATTATGTTTTGAAATAAGACTCGTAATCTAACCAATGATACTGATGCGACACTCTGATCACACAGATACATTGAAATAAAGATGGGTTCACACTGGAAGCATTTCCATCTGCATCTTATTCCAACTCAAGATAAGTAAGGTGCAATTTCAACACACTTCAATAGATTTAGGCAAGCGTTTTGAAAGGATCACAAGCAGATTAAACACCTTCACATATTATTAAGAAAAAATTGCCAATCGTCGCATCAGAGATCTAGTATGGTATCAAACACTATTGGTACTTGCATGATAAAAGACCATTTACGAGGTAAGTTTAGATTTACAACTGGGGAAAGTATATAGTTAGGATCATTCAATGTAGATTTACAAGTGTGAAGTTCTTATGTGTTTTTTTCCCTTCTATTTCTACTGTTTGGCAGTGACAAAAGAACTACATATTCACATTATGTCAGGACAACCAGATGAGGAGGTACCCCATCTATCAAACAATGATGATTGATGAAACATCTATGTTATGTAAAAATTATATAATCTTTGCATATCTGAATGATAATTTTTTTAGCTCACTGCAGTTACCATCACATGAGCTTCTTCTGATGGTTTGTCATGGTGGCGACTAAGGAAATGTAAAAGGTATGGAGATGGAGGATTAGTAGTTGTAGATATTGGAGGTAAAGATAGAGTGTCATGTGAGATTGAGATATATGTTGTTAATTTTTTCTAACTTTATGCAGTAGGCATGCATTTATATAAAATTTTTAGTGTTTATTGTTTCTCTATTGCTTACAATTATACTTGATGATGGGGCTTCATTAATTGGGGTGTCATGATTGTTTTGTAGGCTCATGTTCATATTTGAGACACTACAATGGTAAGGCATGATTATATTTAGGAAGCCTCCAATGGCCATGTCCGTGAAAAGACACCCATTTTTCATTGTAGGGTCATGATGTGCATAGGCGGCCATTTATAAAGCTATTTGGTTACAAATGAATGCTTGAGTCTCAACCAAGTATTCCATATTAATAGATTAGCAGTAGGATAGTTCTCTTTTATAAAGAGCTTGTAGGTTTTCAATATAAGAACTTACTTAGAAGATTTTGATGATGTTCTAGCATTTATAATTGTAGAGGTGAGATGTAATCAACTTTAGAGGAATGTTTATTGTACTTAATTGATACCCACCATTCATGATGTCATTGGAGTACAACTTAGTGCAAGTTTGTAGCTAAGTATGTCAATTTAATGTCTTTTGAATATAACATGATGCTTTTATCCAGAATCTAAATGCAGGGCCATGATGTGCTTAACTCATATTGAAGGGTCATTCACAATATGCATACCTAACTCAACAAATGCCAAGAGTACAATCAACATTGGAGTTTTTGCAGGCTACTCTCTCCTTTCTAAAGAACTAGCTCTATCCTAGGACAAAAATGTATTCTATTCTGACTACTTATTGGCCCTAAAAGTTTGGTTAATCAGCTAATTTCATCTATTTTCATGCTACTATGTTTAACTATAACTATGCATCTACAATGTAGTTTTGAGCTATTCCTTTAACCTTTTCTTTTCCTCTAATCTTAAAATCTTCTTAATATGAGTTGAAACCAACACATAGGCATAAAGTGCATGTCAGAATGATAACTTTGTAAAATGTTACATCTTGTTGCAGATACTCTAGCCATTGATGCAAAAGAGGGTGTGTATGAGAACATAGGACTTCCTTGCATAAAAAGTGCAGGGGATATCGACAAGAATAATTACCTATAGTTTTCAAACTTTCCCTTAATAAGTTTTTGGAAAAGGAATTTTCAAAAGTCGTTAGACTAAAACTAAAGATAAACTCTACAACATTTGCATTGGTAACTATTAAGAAAACTCATTTTAAATTCACCTTTGTATGTTTCACTCATGCATTACATAATTTATTACCGACCCTAGCCTCAAATCAGTTCATCTAGTTCATCATTGCTCTAGGTACTTTTAAGATCTCCCACCCTAGGATCCATCATTGTTCCTCATAGTTCCCAAAAAAAGTGAAAGAAAGCAACGTGAACAGACTTTGTATGTTCATGGATATTCAATGGGTGTATTCATTTGTAAGATCTACAAAATACGGATAAAATATTATTGTTGGGACCTACCAGTAGTAAGTTTTTCTTTGTTTCTATATTTGAACGTATAGTATATCACAAATCAAAGTAGTTCAATGGATTGTATGTTATAATTGGCATCTCTATATGGCTAATGTCTTAAGACGTACAAGGACAACCTTGAAGAGGTTTATTTCCTGCCAAAAGGTTCTTATTGAGAGAGTGGATAATACTTTTGTAGATGTTGTTCTAAAGAGGGATGCTAACACTAATAAGGATCATGGATGATCCAGATATACTAAAGAAGCCTAATTGACTAAAGCTTACATAGTTTCTGTAATTAAAGTCATTATAATCTTTTGATTGATGGCTTCAAACTGATGATTAACCTATAACTGAAGATGGTCATAGCAAATTTGATGGTCTGTAAAATAGTTTTTGGTGTTTTAGAATAGTTTTTTTAATGAAATTGCATCACCCTTTTTATTATATACATGCTATACTCCTTTTTGTGGTTCTTATGAAATGATCATGCATGATATTTCAGGACTAAAGGAGGAACCTTTTTCATATTTTAAGTGCACATGAAACTAACATACATTCTCTATATATTGAATTATAGGTTTGTATTAGTTAATATTATAATTTAGTTGACTATATGCAAGTGAAATGTCAACACTAACCTTAGAAGTGATACCATTGGCCCACTGCACTTCAAAACCACCATCAATGATACCAACAACATTCCCCATGCATGATAAATAGTTGAAGGCATCATGGCAACAATCTTCTCCAGGAATGTCAGGAACTATGTTTTTCTCTAAGATGTGATGCAAGTTATAGCCTGACTCAATAGAGATTTGTATCTATTTGCCCATATGAGTAGAATGGTCATCCTTTGATTTTCCAACATAAGACAATATCGCCCAAGAAAGGGAGTAATCTTGATGTTCTATTGATTCATAGATACTGACAAACTCCTCAACTAACGAACCAGTACAATCACTGAACATACCAATGTTATCAACCCACATAAATACTAAAACACACTCTTGTAAATCCATGATTTTCACTATCCCAAGTTGATACAAGGAAGAACATCTGATTTCTCAAATGTACTCCTGTGAAGGTACATACCGTGCATGGATTGTGGTGGAGGACAGAGCCACTGCGCTCCTCTCCTAGCTAATGGTGCTCCTCTCCCAACCGACAGCCGATCGCGCTCCTCTCCCAGCCGCTGCACTCCTGGTTTCACCTGGCAACAATGGGGCAAACCAATGAATCTATTTATGAAAATGGTGGGGGAAGAGGATTAGAGATATAGATGGTTGAGACTCACCGACAATGTGTCACTCTGGCTCCTGCAACTTGGCACTCCGTGGCCGGTAACTTGGCACTCTGCCGCCAGTAACTAGCACTCTGCGCGCCGCCACCAGTCTCCCAGACAGATGCGATCCACCAACACATAGGGCGATGATCGACCATGATGCTATATCTCCTCCATGCACTGGTCTAGAGCGTGAGTGAGGAATCAGGGAGAGAGCATAGAGATCCATCTCCGAATAGACGCAATCTATTGAGCGCGAAGGGAAAGTGTTGGAGCGGGAAGTAAAAATTGCATTAGCAATTACTTTATTATTTGGTTTTACAATTTTAGATTGCCACTAATTAAAAATAAAAATGCCTTTAATGTTAAGTCCTTTTTAGAAACTCTATAATAGGTGGTTTAGAGGCATTTTAATTAAAAATGCCTATATATTAAATAGATAGTGACTTTTTTTATAAAAGCCACTTGAATAAATGCCACTAATGGGCAATTTTGTTGTAGTGTAACTAGGTTTTCAACTTGATGCAAGCACCAAATCAGCTTAGTATAGAAATGTATCAATCCCAATAGATGGTAAAAGTGGGTGATTGAATTTCAAATCAAATCGCAAGAATAAGAAATACAAGTCCGGATTTGAGAGTTTATTATGCTAAGAACATAATAAGAAATCAAATTTAACTAATCGAATATGGAAAGAACTCGAGGTCAAGAGGATCACCACCAAAAGCCACATCTTTACTCAACAAATCAACTCCTAACCTTCAATAATCAAATTAGGAACATGTGGATTCATGTTCTTTCAGACAAATCTCACAAGGGTCAGACTTCCCACAAACCAGTTGATCCCCACATTAACTGATCTTTGTCCAACCATACAACATGCTAGTATCCAAGATCTTATCATGAAACATGTTATTTATATACAACTTTCAAACCCATGGGTTAGGTGATCACATCACCATGGTTTATAATAAATATGAGATTAGAAATACAGAAAGACTATGATTACTACTAAGGGATTATGGATTTGTTCTTATGGGGGTCTGAGATCACATCACCCCAAAAGAGTATACCAAATCATCCAACAATGAAGAAGAAATGAAGAGAAAGTATTCTTTCATTAAAATAAAGAGAGTCGATTATATTGAATAAAAATGTGCTATGGGGCTACTTCCCATGCCCCGGAAGGGAAACTACTCAAACATTATAGAAAGAGACATAAGGACAGAAGAAATAAGAAGTGGAGTCATAGGCTAGTAATGAAAGAAAAATTTGGATGGAATGTGTTATAGCGACAATAAAATGGCAATCCTTCTTCAATCTTTACCCAAGTATACAAGAAATTCACTAATATTACAAGGCTAGAAATTAAAATAAAAGATCTAAGATACAAGAATTTCCCTAAGGGAAGAGATGTGATCCCCCCAGAAAATGAGATGCCTTTGTTCTTGGACACTCCCTACTTTTATAGGAGGGAAATGATGGTTCAAATCCTAAAATGTTCTACTGCTGGTGGGTGGAACTTTCTAGATGTGGTCAACAGAGAAAAATGTTTATTGTCTTTAATTATCTTGATCGTTCGACTTCTTTTTACCGTAGATTCCCACATCAGTGGTTTCAAGCTAATCAAGATAGTCACAAGTTCAAAAGTTGTCCAAAAATAAGTTGATCCTATAGATAATTGAATTCCCTTTTTAACACATACTTGCTCATTGAATTCCACATCGGGATGCAACAATTATGGCAATTTTGGTGCGGAATATATATTTAAATCAACCACTACAGGAAATTTTACAATCATATTCCAAGAGTATTAAATCTTTGGAGTGTCTGTGCCAATTTTATAAAAATCCATGTAAATCTAAATAAAATTCCAACTAAAGAAAGAAAAACTAAACTAATATAATTTATGCTAGGACTATGTAATAGTCAACAAAATAAATATTTAAATTTTTCAAATAAAGGTGATGAGTGTACACTCATCATCAACACCTACAAATCCTCTACCACCTCTATCCTACAACTACAAGCCCTCCATCCTCACCCTAGGCCTCAACAATCATGCTTCTACTCCTTCTTCCCTGTCCTTGATCTAAGGCATCTAAAGAAGACTGACATATATTAAGAGATCCCTTCACCACTCCCTCTCATTCTTCCTACTACTCAAGATCAAGTGAGGGACCGACGGGCACTTGTTTCCTTGTTGTGGCCAACTATTCTTGCAACAAAGGCTGCACCTACATACCTGAGTGGTTGGGTGACATAATGGTACAATAATCAAACGTATATGACCTCCCACAGTCTTTGTAGCACTTGGTGCATCTTCTCTTTACCCTAGGTAATGGTGACGCCATATTTAGGTAGAGTTCATCAATAGTCTTAATCAGTAGACTGACCTCCTAGAGATTTGTAGTTCTATGGAAACTGTAGGTCAATCTATTATACCCTTGACCTTCAATTCATCTTATTGCAGTTAGTTAGATAAAGCATAATAATTAATGATTTCAACCATAAGTTAAATTGAAGGTTTATAGATATTTCAAGGATGATTTGAAGCTTTACGCTTGCTAATCAAGCTACATAGTCAACTAGTCATATTCACCATGTCCTATCATAGTTGTATACAAATAGAAGAATGAATAGTTGGACAAGTAGGTACATAACCAAAACAATTGACTTAGACAATGCTTATGAGTGTGTATATATATTATTGATAATCATAGTAATCAATTAGAATACAAAGTTATTAAATTTAAAGAACCATATGTAAAATGTAAACTATTTAATTGGTGTATAAATAGAAGTATGCAACAAGCATGTAATACTTGAATCTATAGAAACTCAATGGACACATAACATCAAATAAGAATAAATGATAATCAATATTTTTGGAGTATAAAATGTGGTTAGTATACTACACTTAATCCATTATCATAGCATTGATTACATATGTGATATATATTCTTATTAGCATAAAGATTATTCTAAAAGCTTTTTAAAATATATTGACTAATCATAAATACCAATATTATTTCTTTCATAAATTATAAACCCTATATCTCACAACTAAGGGTGTTTTTATAAAAAATCACATTCTATAAATCATTTGACTTTAGTTGGCTATATTGAAAAAACATGATTAGAAATTTAGAGAGTACACCCCATAACCTAGATGAATTATTGAAATCAAATTACTTAAACTTATGAAGAGAAAGAAAATGTTAGAAATAATAAAATTGATTTTTTAGGGATGGTTATCAGGAAAAGAAACTACATTATGAATATAAATCTTAATGAGAAATAACTCAAAATATCAATATATTGCCACATGTAACAATGACCCACACATATGAGATTTCCAATCCAAACTTGACACTAGGAAAGCAAATTAAGTTTAGAAATACTTTCAATCATGAATGGGTAATTGTGGACCTATATGTGTACAAAACACTTCTAGGTTGTGAAGGACAAACTATGACTTTCACGCCTAGAGATGGGGACAGTCGTGAGTAGGTATTTGCAATGCCTATTTACATTTGAACATCAAATTGAATAGAACCCTTCTTTCCACAATGAGACATTATTTTAAAACTTTTTTCTTTGACACAATATCTATACCTCATGCATCATATTTCTTTTTTATTCTTGAGTTTCAAAACTATCCACTGATGTGGGTTTATTTCCCTTGCTGTTAATCATTCCATATGTTGTTTGTGAAATCATTTCATCTTGCCATATTATATACATGCTTGTTTTAGACTAGTAATATAGAGTAGAGGTACTTTTGTACACCCATACACTTCCTATATTGGGTATCATGGTTTTACTCCCCCTTGACCGTGGGGTATTGGGGTTCTACTCCCCCTTATTCTTGGAGAATCAAGGTTCTACTCCCTCTTGTTCCCAGATTCAAGATCATATGGTGGCTCAGACCTATAATAGATTCACTCATTCTAATTTGCATGCATAATTTTATTATTGTTGTGATTTGTTTGGGCAAGATTTTTAAAATAGTTATATAGTTATCCTCAATTTTATTGCCTCGTTCTTTTATTATATGCCTTTGAACTATATCCTCATGAACTTACTGACATGATGCAAGCCCTTTTATTTTATTCATAACACCTATCTTTACCCTTACATTTTTATTAATGCTCAAATATGATTATTATGCACATACGTAGAAGTGTTAAGAGTCATACCTTTTTTTTCCTTTTATTGGGTGTCGTTCCCAAAACTACCTAGGTGTTTACGTGTTAAACAACAATGACTTAGGAAGAACACCTTATGGATGTCGACATGAGGATATCTTAGACTGGCTAGGTTGCCCTTTGTAGCTGGGCTTATGTACTAATAGTTATATCCATTTTGTTTGTAGTATTGCCTATTATGATGAGGAATAATTGTATGAGAAATAAGATGTAACATTGTAATAGTTTTTGTTCCACTGCTTATAATTTTTTTTCTTTGTAATATATATACTATTTGAGAAAGAATGAAATTCCTCCTTTCCTCCAATTTTTGGAATAGGGTACTTTTCTCTCTCTCAACTTCAGGAAGAGTGGATCCCCTATTGGGTTCCACTCCTTACAATATGGTATCATAGACTTAGCATGTAGTGACTTGACTATTTCAAGTAATCTCATGTAGTTCCTTAATTAGTTTTTGATATAACCACATATTGGTTGTTGTTATGCCTAACCCTGAGTCATGGAATACCAACTAGGGTTTCAATCCCTGAGTAATTTGGTCACTTCCACTCCTCAAACTATGTATGTGGTTGATATCTATTCTCTTGTAACCCTAATCACCCTATCCCATCTTTTTGGGGGTGTTAATGTCACCACATAGTAGTTGACTCTTCTAGCATTTGATTCTTATCTCCTATATTATATGATGTTATCATGATCACTATGAAGTCTAGGTTAACTTGAACACTCATAGCTAGACTTAATCCTAGTTCACACCTTAAACCCTCTTCGTTGTTGTTTTTCAAGCATGCCTTACATACACCCATATGATACTAAGCATACATGGATGACAAATGCAAAACCCTGAATTAAGTAAAATCTTGTAAAAATGTTCACCTATCTGACCTCCATCATTGGATTGGATTACCCAATAATCAATATGAATGAGTGTTGTGACTATATAGTTCACCTAGTAGTGTAAAGGCAATATGGTGGATGTCTTGCTTTAGTAGGATATAATAGAAGTTGGCAATGTGTATTAGGAAGCCTTTTGCCCCTACTATGCTATAGTTTAAATATATTTTATATGCACTCTATGATGACCCAGAACTTAGGATTCTGATACTCAATATAATATTTGAAGTCATGTTGGGGTAACATATTTTAATGATGTACCAAGAGGTGTAATGTGGTTATATAATGAAAGTTTCACTTTTTGATCAAGAGTTGATGATGAATCGACTTGTGTTCAAGGTTAATACACCTATTTATGAGGTTAATTGAAGAATTTATTCGTGTGGATAAATAATAATCCTTGAATCTCAAACTTCAATAGAAGCTACATTAGGATTTTGTGAGCCTATGTCTAAAATTTGAGAATGTTTGGAGATTTCTATAGATAGATGCAACTATTTCAAATTAGGGACATTGATGATATAATTTTGATCGGAGTTTGTTTCTTTAGGTATATAGTACTTATGTCTGTGATATATTAGTGTCAGACGACCTTTTACATTTTTGGGAGCGACAATCCAGAGAACCGGTCATCCTTAATCTCCGTAAAGGGAGGAACAAAACACAGTGAGGTGTCCCTAGATCCGATGAGGCTGAGGCAATCAAAGGGGATATAGCTGGAAAAATCACAATCTGAGGAGTACTCTGAACAGACTAATCCCTCACTTGAGACTGGAGCCTCCTTCCTCCACCTTCTCCATCGTCTCTCGCAGGTGATAGTTGCAATGGGCGTGAGAGTTTTAGGACCATCTTTTGCACCATGAGGCCCTATCCAATAGTAGCATCTGAAGTTCATGAGAACACATGAAGGCTCCATGATGATTTCAAAGATTCTACAGAAGTTCATGGAAGTACCAACAACTAAGTTAATGGATTTCCAGGCATCTTGGTGGACTAGAACCTATTTCCCCTCTTCTTACTTCGTCAGGTGGTGTCGTGGCCACCAATCACAACAACCTGGAGATTGAGGGGATCTAAGATGAGAATGATGATATGGAGGTCTGAAAGGATTCGAGCTTGAGGAAAATAATCTGGGATGCTAGACGAGGTCTTTTGGGTGAGAGCATCCTTCCGCATAGCTTTCCAGAGAGCTCCTAGACTCCCCACATCCATCCATAGAGGGTGGCCTCAAGATCTGATCTCCTACCATCTTAGCCTCATCTAGGGTCTACATATGGGTTCTTGAGCTTGTGATTGAGCTCCTTGTGCCAAGCTAGGAGAACAAAGACATCTGGGGAGCTGAAGCCTCATTCTCGTCGTCCCTCTCATGGCATCGGTCGGCGTAGTGGGCATATGGGAACTTGAACCACATCTCACCATCAGTCATCACTGGAGTAGAGATTCTTTCTTCAGTGGACCCATAGGGATACTTATCCTCCACAATGGAAGCATGGATCTTGATGGAGAGCTCGCTGGAATCATCCTAGGTGGAGACGCTTGTTCCAGATCGGAACAGAAAATGCACACGGGCATCTTCGTACGAGGGTGAGTAAAGAAAGAGAAGCGGACCGGGTATGTCTTCTAATCATCCAGGCAGACCGGTTCAGATCCCAGACCGACCGACTCCAAGCCAGACCAGGTGGACCGCCCAGGTTAGAGAAGGAGCCGCGTCCCTTGTGGGTTGACGTGGCGATATGTAACTGACCCAAAAAGGTAAATTTTGAAGTAAATGATCATATCTTGCATAATTTGTAGAAAATATCTCCATTGTCCTAAATTTCAGAAAATACCCCTAGACTCAGAAAAATGCCACGTTTCTTATAAAACTCCTATATCAGACTTTTGAGTTACTTAGGTTAATTATATTTAATTTATATGAGAATTCTTCATTTACATGGTATAATTAGAAAATGGTTGAGATTAATCTGAGAAAAATAGGTCTGAACCCTAACATCATCTAGGAACTAAATGCTAACCCCAATCTTAATATTATTGATCAATTGTAGGCCTTTTCTCTTTATTGCCTAATTAGATGATTTAAATCCCTTATTCATTCCAGAAAATAGACCAATCATAAAAAAATATGAAATTTGGACCAAACCTCTAAAATGACCTCCGGATCAGTAGAAAAATACCAGACACAAGTTCTAGGCTATTTGAATCTAGATTTGGCCAAAACCTGATTTGGACCTAAAAATACCTAGAATATTGATGAACATTTATTAATGATGATTAATTGCTATTAATCAGGTGATGACCAGAGATGTAGATGATCCAGAAATAAATATGAATATCTGATCTCAGGTACGTGGGTTTATTTAAGTATATGACTATGGTTTTCTTGGTTGACTCATGATATCTATGTATGCTCTTTTATTTGCAAATATTGGATGTAGTATTACTATAAGTACTCTATGTTTTGTCACTTAAAAACATAAATGATGAGTAGATGTTTTGTAGTTATTAAGGTGTTCATTATCCCCCTTACGAGGGAATGGATGAATGTTGACTAGTACACCTCCCTAGAGCATACAGTGTATGGGGAGTTTCCCTAGAGTACTTGGTACACGGAGATGGGCCCAATATATATGTTTTGGTACTAGTCCACCTTGATAATGCAAATCATCTAGAAAAATGAATAAAAATTGGTGTATTTCACTTAATGAGGAAATGTTTTCTATGATTTTTTTCCTTTCATTCTACAAGTCTTTTCAAACTATGAAAACCATAAATATATGTATCTTTCTACCCATGTACACAACACATTGTGTTGATTCATTGTTTCACGTATGTTTTAGGTTCAGAGCTAGCATGGGATAAAAGATGTGAAGTGAGCAGTTTTCAGGTTGTACCTATTGTGTAGATCCTAGTTTACCATACATGTTCTTAGACTGTAGAATTTCCATTCAATATGTAATTGTAAATCGTGCTGTAATAACTCACTTTGTAATATATACATGCATGTTGAATGTTGAGAAATTTTTATGGTGCATGTTATGGTTTAATGTTCATGTATGCGCATATTGCTTCCGCAATGCACTTTGATACAATTGCTTAACATTTTCATATTTTGTCTACTCATCTCCATGAGGTTTTGGAGAAGGTGAAAATCCAGGGACGTTATAGTTGGTATCAGAGCATGAATAATAGCTACACCTAGCAATTGCTCACCATGAAACATAAAACTAAATTTCACATATCACTTTAATTCTTAGAAACTTAGTAAGTTGTTCTATAGGAATAAGGTTTGACTTAGCCTCTAAGTTAGAACCTAGATTTTCGAGAACTAGGTTTAGACAAGTATGAGAAATCGTTTCCATATAGAGCTCATATGTATTGGGTAGCTACACTAGTCTACATCTCGGTCTCACCATCTCACTAGGTGACATAGCACTAGACTATCTACTGTGTGTGGGACACTCCATTTTGCTGATTTGGTTTTGTTTTCCAATCGGCTCGAGCCTCGACATTTTTCTATGAAGTCTTCTTTCTCGGAGAAAAACTATATAATATTTTATTATATATATGTAAATATAAAATGTGTCCCTCACATTGGAGAGTAGTTAGTGTTCATGCAACCTAAGTGAAAGGGAGTGACATCAGTCTAGATGAGAGAGTAGTCTAGATTAGATGTCTAGAGCCTTGTAAGGATTTGTGATAGATAGATAGATAATAGAATGATAGTTGATATAAGAATGGATGATCTTATCTATGTTCTACCTCTAGTGATATAAGTTTCTTTACATGGATCTAAGTTGTATATGAGATAAATCCAATTTCCAAGATTCTAAGCTATGTCTTGATGATGAAAGTAGATTCCCTTTTCTTATTTAAGATGAGTTAAGTTACAATGAAATTGAATATGCATGAGCCTCAAGCTCTTTTAAAAAGGAGGACCTCCAGTGTTAGGACAAGATACGTGGTGAACTCTAGAGAGAGTGAGACCTACAAGGAGAGGGTCATAGGACCTACCCTACAATATATGAAAAAAAATGAGATATATGTGAAATGATGTGTCCTAAGCTGGGTTGCTCCCGAGTAGCTGAGTTGAGTCCTTATGCATGATTCTTATAGTTTCTTTAAATCCTAGATGTGAGAGATGGGTACAAATTAAATTCTATGGATAGAAAACCCCATGATGTCTAAGTCAATCTTTTTATTGAGCTAGGTTCTATCTCTAGTGATGTATGTTTGTGAAGCTCGTCATTAGCTGCAAGAGAGGTGATATATGAAACTCTGTTTCTAAGAGTAAAATGCATTGTGCATGTGTTGCCCACAATTGTTGTTCCCTCCTTATCTCTTTCTTGATATATGATGCTTGAAACCTCACTTGAGCTAAAGAGATGATTTATGTATGAAGAGTCACTCATATAAGCTTAACCTATTCAATATTCCCTTCCTATATCAGACATGCAATATAAAGTTTAAAATCATGATAAGATTGGCTTAGTATATCTTTTTCCCTCTATACCATATAAAAAAAGATATAAGTTTGAAATCATGACAATCTCGACTGAATATATTTTCTTTCCCCTCATATCATATATGAAAGATATAAATTGAAACTATGTGCTTGAAATAAAACACATATTTGGATCACAGATTGCAATGTCATGAAATATAGTTCTCAATCCCTCAATCTTCTAAATCTAAGCTTCTAGTTTGATGAAAATTTACACAATAGGGTGAAAACCCTAATACATAAGTATGAATAATTATTCCCTCTAATGATGAAATGCTGGAATGATGTTGATTAAACCCCAATAATGATGCTATGTGAGACAATTTCAAATATTAAATGACATGAGATCATGTTATCACCTTACATAGGTGAGTAGGATGAAATATGAAACCTTGAGTGGTACCTTTTTAACCTCATATGTATGAATACACCCTTATTCTTAGGGGACTATGAGGATGTAAAACCTAAAATGTAAGAATGTCATGTGATGACCAAGACACTAAATTAAGCTACAATTCCTTAAAAAAAGATGGTGTTTCCTCCTACATAAGGTGGGGTGGGTACATCCTTGACGATCTAAACTTCTAATGTGATAACTTAGGATTCGCCAAAGATTGTGATAGTTCTGGTACCTAAAAATTCTGGCATGATGGTAGTGAAACTCTTTGATATCATCTTGAGTGTGACAATAGTTAAATTTTGAAGACGAAATTCCTTATAAGGTGGGGTGAATGTGATGACCCATAACTTAGGATTCTGATACTCAATATAATATTTGAAGTCATGTTGGGGTAAAATATTTTAATGATGTACCTAGAGGTGTAATGTGGTTATATAATGAAAGTTGCACTTTTTGATCAAGAGTTGATGACAAATCGACTTGTGTTCAAGGTTAATACACCTATTTATGAGGTTAATTGATGAATTCATTCATGTGGAAATATAATAGTCCTTGAATCTCAAACTTCAATAGAAGCTACATTAGGATTTTGTGAACCTATGTCTAAAATTTGAGAATGTTTAGAGATTGCTATAGATAGATGCAACTATTTCAAATTAGGGACATTGATGATATAATTTTGATCAGAGTTTGTTCCTTTAGGTATATAGTACTTAGGTTTGTGATATATTAGTGTCTGATGGCCTTTTACATTTGTAGGAGCAACTAATCTAGGGAACCGGTCATCCTTAACCTCCGTAAAGAGAGGAACAAAACACAATGAGGTGTCCCTAGATCCGATGAGGCTGATGCAATCAAAGGGGATATAGCTGGAAAAACCACAATCTGAGGAGCAGTCCGAACAGACTGATCCCTCGCTCGAGACTGGAGCCTCCTTCCTCCACCTTCTCCATCGACTCTCATAGGTGATAGTTGCAATGGGCGCGAGAGTTTTAGGACCATCTTTTGCACCATGAGGCCCTATCCAATAGCAGCATCTGAAGCTCATGAGAACACGTAAAGGATCCATGATGATTTCAGAGATTCTACAAAAGTTCATGGAAGTACCAATAACTAAGTTAACGAATTTCTAGGCATCTTGGTGGACTAGAACCTGTTTCCCCTGTTCTTGCTTCGTGAGGTGGTGTCGTGGCCGCCGATCACAACAACCTAGAGATTGAGGGGATCTAAGAACAGAATGATGATATGGAGGTCTGGAAGGATTCGAGCCTAAGGAAAACAATATGGGATGCTAGACAATGTCTTTTGGGTGAGAGAATCCTTCTAGATAGCTTTCTAGAGATCTCCTAGACTCCCCATCTCCAGCCATGGAGAGTGGCCTCAAGATCTGATCTCCTGGCGTCCTAGCCTCGTCTAGGGTCTACCTATGGGTTCTTGAGCTTGTGACTGAGCTCCTTGTGCCAAGCTAGGAGAACAAAGACATCTGGGGAGCCGAAGCCTCATTCTCGTCATCCCTAACATGGTAGCGGCCGTCATAGTGGGCAGATGGGAACTTGAACCACATCTCACCATCAATCATCACCGGAGTAGAGATTCTTTCTTCAATGGACCCATAGGGATACTTATCCTCCACAAAGGAAGCATGTATATTGATGGAGAGATAGCCAGAACCATCCTAGGCGGCAACACTTGTTCTAGATCGGAACATAAAACACACGCGGGCGTCTTCGTGCAAGGGTGAGTAAAGAAAGGGGAGCGGACCGGGTCCATCTTCTAGTCAGCCAGGTGGACCAGTTCAGATCCCAGACCGACTAACTCCAAGCTAGACCAGGCGGACCACCTAGGTCAAAGAAGGAGTCGCGCCCCTTGTGGGGTAACGTGGCAATATGTAACTGGCCCAAAAAGGTAAATTTCGAAGTAAATGGTCATATCTTGCATAATCTGTAGAAAATATCTCCCTTGTCGTAAAAATTTTCAGAAAATACTCCTAGACTCAGAAAAATGCCACGTTTCTTATAAAACTCCTATATCATACTTTTAAGATACTTAGGTTAATTATATTTAATTTATATGAGAATTCTTCATTTAAATTGTATATTAGAAAATGGTTGAGATTAAATATGAGAAAAATAAGTTTGAACCCTAACATCATCTAGGAACTAAATGTTGACCCCAATCTTAATACTATTGATCAGTTGTAGGCCTTTTCTCTTTATTACCTAATTAGATGATTTAAAACCCTTATTAATTCTAGAAAATAGACCAATCATAAAAAATATGAAATTTGGACCAGACCTCTAAAAAACCTCCTGATCAGTAAAAAACATCAGACGCAAGTTCTAGACTGTTTGAATCTTGATTTGGCCAAAACCTAATTTGAACCTAAAAATACCTAGAATATTGATGAACATTTATTAATGATGATTAATTGCTATTAATTAGGTGATGACCAGAGATGTAGATGATCCAGAATATAAATATGAATCGCTAAACTCAGGTATGTGGGTTTGTTTAAGTATATGACTATGGTTTTCTTGGTTGACTCATTATATCTATGTATGCTCTTTTATTTGCAAATATTGGATGTAGTATTACTGTAAGTACTCGATATTTTGTCACTTAAAAACATAAATGATGAGTAGATGTTTTGTAGTTATTAAGGTGTTCATTATCCCCCTTATGAGGGAATGGATGAATGTTGACTAGTCCACATCCCTAAAGCACACGGTGTACGTGGAGTTTCCCTAGAGTACTTGGTACACTGGGATGGGCCCAATATATATGTTTTGGTACTAGTCCACCTTGATAATGAAATCATCTAGGAAAATGAATAAAAATTGGCGTATTTTGCTTAATGAAGGAATGCTTTCTATGATTTTCTTCCTTTCTTTATACAAGTCTTTTCAAATTATGAAAACCATAAATATATGTATCTTTCTACCCATGTACACAACACATTGTGTTGATTTGTTGTTTGACGTATGTTTTACGTTTAGAGCTTGCGTGGGATAAAAGATGTGAAGTGAGAAGTGTTCAGGTTGTACCTATTGTGTAGATCCTAGTTTAGCATACATGTTCATAGACTGTAGAATTTCCATTCAATATGTAATTGTAAATCGTGTTGTAATAACTCACTTGGTAATATATACATGTTGAATGTTGAGAAATTTTTATGGTGTATGTTATGGTTTAATGTTCATGTATGTGCATATTGCTTCCACAATGCACTTTGATACAATTGCTTAATGTTTTCGGATTTTGTCTTCTCATCTCCATGGGGTTTTGGAGAAGGTGAAAATACGGGGACATTACACACTCCTACTTGTATTTTTATTAGACTCTTTTAGTAAGAATGAAGTGTTTTACATAGTGAAACTTATTTTCATTATTAAACTATATGTACAAAAAGAAAAGCTTTAATTTATCAATGGTTTTTAGAACCAAGTCACCACCGTAAGAAATTATGAGTAGTAGAAAATCCCTTTAATGGAGAGACCCAAGATCCACCCTGAAACCCTACACCTATGTGTGGGGAAATGAGTAGGATTAAGTTGTGGATATATATGACTTGATAGATATACTTTCAATTACCTCTTTAAGTGGTTAGTTAGATCATAGGTTAATCCTTTAAGAGGTATACTTTTGTACCTTAGTAGTTTATGGGAGTAATTTGGTCTTAGGAATGTAAATTTAGTGATGTATGCATTAGGTTACCCTTGGGTAAATTAATCAATAAAATTCCACACAACAATTATTACCCCTAACTAAACTTTTTTAAGACAAAAACAATGGACACTAATTAGATAACCCTTAAGATAAAATCGATATAGAACTTCTACTAATCAATGTAAGGTAAGTTTCTATGTTGAGAGAGCCCAATTGGTTGTGTTAGTCATAATGGTGATCTATGTTTGACCAAATGGATTTAGGGGACAAAATCCTAGTAAGGGGTGGAGTGTTGTAACATACTAAAATCTAGGTGTATAGATTTAATTTTCCCTTTCCTTAGATTCACCTTTAATTATATGAGTATTTTATCTTTTTTTCTTGAATTATATTTATTAATATTAATTGGAGCTAAACAAATTAATGTTGAAGAAATAATCTTTTATATAAGGTTAATGATAAATTAATTAATTCAATCTTCCATTGGAGATGAATTATATAAATTCTACATTTAACTAGTTTTGACCATAGATTATCAATCTAGTATGATTTTAAGTCTAATTGATAAAAGACAAATAATAAAATGAAATAATTTATGAAATTGTTTATGAAAGTAATTAAATTTATGAATTTAATGCTTAATTTAGGAATAATGAAATAAAATAACAAACATATTTTGATGGTGAAATCAACTTAAATTTGTAATCCTCACATATTTTTTAGTCTAGTTGCCAAAGTACGGGTCGAACATTGTTTACCCCCTTATTTACTTAATTAAGTTCACATAATGTCATACGTATCATTGCATTTAATTTTTCATTTACCTAACTTACCTATATTTCCGTAGTAACTTTGTAAACCCCCAACCCACTGCCTTGCAACCCACTTATGACCGTCACAAATTTGGTAACCGACATTGTCACTTCCCCTCTTCATCTTGTCTCCTCGTTCTCCAAACTCCACGCTTCATTGTCTTCCACTCCTCCCCTTGCATGACAAGGATTCTAGACACCTATAAGACGACCTACATGTGACTAACACAAGAATCCTCCAACACTTGGGCCAAGGTATGATGTTTCTCCTCCAGGTTCCTCTCCTCCTCACTCTCCTATATCTTATCCTTTGTCCTCCCATCCTTCTCCATAGATCCAAGTTACCATGTCCACCTTGATTTCTTCTCCTTACATCACTACGTCCCCTTCTTCCTCATGCTAACCATTTTTCCACCCATCTTCCTTTTATTCATCTCCTTTTCCCATTTTCTCTTCCTCCTCTCCTTCTCTCTGTGGTTGCACTACCACCCAACAATAAAGAGAGTGAGCTCGACATCTATAAAGTATTATCCACCTTCTATATGTGTCTATAGTGTATAAGTTTCCCCACCTACTCCTCATTAGAGATCACACAGAAAAGAACTAGTAATCCCTCCGCCCAACAGAAGAAGATGGTGGTCAACACCTGTATATCCTTGATAACACCCAAATTTACCATTTATGCTAAATATTTATCTATGATTTTGAGTCACTATAGACTTAATATGCCCAAAATATCCCATTTTCTTATCTTTTAGTTATTTGTATCTTTTTGTAGATAAAATTGCCAAAACCAGCCAATTTTAGGACTTGTAGGCACCGAACCTAAAAAGACATATATTCTCTAAGATTGCTCCCCTAACACACAATTTTTACAGCGGCTAGACTTTCATTCATCGCGACCGCACCCGTGGTGAGTAGGACTGTGACTGCGGTATCCGCCTCAATCGCAACCTAAATCGAAACCATGATTGCAAGACCGCAACTGCGACCGAAGTATCCGCCTTGACCGCGACCCAAACCGACACCGCAATTGCAGGGTCGACCGCAACCAAGGCATACACTGCGACCGCGGGGTCGACCACGATTGCTGAATCATTCGTGATAAGCAGGACCACGATCGTGATCCTTACCGCAACTGTGGTGCATCCTCAACTGCGGATCTTTCCACGACCGCGATGCGTTCTCGACAGCAGGTATGCCTTCACCTATAAATACCTACCCCCGACGACCAGGAGAGGGGTTTCCGGACTGAGAGTTCCATGTTTCGATTTGGGGGGAGTTTCCACCTTGTGTTTCCAACCCCTCTTAGTTCCCAGAGCCCCGTAGGAGAGTTCGAAGGACCTGGAAAGGCATACAAACTCGTCCTACACCCATCTCTTTAGTTAGCTTCCATCCATCATCACTTCCACATCGGTTCACCCATTTCCTACCATTTCCAACCATCTTCAACCTTCACACATTTACCGAGCTACTTTTTGGGGTGGAATCAAGGAGAAAAGAGGCCGATGAGTCCAGAAGATCAAGGAGGACGACCCAAAGATGAGATCTGGCCCATACGGAAGCTAAGGAGCGAGAGCCACCTCTCCTCTACGGGTGAAATCTCTTCTTCTTCTCCTTTCTTCTATTGTTCTCCTTTGTTTCTGTACAAATGATATTCTTCCATCTTTGTTCGGTGCCAACTATGCCTATCCATGGATAGTTGAGCCCCTTCTTGGCTGTGTAGCCCGTTTTGAGCATGTTTATGTAATTTTACCTTAAGCAAGTAGTTTTATTTCAGATCTAGCACATTTTATGTTTCATCTCTTCTTTCTGGTTATGATTACTAGTTTGGTCGATCTCTTTCTTGCTTGAACTACTATTTCTATCTATATCGAGAGATTCATTGTAGAAATAGATAAGAGAAGATTGTTTGGATTGAAATCTAAGGTCGTCTATTCCTAACATCCCAGAATATTCAAGACTTGCGAGGGTATATAGAATATTCTAGGATGTTGGTTTGTCATCATCGAGAGAGGTTTCATATCATCAATGAGTTTTAGTCATGCTACGCGAGAGCGAGTGGGATGACCCCATAGGAGTAGATACCATAGTGTGTACTATGTTTGGATGTAGATTGCTTGCTGGGGTGTTCGAGGGCTGTCTACGCCTGAGAATAGGTGCATAGACTACCCAACCTGTGGTTACATAGTCAGGAACTCCTTCTCTCTGATTAGTAGAATCCTACAGACTCTGTTTTGTTTTGTTTTAATTTGTGACAACCCACTAGACTAGTTCTAGATGCTTACTTTTTGCGACTATCAGATTGGATTATCTAACTTAAGAACAATATTTTGAGCATCCTAAATATCACCACATGCCTGTGTTCGACCCCGTATATCTACGTTGACCCCAAAATAAAGTTGCGGGGGTCCTTGAAGGTTTCGGGTTATAAATTTAAAGTTTGATTCCTTGTGAGTCTGCTTCCCTTCCGGACGCGCGATTCGGGCCGATCAATCCTCTACTAAATATACCCTATAGCTACAATCCCTCTATCCTCACCCCAAGCCTTGACAACCATGATTGTACTCCTTCTCCCCCGTCCTTGATCTAAGGCATCTAAAGAAGGCCTCCATACATGAAGAGATCCTACTACTACTCCCTCTCATTCTTCTTACCAAGATCAGATGAGGGACTGAGGGGACTTATTTCCTTGTTGTGATTACATTTTCTTTCAACAACAGTTTCACCTACATACTTGAGAAACTGGGTGACAATATGGTACAGTCAACTTACCTATATGACCTCCCATGGTCTTTGAAGCATTAGGATCATCTTTCATTTACCCTAGGAAAAGGTGAATCCAGATTTAAGTAGACTTCATCAATGGTCTTAGTCAATAGTTTGACCACACAAAGATCTATAATGCTATGGAAATTGTAGTTCAACCTCTTCGTCCCTTGACCTTTGATTCATCATGATGTAGTTAATTAGATAAAGAGTTACTAATTAATGATCCTGATAGTTAATTACATAGAAGGGTAATATAGATATTCCAAGGAATATTTGGAGCCTTAAACATGTTAGGAAAGCTAGATAGTCGACTACCCTTATTAACCATATCCTATCACATTTGTGTATACATAGGTGAATGAACAGTTGAACATAGTAGGTACATAACTTAAACTATTAAGTTAGACAATATTTGTGAGAGTATATATATATATATATATATATATATAGTCATAGAAATCAATTAGAATACTAAGTTGTTTAATTTAAATAATCATTTTGAACATATAAACCATTTAATTGGTGTATAATAGATGCATGTTACAAGCATGTAATACTTGAATCTGTAGAAACTCAGTGGACACATAAAATCAGATAAGAAGAAATGATAATCAATTTTTGTTGAGTATAACACGTGGTTAGTTAAATATACTTAATCCATTATCCTAATATTGATCATATGTGTGATAGTAAGTTTTTATTAGTATATAGATTATTCTAAAAACTTAGTAATGACTAAACATAAATATTGATATTATTTCGATCATACATTACAAATCCTAGATATGACAACTAATGATGTTTAAAAAAAACTATCAAATTCAGTGGATCATTGGACTTTAGTTGACTAAATTGAAAATACATAACAATAAAATATCCTGAATTGAGAGTACAACCCTATAACTTGGATGAATTGATGACATTTAATTACATAGAATTATGAAGAGAAAGATAATATTAGAAATATAATAATATTGATTGTGTTAGGGATGGTTATCAGGAAAGGAAACTCAATTATGAATTATAAATATTTACAAGAAATAACTTCAAATATCAAAATATAGACATGGGTAACAATGACATAGTGATATGGGATTTCCAATCCTAACTTGACACTAGGCAACCAAATTAAGTTCAGAAATACTTCCAATCATGAATGGGTAATTGTGCACTAATATATGTATAAATCACTTTTAGGTCATCAAGGACAAACTATGAATTTCACCCCTAGTGATAGGGATAGTCGTGAAGACCAAGTATGTGTAATACCTATTAATATTTGAGCATTAAATTTAGTATAATCCATCTTTCCATAATGAGGCATACTTTTTCAACTTTCTTCTTTGACACAATGTCTATACCTCTTGCATCACATTTCTTTTATTACTCATGAATTGTGGAATTATCCATTGATTTTTGTGTTTACCCTTACCATATTTACATTGTTGCATGTGTTGTTTATGAAATCATTTCATCATGCCATAGTATTTGCATGCTTGTTTTTGGACTAGTAATCTAGAGTTGTAGTTGTTTTGTACAACCATACAAATTTTTTATATATTGATTATGAAGGTTTTACTCCCCTTGTTCTTGGGGTATCGAGGTTCTAAACCCCCTTATTCTTGGATGACCAGGGTTGTACTCCCCTTTCTCCTTGGCTTGAGATCCTATGTTGTCTCATCCCTACAATAAATTCACTTAGTGTAACATACATGCACATTTTTGTTAGTTGTGGTTTGTTTGGGCAAGATCTGTAAAATACTTATATTTTATCATGAATTTATTGCCTCATTATTTTATTATATTCCTTGGAGCTATATCCTCTTGAACTTATCGACATGATACAAGCCATATTATTCAATTCATAACTCCCATATTTCCCCTTATATGTTTATTAATGCTCAAATATGTTTATTTTTCACATACTTAGATGTGCTATGACACATACCTTTTGTTTACTTTTACTAGGTGTCATTCCGAAACTACCCAGGCATAGGAGTATTTAAAAACAATGACTCAAGAAGAACACCTTCAGGATGTCGACATGAGGATAGCTTGGAATTGTTGAGTTGCCTCTACAGCTGGGCTTGTTTACTAGTAGTTATACCTATTTTATTTACATTATTACCTTTTATGGTGATGGATATTTTTTTAGGAAATAAGATGTAACTTTGCAATTGTTTTTGTTCTGCTTCTTATATATTTTTCTTCTCTGTAATACATATACCATTTAACAAAGAATGAATTTCCTCATTATCTCCAATTTTTGGATTAGGATGGCTTCTGCTCTCTCAATTTTGTGAAGAGTGGACCCCCTTTTGGGTCTCACTCTTTACATTATCACTAGAATCATTGATTGATGTTGGATATCCAAGCTATAATTCAATATGTTCCCCACTGGGCTAACACCTCATTCCCATCAACATCCCCCGACTTCCCCACTTAGACGGTGCCAGTGGGTAAGTTATACTCCATTATGATGCATACCTCTATAAGGAAATCATGGGGTTTTCGGTATCTAAAATTCTATATGATTATTTAGTTTCACCATTCAGAGATCTACTAAAATTTTCTTATGTTTACCCTATAGTTGGATCAGTCCTCTTTCATTTTGTGTTCTATTTGTATTATTACTACTAAAAATCATAGTACTATCATAACCGAGTTAACTATTTTTCAATATTGTATTTCACTTTTACTGAGTGATGTATTACACTTGAATTTAGCACTTTATTTTATTCCACTTAATAACTTGAGCATAACATAATATATGGGTAGGATCTATGCTATAACAATATCATTTATCTTTCATAGTAGATGCTACATATTATAAGCTAAATGAACTTTTTCGAACTACTGTTATTAAGAACTATATATATCATTAACTAGTCGACCAAGGATCAAATAAATAACACTAGAAAGAATTATGTACTTTATCATCTCTTATTCATAACTGAAAGGAAATCCAACTATGTAATAACACTTTCTATTACATATTTTATCGATAGACTGGTTTCTCTAGATTTAACTATGTTTGGAAATCATACGAATATACATATATTTTATAAGAGAAATCATTCAATCTAGTAAAGTTTCTATATATTTTCATCTTTCATACATTGGAGATCCAAATTAACTGAATTAAACATAATAAGATAGTATACAAGCCAATGTATGTTCTTCATGCTATGATTTAAGTTATGCAAAAATTATAGCTAACCTATGAATTTCGACTCACCCTATGTGCGGTATCAACTACTAATCATGTTTTTAGTTTTGGTCTAATCATGTTTTTAGTTTTGGTCTATCCAAGTCTTGCCTTGTTAAGCTATGATTGAGATTAAAATCATACTTGCTATAGAATGTAGCATGTTCTTTTTATTCATGGAGAAGGCTGGAGGAAGAAGAAGAATGGATCAAGAGATAAAAGAAATACGGAGATATGATATGATACTAATTTTAGATAAGGAATATGGATAAATCAAAGGATTAACAAATAATCTAGGCTTACCCATGTTGTCCTTTATCTAGTTTTAATGTTCCTCTCAATCCTCCACCTTCTCCCAAAGATCACCTTAGTAACCGCACCCTAGTCATCTTTGCTTCTGTTTAGGGATTTGGTTGAGTAGATAATTAAATTATGAATGAAATTAAACAAATTTCATAGAATGCATATATATATATACATATATATGGTATTTTTGTGAGGTGCAAATCATTTTCATCAGTTTCTGACCCTATTGGTTGGGTACATGTCAGTTGCAAACCCCATTGGTTGTTGTTCGCACTGGTTGGCAGCCCTTCAGTTGATGACTCATCGGTTGCCAACCCTTGATAGTTCCATGTGATTACTAAAAATGTCATACTCTGTCATTTTAACTTCAAATTGACTCATTTTTGCAATGAATTTATACTTGAATTATTTATAAAATAAAGTAAAAATATTTTTTTACCAAATGATAATTAATTAATTAATTTAGTTTATCAAGTATTATTAAATTTCTTCCCATAAAATGTGTGGTCTATTACTATGTCAACTAAGGCAAATCTCATAGTATGCTCAAAGTATGATTTTGACTTATCAAGGAACACATTTATCCCTTATTAAATGTTTAATCAACAAAATTCTATGTAAACTACTAATGAAGTTGTAACTAAGACTTGGGTTATCATCAACTTGGAGATTATGAAATAAGAAATATAAGTGTTGTAACAATAATTACGAACAATTCCATAATGCTTGTAATCATTTCAAGTGTAAAATGTTAATTATGATATACTGAATGTAATACACAATTATTAATTTTTTGAGCACTATCATGCATTCATTTAGGAAGCAACCTTTTCCTAATCTCATCTTCTTTTCACATTGTATTCCTCCTTCTTACTCCCATAGGTAATTCTTTATATCTTTCCTCAACTGGATAGTAGTAGAATTACCACTTTAAACATTGCCTCCATCCCATGCTTGGGTAATCCTCTTCCTCCATGTGATGTTTCTTACATCTCCTTGTGCTTTTACCTCATTGTTGTTGAGAGATATAGATATAGAGGAAGACCTAAGAGGATGAGAGGAATGAGAAGTTGTGTTTATACATTAGTCCATGACAATGCATTATTGGTCAGATAAGGGACACTAGTATTTTACTATGGCAAGGGAGGAACAAAAAAGGGATACAATGACAAAGTTGGAACTGACTATTTGAAAAGAGAATTCTTACACTTGGAAAGTGTGTGAGATTTAGAATGGTATAAATTCCTAAGTTGGGTGCCAAATCTCTACATGTGTCTCCAACTGTGGCAGGTCTCAAGCCTAGACAAATGAGAAGGGGCATCTAGTTAAGAAACTTTGTCACTACATGTTGAGTAGAGAACTAATTATTGTTGTATTCATGATATTATTCCAAAACTACATTCAAAATTAGGTACATGTAGAACTCTCTTTGCATCAAAATAAATCTTTAACTATGCTAGAGACTACACAATTAGCACTGTTGGTAGCCAGTCCAAACATACAAATCCCTTCTTTCAGTATCCACATTGAAAAATTTACAAAGATTCCTTTATGGAAGCACAATAAATAAATTGGGGTACCAATTCTTTCTAGATGGAAAATTCCTTATATTTAAAAATAAAATTATTAGAGATAGGCAGTGGTGGTACAAAATTCCTATTGGTTATATGTTGAGGACATTGTAGAAGAGAGGTCACTTCATCAACAAGAACTCCAAAGCTATCAAACACAAAAGATAAATAACTATGTGATTTCCGTATAAGTTTTTCTATATTTTGGTACCTTTTGTGTAGCAGAGTCACAATTTTCTTGGCCTAATTTTAAGTTATTTAAGACGTAACATGTCGAAGAAGACATTTCACTGAGGTTGGAAGGGGTTTGTTCTGCTATCTGTCTTATCAAATAAAAAGATGCCGAAAGGATGTTGCGAGTGGAGACCATTAGGTTGTATGACATGATCAAATCAAAATCATCGATGGAAACAACAACCAAGAAATCTCTTTCATGATTGTCTAAGAGAGAAGTGAGAATATATATTTCTTGTCGGGAGAGGCCACTTGTAGTGAAGTACTAGAAGACTATTTTGTAGTAAGTTTTTACAAAAATAGTTGGCATAATATGAGTTGTATAAGGCACATGTGATAGCTTGAACCAGTAAAAAATGGTAAGGTATTACAGATGATGACATGTGTAGTAACAAAGGAGAATCTTGTAGGCACATATCCTACCTTTCTTAGAATATAGTCTTGGAGTTATTGGATGTGGGTCTAAGAGGAAATATAGGTAAAGTTGTTGACGTTATGGGAATATTTGACACCCAAACCTCCAAGGAACATAGGAAGCATGGCCAGGTTCATTGTAGTTCACTAAAAACTAGGCCATCGCAAACTAAAATGTGTGATAGACATCAACGAGGCCCACAAATAAAATCATCCAATGCAAATCCAATATAAGTAGGGGGTGTCCTTTGAAGAGAAAGCAACAACATAACATCCCAGCAAATGAGTGGAGAAAAAGAATCTTGCATCATGGGTCTTGAAGCAAAGCCAAGCATTCGATCATGGAAAGAGGTTTGGACACATGTTCCTTAAGATCGCCATGGGAAAACCTGAGCCCGTGGAGACATGACCTAAAATCTTCACTCTAGACATATGATGAGATATGTTAGTAAGGAACATACCCAACTCTAGGTCTCGGTTGAAGTCATCATAAGGTCAAAATATGTTTAGTTTCTTAATATTGATTTGAAGACCAAAGCCAAGGAACTGTGCTTGAAAAGTAGATAGCATATTGAAGACTACCTAGTGTCACCAATGAGGGTTCTATCATCAAGATAGGAAATAAGAAGGTCAATGTGGAAATCATATTTTAGTTACAAAATAAGATGATGGAGAGCCAAAAAGGAGTGGCCGAGATTGATCACCTTGCTAGACACTATCTATGTAGAGAAGAGGCTCACTCTGATCCACATAGAGAGAAGTTGGAGAGTTATAGTAGAACTTAATCAAATGTGCAGTAGCTGAAAATGAAGAAGAACCTCATACAATATGGTGTATCCTTCAACTATAAAGTAAACAAGGGACGTCATGTGTGTTTTATAATATTGTTGGTCAAAGACAAGGTGAGTGACAATATGAAAAAATGCTTCAACACCCCTACAATTGCTATCACCAAATAGATGATCCTGAAGATACATGATTGTATATGAGAAGACACCCTTCATTGCAATCTTAGAAACAAGGAGATGCCAAATCATACAAACCGTGATAGGATAAGTTCCACTGTCCAGCTTGGTAAGAGGAGTCAAAGGGGTATTGGTTACATAGGAATCTAGGGAGGCGGGACAATAGACGACAAGATGAGAGATGTCCATAGTTGATATATCATTCACAAAATCATCTTCATAGTTGTTATTGCAGCACACATAGAGTCAAAAAGGTGGTGTAAATAGGATGGTACATTCACAAGCAACTCCTTTATGAAAGGATAAGATTTCCTCATCAACAATGACACATGAAGCGACATTGGGAGGCAAGCATGCACCATAAGAGGGGAGTTTCAAGTGTGTTGCTTCAACATCCAAACAAGTCACAGAGTTGGAGGGGGGAACACCACTAGAGGAAAGAACTCATATATCAATAGATTATTGTCCATCCTTTATCTTTCACTCGGTAAGAGGAACTTTAGCTTCAACATATTGTTCACACTCAAAAGGATGTTGATGGTGGGCCAGATCCAGGTGAATTGTAGTTAGACACCATCATGTCCTAGTTTCTAAGCTTGTAGGGCTTTAAGTCTGGAGTGAGGCATGCTTTCAAGCTAAATGTTCTTCACGAGACTCAGGGGAGAACTGTTAGAGAATGCACATAGGGAGCAGTAAAAGGCAATCATAAGCATTGATGTTGTAAGGAAAAGAAGCCACTTGGTGTAGAGAAGCACATAGAGTCTCAGAAAACGGTAGATGAAAAAAGAGTGGGATGCTCTTTACCATAGGGACACCCATATAAAAGACAGAATCAACATGATTCTTGGCGAGCTAGAGATGGTTCATAGGAGATGGTGGCTTCTCAATATGCTGATGAGACATCAAGGTGAAAGGAACATGAGTCATAAAGCCAAGCTTGATGGCGGTAGGCAAGTCAATAATCATGTTGACTCTAGCTAGGATTGTAGAGTAGAGTGGTAGTAGCATCAGAGGCTTCAAAAGTGTGGTGGGGGTATGCCTTTGGGTAGCAAGACATAAGACACATACCCACTTTCTCTAAGAATAGAGATTTGTGGACGAGCATTCCCAGAGTCAATGCATTTCAACACCTTTCAGATGTTCCCGACTCAAACTAGCGATGATAAATGCACGGCTCAAAGATGATTAGAAAAACTATTCAGAGCAAAGGGCCTATCACAACATGTGTGAAACTCCTGAAGGGACATGTAGTGTCGGCACATGTATTGGTAGACTTCATATCATCTATAAAGGAACTTGCTAGTGTTGACTCTTCGTCATACTACTACAATTATTGATGATGGTGAAAGGACATCAAAAATGAGGATGCAATCGAGACCAATGCCATTCGTGATTAGAGGAAGCGAGGAGCAGCCATCGAGAAGAGGAGGACGCAATAGAGACCAACACCATTCATATTGAAGGAAAAGTACTTTGTGAAACCCCAAATCACTTTCATTGGTCTTCTATGATCAATTTTACAAAGACGAGAACAAGTTAGTTTCTTTCCATCTCAACTTTTCCGCGGCAATTTTTTTTTGTAATTGAAATATGATGACGAGTGGCCGCAATAGAGTACATTGCGTAGCCAAATAGTATGAGTGGCAAAGAATTAGAGGATAAAGCAACACAATCACTTACTAAATTTAATAAGTAACAATATATGATAGATTTCAGTTACCATATAAAAGGTAAGTGTTTTTGTTTGGTTTCAAACTTTAATTATAATTCGCTTAATTTCATTTTATGGTGGAGATTTTGACCTCTTTTATTAAAGGGGAGGGGAAGCAAACAATTACAGACGAAAGACTTCTGCTTTTCTTACCCTTTACGCAAAAGACTATTGCTATTTTCTTAGTAGTTGTAAGTCACTTAGTAAAAGATATGGCTTTTGCTTTTACTTTTACTTTTACTTTTACTTTTACTTCTACTTTTACTTATAATTAACGTTTCTATGGAGTTTCTGTAGTTGCGGACAAATGTAGTTACGTCATGCACGAACAAATGTAGCTTTTGACAATAGTTCCATGCAAATGTAGCTTTTGACAATAATCACGTCATGCACGCCAATTATTTTATGTGGCCCAACGATGGCACATTCGTTTCATTTGTTACACACCTTTACTTTATTAGACCGAGCACCACCAGGAATAGCTAGCTTTTCGGTTTTACATTTTGTTAGCGCAAATCATAATTGCATACTAGCGATAACAATCTTGTTAACGTATTAATATGGGTGTCAGGAAATAGGGTCCTAGTTAGTTTCAGGTGAAAAAATTTGATCCAGATATATTTAACTGTCAAACTCGGACCTGAACTCGGATCCGGTTTCTGTTCAGAATTTGAAATTGATCCATATTGATAAATCTAAGACCGAAACCAAATTCAGATCTACATTCAAAGTTATTTTCTTAAGAAAATCAATTTTCTAATAGAATTAAGTATTATCTCATCATATAAGATAAACAAAAAAATTATCAATAATTTTGCAGTATTATATAGCAACATATTCTTTTCCTTTACTTTTGTTAAAGAAAAATAATAGAAAAGGTGAAACATTAATATCACTTGAACCCAAAGATATCTTAACACTACTGCAACAAAATATTTATCATACTAAAACAAAACATTTATCATACTGAAAAATGTTGCATCATCACCTATATCATATCAAAACAACTCATATTATCATCATCGTTTAAGCTCAATCCCAACTATGTTGGGGTCGACTACATGGATCCTTCGTTTTAGCTCTACCATGGGTCATATTTTACTCGAGATGTACAGATTCAAAATCTCCCATTATAAGCTCTTCCCATGTTAATTTAGGCCTTCCTCTTCTTCTATTAATTGTACTTGTTTCAATAGCATTGCTTCGTATATGCACATTAATTGGTCTGCGTTTTGCACATGTCTATACCATATGAGTTGGCCCTCACACAACTTGTCCTCAATCTTGCCAGCCCCACTTATTCCTGATATAGTCATTTCTCAAGCGATCATTTCTAATTGTCCCACACATCCATCTCAACATATGCATTTCATTCACCTTCGTCTTGTTGAGACCTTGTTTCTCACTGCCCAATATTCAATTCCATAGAACATGGTTGGCGGTATAACAAGTCTATAAAACTTACTTTCTAGAATGAGAGGGATCTTCTGATCACATAATACTCGAATTGCACTCCTCCATTTCAACCATCCTGTAGTGATCCTATAACAAACTCCATTTTGGACATCCACACTATTTGAATACTAGAACCCAAGTAACATAATTTATTACATTTTTTTATATCTACTCCATCCAACTTGATTTCACCATTCACCACTATGAAAAATATGGTCTTTAACTATAAAAAATAATTGTAGTGAAAACCCCAAAATTTGTAGCTAAAAGCTTTGGCTACATTTATCCTTACATTTTGAATATGAAGCTAATACCCGTGTAGCTAATTCTTTAGGCTATATTTTTCAAAGTTCTAGTTAGTTGTTCCTCTGGCTACAAATTCATATGTAACCCTAATTGTAGGTAAAAAATGTCCTTACACATAAAAATATAGTTTCCATTGTAGCGAAATATATGACTACAATTCAATTTGTAGCTATGATATGTAGGGAGAGATGACATTGGTTACAATTTGTAAGTGTAGTTCATGTATAGAAAAAATTAGCACTTACTACACATGTAATTATATCTAGTGTGTAGTGAAAGACATCATGTACTACACATACATATGTAGTAAGAGACATTATGCATCTAGTTAGTCGCTTGCCAATATAGAGGGGTTTCCAAAAAGAAAAAAGATGAATGTTAATCAAGATCGAGTTGTTCTTACAATGTCTACAATGATACTTTTATTCATATTTGAACTATGAGTACACATGGGGAGGACATTAACATGTCCCCTGTTTTACAATATGCATGGAAAAAAGATACATGTATATACTATCTTCTTTTGACTGCCTCTATCCACTGCAAACTCTATATGCCACATGATAATGTGCATCTTATTCTATCTTGATTTTTCATTTGTATTAATTCCTCCACTTGTATTGTCAATGAATGTGATAACATTGATAAACTTACAAGAAGAGAAAGACTTCTAAGGTATTGCTCTTCTTGATTGAAAATAGCAAACTTCTCTGTGCTCTGCTTCTAATTGGCTATAGGAAGCTCCTGTAGTTGAAATTGACATTCATGGAGATTCTTGAAAGATAAATCATTCTCATCAACAACTTGCAGTTCCACCCGGTCCCCAAGTTTGAGGTTTCCATATATCTTAGCACATACTTTGTGAATCTGAGACTATATATTGGATAATTCCTTTGTCCTCTTTTTCTTTTGTTGTTCCTGTAAAGAGATATGGCATCTAGCTATAACTTAACCTATAGTAACATAATTTGTATTATGCAGGTGAAAGTAAGAGAGTGTGACACTAATTTTGAGAAAATGATGTGTACTGGAACAAACCAATGAAATTATTGCATAGTTTACCTTTCACATGTACATGAACACCAGTTTATGATACTCCAATAAAGGTTATGCAATGGGTTAATTTGAATAGGATGAAGGTGTGATACGAAGGCCTTCTCTACCCATTCTTGGCATCAAATTACCTAACCTGCAAAAAGGGCCATAGCGAATGATCAAGTTGCCTTGTTAAAAGTTAAACATACCAGATGTATACAAAACATAGCTATATATGAGTTATAATGGCATCATTATTTACCAACAACTGTTGTGGCAATGTGGTAGTCAGATCAGAACAAAACTTTATAGCATTTGAAACAATATCTGATATCGAGCAGGTGTGTTCCCCAAACTAGTTTGCTTTTTACCAGGGGCCTTTTTCTCAGCAAGAGGCTGAGATGTCACCTCCTTTGGTACTAAATAAATATGAAACGACTCATCAGATGGTACCTTCAATCAATCATTCATCAGGTCATGAATGATGGGATATGGGGTGTGCAGATGGATGTGTCATCGCCACTTGTATAATATCAAATTAATTTCAGGAAGCACTTATTAGTGTCCCCACATTCCCTCAGATAATGCCAAAGCATTTACATGAAAGATAACAGAATGAAATAATTAAGGTATAAACACAATACACCTTATATTTTTTAGTTTTTCAAACTATCCTTAAGCTTAAGAAACAAATGTTAGTCTAGGTAAAACCAATTAGAGAGGAAGGTGCACAATATAAATTAAATTTAGACTCAACAACCAGACTGTATTTTTATGCACAATGCATAAAGCCATAAATGAATGACAACATCAAAAAACTTGCACCCAAGAAGAACCCTTATAAACTTCCAAGCAAAAATTTATTTATCTACCCTCTTTGGTAATCAAGAATTTAGTAATAAGAAGTCAACAAGACAAATAGATGAAAGTTTAAGAAAAAAACATACTTATCCCATGACTGATATGCACTCTACTTCTGTTGAAACTTTTTTTATCTCCTGAGAATGTTTGAGCTCAGAAGAACTTGAACTAGGAAGTATACATGATATCATCACATAATGAGAGTCTCTGATAAAAGTGTCTCTCAATACCTCAATAAGTTTACTACCATGAATAGGAATATGAACCTGGTCATTGTTAAGAGCCCTTCTATATTTCTTCAACATAAGTAGGCTCTTGTTGATCATATCCCCTTCTATTCTGCATCCATCAAAAAAATATTTGATGTGGGAGTATTGCTCAATGATTAGCCTCTAGAAGAGGACGAATGGAAGAAGGTGAAATTACCTTATTTATTTATCTTTATCAGCTGTATCTGCACCATGTTCTCTTCCAGCAAGATCTATAAATGACAACTTTACAACAACCCTAGCATGTTTTGATTCACTACCATTAATAGATCTCTTGATGGTAAGTTGAAGTATGAAATGAGTCATTAGCCCCAATTTTCCTAGTCTTTTTGGTTGCACTTCGCCTTTCAATCAACTTTTTGATATATTCTACATTTGAAACTTTAAATTCATGTAATCCTACAATGCATACTTGTTTCTTTCAATCCTCCCTTATGCAAAGCTTTCTACATTGAATTAGGTAGATCATATGATAAATAATCATATCAAAATAGACTTGACTAATATGTGACGTCTATGCAAAATCAGTTAGCCAAGTTAGTCTCTAACACACAATGTTTCTAAACCGTGTCCTATTATACATAAAGAAACATGTACATACCTCCTGTCATTGAGGATGTCATAAAGCTTTCCACCATATATCCGAGATGACCCATAACTTGGCATACATAAAGAAACATGTACATACACAAAACTGGTAGTATTCTAATATGGAATTGAGAAATAATGTCAAAGTCAGATGAGTCGTGCAAAGTATGAAGGATCATTTAGAATCTCAAACAAATGGACGGTTAACATTATTAACTTTGCGCTTAAATCTGTAGAATTTTCCTGCACTTCTAATTTTCTATCCGTTGAAAATGAGGATGTTAATGGAGTGTATAATAAAACATCATCATCGTGTTGTCCTTTACTCTACAAGCCCTTTCCATTGTTCTGTACATGAAAGCAGAAAACTACTTTGACCAGTGACATTTTCTCAACTTCGCATACTCAAGCATGTATATCTTTAAACTCTTGTACGAGAAATCTTTCCCCCACGCTAAGGAAAGAGTAAAGGAGTTATGTCAATAGTCTGCATTGGCGCTAACAAACATGAAACTAAAGGTCAGTTTCTACGAATTTAGTAGGAACAATGTGAATCCTATATTAAAAAACTCAATTTGTGATACTTCCAAAAGTCAGATTTCATTATTAGTGATTGTATCTATATTTGATAATCAAGAACATGTTGTATAACTTTTTTATAGAGAGAACCGACCCGTAGAAGCGTCATTTTTGTCATCCCCCAGACAACATAAAACTCTCGGGCCCCGAGCGCCCCGCACACTCGGGAACCAATTAAAGCGCACTGTTAGTCGGCCTGCACGACGGGTACCTTTTCGGAGGCGGCCACTGAGTTTCGAACTCGGGTCCCTTCATGAGGGGACACCGTGCCGAACTACCTGAACCACTCCTCCTTGGCATGTTGTATAACTTTTGTCGATATAAAAAGGGGGAATAAAAACACATAACCAATAAACTCTAGATAAATTAGTCGTAGAATCACCCATAAAAAATCTTGACATTTCAACAACTTACTCTCGATTCTCAATGGGCACCCAAGAATACATCTTTCCAGATCATTTGTTAATAGCAAGAAATATTAAAATACAAAGGGGTCCGATGTAGCATGAGCGATACATGTAGTCTAACCTCATTTTTATACTGATTCTGGGAATCCCTCGAAGCGCTCTCATGCCAATGGATAAAGTTGCCCAATTCCATCGCAAGTGAGCCAATTAGCTTACGATACAATTTATGTATACAAAGTAATATGCGTGAGGAAAAAGTTGAATGTGCATTAATCTATAGAAATACAAGACCGACAAAACAGTAAATTTTGATTTAGAATATTTGAGAAGCTTGTTTTGTAGTTAGATTTCTGACAGAGAACACACTATACAACATCAACATAAATGTTTAGAAGAGGACGACATTATAACTTGGCATCATTACCTCTAGTCAAGATTTCCGTTCAGAATTGGTGGGACATACTATACCCGACGATGATGCCATAGTATAAAAAGATATATCTTTAATTCACACACCTGCTCGCTATCTTCACCTCTCATACACATCTTCTGGGACGTACCGATGAATAGTGACTGTTGAGGCAGTCGCCTTCTACTGATATGCACAAACTCATAGGATCACAGTTCGGTGGGGCATCACCACAAATGAAATCTATGGCTGCATCTTTGTTCCACCGTTGTAACAACTTGACATTGGCGATGCATCCTCTATCGGCGATTGGAAGGTAGGAGGATGGGGGAAGCGAGGATTGCGGGAGGATAGGAACGGGGGATGGTGGCGGAAGCAATTTGTTTTCCCTAATCGGGCTACTAATTAGGAATGGAGGGAAACTTAAATTTGGAGATGGAAGAAGAGGCGGGGAAAGCCGTTCGTTTCATCCAAGCCAACTAATATAAACCAATAAAATATATGCAGAGCTAACTACATTTTAATAATTATACTTTTATGAAATTGCAACGAGAGACGGTTTTCCACTACATACAAAGGAATTGTAGCTAGTATAGATGTAGTTAATTCTTAGTTTTTTTGTAGTGCACACCGCGAGATTGGCTGAAATTGTAATGTTTATACTCAATTTTACCCCTATTAATCATCAATCCATTTGATTCTAATGCCTTTCTTCAAAGTTCAACTTTATCATTCAATCCACCTTTAGTTTAGTCAATCAATACAATATCATCAACAAATAATAAACACCAAGGAATGTCATCCAGAACATTCTTTGACAACTCATCCATAACAAGAATGAGCATATATGGGATGAGTGTGGATCCTTGGTGTACCCCAACTGTGATAGGAAATGTTGGTGTCTCTCCTCTAGGAGTCATCACACTTGCAGTAGAACTACCATACATGTCTTTAATCAATTCAATGTATTGGAGTTGGCACACCCTTTTTCTTCAAAACCATCCACAACACTTCTCTGTTATGTGATCATAAGCCTTTTCCGAACAATAAAAACCACATAAAGATCTCTTTTTCTTTCTCGATACTTCTTCATAAGCCTCCCTATCAGAAAAATAACATCTTTTGTTGATCTATCAGACACGAAAGCAAAATGGTTGTTTAATATCTGTGTTATAGATCTTAGCCTCTACTCAATGATCATCTCCTAAAGCTTCATTATGTGACTCATCAACTTGATACCTCTGTAGTTTGTGCAACTCTGATCACCTTTGTGCTTGTAGATGGGGACTATATTACTATTTCTCCACTCGTCTGAAATCTTCTTGGTCTTCATGATCTTATTAAAGAGATGTGTTAACCACATAAATCATGCATCCCCCAAACTCTTACATACATCAATGGGAATACCTCCTGGTCCACAATCCTTTCTAATTTTCATAATTTTCAAAACATTCTTGACCTTAAATAATGAAACTCATTGTGTGTTAATGATATTTCTTGTATTCATGTTACACGAGTCTCTAACATTAGTTACAATAGCCCCATTAAAATGTTTATGGAAGTAATTTCTCCATTACTTCTTGATATCATCATCCTTTACCAATACTCTACCATCTTCATTCTTGATGCAATTTACTTGACTCAAGTATCTTACTTTTGTTTCTTTTATATGAGCCATTATATATATATATATATATATATATATATATAGTCAGGCTAGAATACACTCGGGTGTATTCAGAGCAGAATACACTCAAGTTGTTTTCCATGATACAACATTTTTTTCAAAAATCTAACCCATTGATATTCTTAATTATCTTGTGAATAGTCATATAAAAAATTTGAGCACATTTGGACATTTATAGGTCATGTTATAAAGACCGCAAAAATTATGTATTTTAAATTAGTTTCGTGCGTCGATTTTTTTGCCCTGGGATGAGTGACTTACACTCATCCAAAAAAATTTATATGTAGCCTAGTTATAGTATGAAAATGAAGATCAATGGTTTACATCTTGCAAAAAATAATCTTGATATGCAAACACACTTGAGTGTATCTGTGCAATCTATACACTCGAGTGTATTCTAGACTAACTCTCTCTCTCTCTCTCTATATATATATATATATATATATATATATATATTCCTTCTCTTGTGTCCATCTTCTTATAAATATCATCAAAGTATCCAGACCTTGCCTCATGAATAACCTTTTTTTCTTCTTTCTTTCTTTGCTTGCTTGTATCTCTAGAACATTGCATCATCTCAAGATTTGGGCAAGCTCTTATAGATATCCCTTTTCATTTTAATAGCCTTCTATACTTCATCATCTACCACCAAGTTTCTTTCTATGAGGGCCTAAAATCTTTGGACTCCCCTAAAACCTCTTTGGCAATTTTTGTTATGTAGGATCTCATGTTATGCCACATAGTGTCAACATCGTACTCTAAGTTCTGAGTTCCCTCCTTGATGAGTTTATCATGAAAAGTCAATTTGTTTTCTCATTTAAGATTCACCACATGATCATGCTATGTGATCTTCATGTTAATATACAAAACCACCAACTTATTTTGGGTTGTGAGTTCTTCCTTAAGAATCACTTTACAATCCTTGCATACTTTACGATCCACCCACTTCATGAGGAGGTAAACAATTTGGCTACAATTTTGCCTACTCTTGAAAGTAATCTTATGAGATTCTCTTTTCTTGAAATGGATATTTGTCAATATTATATTATATGCAACTGTAAAATCTAATACCCTCTCTCCTTTGTTTTTTATGCCATATCCAAAATCACCATGAACTCTCTCATATCCAACATTGTTACTTCCCACATAGCCATTTAAATCACTCCCAATAATGATCTTTTACTTTGTCGGTATTCAGTGCATAAATTCATATATGTCATCCCCAAATTCTTCTTAGCTTCCTCATTGAGGCCAAGTTGGGGGCATATGCGCTAATAATGTTAAAAGTATTTCCCTCAGAATTATATATTGCATCAACATATAACCTATCAAATCAATTGGTATGACTGTATCATATCAAAATAACATTTATATCACATGGTATCAACATCTACATAATAAAAGGCACCATTAGTGTTACCTAACACATAAGTAAATTATTACACAACATGACTATACCGTTAAAAAACAACTATATCACATCAATTAACTTAAATATATTATAACATCACATTAGCATATCAGTTGAAAATAGTCTTCATCCCATAAATATATCAATATAAGTAAGACTTGAGAGCTTAGATTTGTACATTTTCTAAATCTAGACCGACCTAATTTAAAGTCAGACACGTAATTATTAATTCGGAACTGAACCAGACATCACAACTAGAATTTTAATCCCACTTTTTCTGTGTTGAACACAATCGAGTCAAGGGTTCAACCAAATTTTGACGGTCCTAATTCTATATGCCATTTACATATTTACAATATTTTATTATTTATGATAATACATCGAGGAGCATTCATGGTACATTTTTTGGTTCTTTATTTTTTTCTACCGTTGCCCATTTTAGTAGGCTAAAATGTGACATCCTTAGGCTGTATTTGACATATGGTTGTTCTAGATTTGCCATAGGTAAATTAACCAATCATATGTTAACTTTGTGTAATATGACTATTGTTTGATCAATGACAAATAAATTGATGGCAAGATGTATGCCGTTTGGTACACATGTAACTAATCTATTGTTATTTGGATAAAGTTTATTATGCCGTCACAAAAATAACGTTGTCGATACTTAGTAGTCAGTTAGAGATATTTTGTGAAAAGTAGACATCTGCGGTAAATAAACGTGTTTCCTGCTGTAAGGATTTTGAGCGGTAGGTTATCTAGAAATTTTTAGGTTAACTTGACTATGCGACATATTGCTTATCTTTTAATCTGCATAACAAACATCAATTAAAATAACCATTTAGGCTAGCTTGTCGTGCTGGCCTTGGGACGTTGAAACAAACATAACCTTAATGTAAGTCATGTTTAGTTATTTAGGTTCTGCAGCATCCGATTATATTCCAAGGTCTTATGAGATTCCGTTACGAGTACACATCATATTAATTACCAAAATCCATGCTAACAATGCTTCAAATGGAAATATTGTTACATCTATGTGACAATAACACCGTTAAATGCATGAATTATGTATACACTGTGTTTTAATGTAAGCATTTGATGCATGCTTGATGCTAAGGTTGCGTTTGGTATGTGGTGAATCATGGGGAGGGATATCATGGTGAAATAAAAAAGGTATTTGGTAAGCATGGTGATAGTGATAGAGAATTTTTTCGTGATGAATCCATGGTGAATTTTGGTCTATTTTTGTTCCCATGAAAAAGCATGGTGAATGATGGTGAAATTTTTTTATTTTAAGTCTCCATTAATATATGGACATATGTGCAAAGAAAAATTCCATTATATTTTCTCTTCTCTATGCCACATATTTCCCTTCAAGATTTATCTCCTGCCAACAAATTTTGACTTTCACTAGAACTTATTTTCTCTAAATTTTATTTATGTATCTTATTTTTTCAAACATAATTTTTCTCTTGTTATTTTTATTTTATTTAGTTAATGTACCCATTACCAACTAAAACTATTCATTTTTCGTTAAAAATCTCCTTTCTAACAGAATAACTTCCCACCACAACATTTCTCTCTAAGACGCATTTCCCCCCTCCAAGATCAAATTTCCCACCACACCTTTTTTCTTGAAGATACAATTTTTCCACCAAGACAATGTTTCCTGCCACACTTTTTTCCTCCAAGATAAAATTTTCTTACAAATCTTTTTTCTTGCAAGACAAATTTTTCTGCCAAATCCTTTTTCCTTCCAAGAAAACTTTTTCGCCACATTTTTTTTCTCTAAGATATTTTTTCCCTCCAAGACAATATTTTTCGCCACACCATTTTCCCTCTAAGACAAAGTTTTCCGTCAAATTCTTTTTTTTCCTCAAAAAAGAAACTTTTCTGCCACCTTCTTTTGTTGCCCACAACATGAGCGGCATCAAGTCATATGCAATATCATTAAGAAAAGTTGATCATGTTATATTTATCAAGAAAACATTTATGATGAAATATTTCTATTTTCATAATTTTTCAATGAAGTATTTATTTGTAATGATTGTTAAGAAATATAACCCACATGTGAAGGAGTCTCTTTGATATTTTTTTAAATTAAATAATTCATATCCATAGTAAAATTTGATGATAGAATCTTTGTGTTATTCATGTCAAAAGAAATGTTCATGTATGAGGTGTTTAATAAATAGAATTTATACTTGTACGGGATATTTTCTATAAAAATCATTCCCTATCTCATCACCATAATCATGTTACAAACAACACTTTTTAAGTATTTCTCCCTCCATTTCACCATCACCATATAGGTGTTACCAAACAACAATTTTTAACAATTTCACCATCACCATCACCGTCACTATCACAGTCACCACATATTTTGTCACCACGTACCAAACACAGTCTAAAGGTGATTGCTTATTCTGGGCCTCTACATGAAGTTGGTTGGTATGGAGTTATCATTAAAGAAGTGTTGATATGTTTCCCTAATGTATGTTTGAAAATCTTCATATTCTACTTCAGTTCCGTTGATCCATCCAGTATATGGGGGTCATGCGATTCAATGACAAATCATACACACTAGTGTCGCTGGATTGATGTTTGTAACTTCTAATGGAATTCTTAATTCATCTAAGAGGGTTTGGTTGTGCTCTTTAGCAGACATTCTGGGTGATTTTTAAATCCAATTAAATTGGCATGATTCTAAATTCTAAGGACCATATAAAGAAACCTATTAATTCTTATTAGTCTAGAAGAATTTAAATTAAGAAATCTATAAGCTATCATCTACATTTGGTAGGGTGTGGAGGAGGGAAGTCCATGAGTGTGTCTCATCTGTCAGCTAGAATTTTATTGTCAACGATGATCACCCAAAGAACTAAACCTTCCCGAGGACTGCGACAAGATGACCCTTTTTCTCCCTATCTTTTTATTATCTATACGGATGTCTTTTCTACTTCTCTCTGTCATGCCGCCAGCTCAAACCTCTTACATGGGGTGAGAGTGAGTAGGCATGTACCATGTTTTTCTCACATTTTCTTTACAGATGACAATATTCTCTTTGTACGAGTATCTCAACATGAATGCTTGACTTTAGCTAACGTGAGGCCAGAAGATAAATCTAGACAAGACTGAGGTGGCGTTCAACAAAGGAGCACCATACTCAATGAAAGGGCCCCTCCGATATCTACTGAGAGTCCGAGAGGTAGATAGGAAGAAAAAAAATCTGGGATTGCTGACTGCTACAGGGAGATCCAACAATACGGTGTTTAGCTTTATCAAAGAAAGAATTTGGAAGAAATTACAGGGCTGGAAGGAAATACTTTTATCTAAGCCTAGGAAGGAAGTCCTTATCAAATCCAGTAAGGAAAGCTATTCCTACTTATATTATGAGTGTGTTCCAACTACCGGCGGGCCTTCTTGATATATCCAGACTTGTATTGCTCGCTTTTAGTGGGGTGCAAAAAATAATGAAAGAAAAATATCGTGGCAATGTTGGGCTAACCTTTGCTAGACTAAAAGAGGAAGGGGAATGGGCTTCCATGACATGCATACTTTCAATGAAGTCGTCATGGCCAAACAATTTTGGAGACTCATGACCAAGCCTGACTCATTAAAATGCAAGACACTGAAAGCAAGATATTTCCCCCACACTTCTATTTTGGAGACACAAAGAGGTCACAATCCAAGCTTTTCATGAAGGAGTATTTGGAGTGCTAAGGTTGTGGTTATAGAAGGTCTGAAGTAGAGATCAGGCAGGGGAGACAATATCAATATTTGGGATGACATGGGGTGTACAACTTTGACGGTCTTCTTTGTGATTTCTGTGACGATGACGTGAATGCATGCACATATGTCTGTGATTTGATGGATTTGGATACATGTACGTGTAAGGAATAAAATACAGTCCATGTTTCCCCCAGAGATTGGTAAGATGATTAGGATACCACATTAGTAGACGGCTTTCGGAGGATAGTCCTTTTTGGTAGCCCGATAGCAAAGGGATTTTCACGACCAAGTCACCTTATTGGTTGGGTGGTTTAGGAAGACCAGCTTTTATTGCCACACGGTCTACGCAGAATGAGAAAATTTGGACACTTGTTTGAGATCCGAAATGGCCACCAAAAAAATCCATTATATACATGCTTTTTCAGTGCTCTGAGGCGTCCAAGGTGTGGACGTCTAGCCCGGATGCAGCTGTGATACAGTCTACTCTTCACCTCACCCCAGGTCAGGTGCTTTTGGAGCTCAAAAATGGTTCCCTTGAACCTTACTTTACTGAAGCCATAGAGACAATGAGGGTATTGGGCAACATAGGAATCACTGTGTCTTTAACGGAGGGGGAAAGACGATTGCTTTCTTTATTAGGGAGGCAATGGCTTTTCTCGAGGATCACGACAGGGCTTGCTTACGTGACAGCCCAGCCCACTTTTTTTGTGCAGCAGTTGGTGGTTCCACGCTGGCGGCCACCTAGTGAGGAACGATCAAACTAAACACTGATTTCTCAACCAAGGATCGGGTATGGAGTGCTACGGGGATGGTTATGCGAGATGACGAGGGTAGCGTACTGCTGGTTGGAGGACGTAGAAGGAAGGTCGGGTGGTCCGTGGAGATGGGTGAATGTATGGCTATGTTGGAAGGTGTTCATATGGCGCATGATCATGGCTGGGACAAACACCAGTTGGAGACTGATTCCATAATTCTCTACTTGGCATTGGCTTCTCACAGTAGATTTGACCATCTGGGTCTGATCGTACACGACATTATCCCGTTGTTATCTAGTTTTATTTCTTTTATACTATTTCGCATGTTCGTAGATTCTGTAATAAAGTAGCGCATGAATCCGCCTCACTAGCGTTACGAGGTGATTTCTGCAGCTCTAGACGGAATATACCTTCTCTCATTTTAAACTTTATAACTGCCGATTTGGTTAGTTAATGAACATAATCTTGTTGTTGTCAATAAAAAAAAACTACATTTGATAAAATGAGCCTTACAAGCCATCTTCTACATTTAACGATATTATTTTTAGATCTATATGTTTTGTCATCTAGAAAGAACATACACCTTAAGCTGTTTTGCGCTTCCGTAAGTATGTTTTTATAAAATATTCTAACGATTTTACTCAAAGTATTAATGTAATAAAAAGATAAGAAATTGTATGAAGAGAGAGCGTGTGTAAAAATGCAATAATTTAAAATCAGGTCTGATTGACTAAAACGTTTTCCTAAACTAAACGTCGTTAGCGTAGTTAGACATCCTATAACATGTAAATCTGATCCAAACTGGCCCTTTATATACATGGAAAAGTTGGCTTCCTGTAACCGCAACGAGTTCAAAGTACCCTTGGTCAACAGCATGAAATGTTACATACGTAAATGCAAACCCGACATTTCTCAAAAGCCCAAGCCATCTAATAATAAGCATTAGCCGCTGCATGCTTGCATAAACGGACACCCAAAGAACAGCTATATCCGTATGTATATCGTGGGACAAAGAAACAGCCAGAGAGAAAGCGGTTGCTACTTTTGTAGGCTGCAGCCTGCAGGCAGCAGTAAGGCATTGGCCCAACAAGCTTCAACTCAAACTCCTGTCCCTCTCCAACTAGCTACTCCAAGTACATCCCCAACAACCAGCCTCAACGCTAAAATTAAAACCGAGGGGGACTTCCAAGTTGTAAAAACAAGGTGTGGGAATGGTGGGTGGAACATGGATGGGCAATGGCTTTTTCCATCCATAGGGATCGGTTTCGCATATGCTTTGCAGCACCTTTTCCAGGCAAGCGCCCACCTTTACAGGTCTTGGTTAGAACGGTAAGGAGGTGAAAAAGGAGTACTAGTGGACTAAAGGTCGGCGAGATATAATTTATTTCATGTTGCCTATAGTGGCAAAAGATTTGAGCTGTTTTGAAAAGTACGATACCTCTTGAGGTAATCATTGCTAGGCCTGGATACAGAGGAGGAGGATTGTTGATTGGATTTGGCCATTCATTCACATCAGACTAAAGCATCACTCTGGTATCAGAATGTAGTATAATAGGCTGTGTGGCTGGCTTGTTGATTGTTAATCTAGCCATTCCGATATGATATATATGACGCCTACTATAAGCTTCCGGCTGGCTGTTCAACAGAATTATATCCTGTTTAATGCCATGAAGATATATCTATAATTGCCACATGAAAAAAAGAAAAAGAAAAACGACGGTGTTCAGTATTGTAAGGGCAAGGGAACACCAAAAGTATATTCATGCTGCCAATGTTTATTGATGCCTAAGCTTGATTATGATTTCTTTGCTACTTGATCACTTTAGTCTTAAAGTGACGGTACAAAGGAACACTTTCGTCTTTACCACAATATAAACCATTCTTGTCCCGACATATGTTCCAATCAGAACCCAGATTGACTTCCATTCCTTTAAATGGATTCAACTTAAGGTAACGGTTGAGAATGGGGATGGGCTTCAGATCGAGTTGCCCGATTCAGACCATGTCAACCCAACCAAACTCAGTCAATATAATTAACATGGACGTGCCAGGTTAAAAATGTTGACCCAAATTTTTTAGAAGTGCCAGATTAGGGCCACAAGGCAAGCTTAGGTCCGAGATACTATATTTATTACATATACATGTATATATAACTATATATTTATATACAGTATGTATTTATTGTAAGATACATTTGTCTAAAAGTTTTCAATTACATTTTATTTATAATATGTTCATTCAGTCAATTAGTTCCACTAAAAACAATATACTAGAGTACATTTATGTTATGCACACCCATTTGACACTCAACAAGTTTGCATTAACGAATTGATCTATCAATTCTTTCTGTATGACAAAACATATATTAGATCTAAATGATAAAATTACTGGCTATAGACAATGATACTGTAAGCTTCCTATTTGGTATGTGAAATCAGAGGCAAAAGAAAAAAAAATGATGATTATTTGCCTCACAAGCTACATCATGTTTGTGGACCTTTTGTGCAGCGACGTCTGAGACTGTTTATCTTGCTTTAAAGTTAATTAATATAATGCATGTTAAAGAAGAAACTCTTATTATGTCAATACAGATGTGTCTACCATATGTTCAATCAAATAATTAAGATATCAACATGTGACTTGGAGTGCAGACAATCAAACCGTGTACCAAGGAATGCTATAGGGACTTCCTTCATGAAAAGCAAGGTCAAATAAAAAGCATGAAGAATGACATCATGAAAAAATTTGAAGCCAAGTCTATTAGGAATCATGTAGACGACAATCATAGTGGAAACAAAAAAGAAGTGTATTCATGTTTCCTACAAACAGATATCGTCAACAACGATGTATCCAGAAAGAGGGTGTATGATGTATGCCTTGTTGTGGAGCAAGTCCAGCGACATCCTTACGCAATGGTGTGTGGCATGCGTAGAGGTGCATGAACGGTCCTCAAGGACCCCCCCCCCAACAAAGTGTGTAGTGCATGTATCTCTACATCGTCCACATAGATGGACTAGATCTCCTCGTTGCCCTGCCTGAGTTGGTGGGAAAAGAGCAGTCTTTCGTTACCAATGTGCTAGTGTTGGCTCTCCTTACTTCTCTTTTTCTCACTCTCTCTCATACAGATAATAACGACTAGGGTTCTTACATGAAAGAGCATGCAACTATGATTAGACCGTCATGTCCCTCTAAATAAGAGAGACAAGGAAGCAGGGTTATCAAAAACTCTAGGAAACAAAAAGGCTGCAGCTGTGTTTATAGACGCCCACTCACCAAAAGCCAATCAGTCAGTTGGCTAAGTCATAACATTATTAAATTATTCCATTAATTGATCAATTAATCACATTAATTAGTTCATGGATTTTTAGTTCCAAGCTGGCAACTCCAACTAGCTGCTCCGGTTAGCAGGCCGACTTATCATATAAGTCTATAGTTTTAAATCAAGCCAATCGTGTTAGACCCTTTAGCCAACTGCCAAAGATTTTAGTCCAATATTGTTCTACTTGATTACCTAAATATTTTAGTAATCAACTTGACTTAGAGCATTTCCAATCATGCTCAAAGTTATACTCCTATTCCAAGGCATCCCATGCATTTATCCTATAGGCTCCACATGACATTGGTAGTGATGTCTATAAACAAATTATAACTTCACAAGCAATGGTTGGTATCTAGCAAGACTTGATTTCCAGCCAAGTAAGTGAAGAAGTTGGAGAAGACTTTGATCTAGTATTGTGATTAGTGTTACAATGATCGTATAATCCCTTTGTCTTCAATATCAACATCAAATTCGAGGCACGGAAGTGTCATCCTCTTAAAGTTCAATCTTTGTTCTTTGATATAGAGTAGAGTATTTGAGATACACATGAGCTCAATTCATATATTGACAGCATGGACATGCATAGTCTCACTCATTAAGAGGTCGGGATACCACTCCAATGGGAGGGACAAATGCAATCTAAGTCCTTCATAGTGATCCACATGTATCACAATGCACCTTAGACCTATTTGTATAGCAACCCTTATTTAAGATCACATTGAGTAGTGTTATGGCGCGCTAAAAAATATGTAATCAATGTAGTGACTTCATACCTAAGGACCACAATAACAATTGTCACATTGAGGTATGATTTTGACCATCATTATCAGCTTCCATGTATCACACTTGAAATGGGTATGTCCAGTACACTTGTTCATAATAAGTTCCCATGTGTTTGATTTGATATCAATTATCATGACTAATGAGACATAGTCATTAATCAACACACATATTAGTCTTAATGTATTATTATTGATAGATTTACACAATAATATCTAATTAGGATTTAGACAAGAATGATACACGTGACATATACATGATCTCATATTCAAATGCTCAACCTGAACTTACATGTCATTGAATTGAATATTACTAGGACATTATCATATTTATTCATTCTCTCATATTGAATAAAATAGAATTATTAAAATCATCTTTATGAATAATCAAATCATTTACAAGATATGCCTTTACAATCATCACATGATCGGCTCTTAGGGCATACAACGAACAAAGTTGTGTACGACAATGCACATTATAGTTGCTAAAAGTGTTGATGTCTACAATGTTGTAGAGGAGAAATGCTCATCACATAGGTGTATGGGTATCATCAGCTGGTACCGAAGGATAACTCAATAATCAACATGTGACATGGACATCCAAAGCCTTCAAATGATACATCAAGTAGGAAATCATCTGCATGATTTTATAGTAAGTGTGTGCCAAAATAGATTGGATTTTTAGAGTAGAATAAAGCATATAGGACAAATCAAACCAACCTAATAAAATTGGATGTATATTAGTTATACAATATATGTTTCAAAAGCCATCTCAATCGGATAATAGTAGGCCATTTATTGAATAAATGTGCATTATCTAATCAATGATAAGTTCAAGAAGTTTTATAATTGGTTGGTTTGTCTTAATTGTATCTCATATACATGAATATGGTCGTGATTTTAGAATATATAATTAATAAAATATTTTCCTATTTGTTGGATTTAATTAACACGTATTAAGTGTAGTAATTTTCTAGATGACACATGCAAGTTACATCTACTGCTTGGTACACATTTATACAACTCAATTAATAATATGTTTATATATATATATATAGGAAAATATCTTAATCATAGTATGTTGTCTTAAACATCCAGAGCTTGACCTAAAATATAGCCATGTGACACAGTTTGATATGAGTTGACCAAAAATCATTTAACAATATGACTTTAGATATTCATATATAGTTAGGACCATTGTTCTGAAAAGCGATAATCGATGTACGTGCGGAGAGGGTACCGAATAGAGTATATACGGTATGCGGGAGTATAAGTGGGAGAATATTCAGTTTTAATCGGTTTTGATTTTTTTTAAATATTAATCATAAATATATGTAAATTATATATTAACCATATAATAATGACAATGATAAGTAATTAGAAACATTTATAAGTAATAGACTAATAATAAATTCATAAGTAGTTAGAAACATTGATGAAATTAGAGAAGAAAACATTGATAAGTAATTACAAACATTGATAAGTCATAGACTAATATCACATTAATAAGTAATTATAAACATTGATAAGTAATAGACTAATATTGCATTAATAAGTAATTAGAAACATTGATAAGTCATAGACTAATATTGCATTAATAAGTAATTAGAAACATTGATAAGTAATAGACTAATATTGCATTAATAAGTAACTTGAAACATTGATGAAATTAGAGAAGAAACATTGATAAGTAATTAGAAACATTGATAAGTCAGACTAATATTGCATTAAGAAGTAATTAGAAACATTGATGAAATTAGAGAAGAAAACATCAACGATAAGGATCACTTTAATAAACATTAACTATAAACTTATTGAGAAAATATGAGGAGAAAACCAAATATGTAAAGTGGAAGAAGAGAATGTAATTGTAATGACCAATAGTAGTATTAGAAAAAATTAATGTCAAAAAAAATTATTACTAGCATTTGATTTTGAAAATCGCCGATTAATCGTCCGATTATTCCCCCGAACGGCCGATTAATCGGTCCTGGATTGATTATAGGCCGATTATTCATATTCGGAGCGGTAGACCCCCAAAACTGATTATTCGGCCGATTAGGCCGATTTTCTGAACACTGGTTAGGACTAGATAGTTCTTTGAAGCTTATTATTTCCACTCACATGTTTTTTTGGTTGGTGTATATACCAGTAGATATGGTTAGAGTTTGATGATCCAGTGCACAATATTTATCTAGGATGAAGTTATACTCAAGATGGGTAGTGTTGTATTTTAAAGTCAAAGGAGAAAATTTAGTCCCACATGGGTGAGTTCTAATACCTCCCTCCTCCTTCTATATTGATCCTTATCTACTGTTTATTTGAGGAGCTAATTGGACCATGGGCTATACATGTTGTCATCTTGTTGCAGTCTGAGTAAGTTTGATTCAAGCCTACTCATAAACCCTTTAACTGGACATGTCAACACATATCACATCTCACACATAAGGGGTGAGGCCATGCCTCTTGTGGTTACTTATGGGACATGGTCTGGGCTAAGTTTTGGCATTTGACCCAATGAATGATTTTTTTTATTGTGGTGTATCTTCTTGGATCTGCACTAAGTTTGATCTGAGTTGGCTGATAAACCTTTAACTAGACATGACAACACATATCGTGTCTCGCACATAAGGGGTGCAAATCTTGCCTCCTATGGTTACTTAAGGGGACATGGCATGGGCTAAGTTTTGGCATTTGGCCCACTAAATGGTTTTTTGAATTTGTTGTATCTTTTTGAAACTGTGGTTATCATTTTTTGTTTGAGAGATCCTTAACTGTCACAAAAGTTAGAGATTCCCAACCACCACACATATATTTATTTCTTAACTGATAGGGGAAAAACATCTAAAAAATAAATCCTTTGTTGGCTCCTTGAAACATTTTAACAAATGAAAACTTTCTTCAACTTTGATCTTTAGTGGATACCACCACTAGTTTCTTTCTGAATTATTGCCGACCTTTAGAATAACAACTAAAGCCCACTCTTCAAATGTAGTGACTTGTGTGTTACATCACGACACCCAATATCTTTGTGCCTTCAGAGGGCAACAGAACTACACTACTGCACTGACTGTCATGATGGAGTAAGTCAACAATACTCTAAGGATAGTGCATGTTGCACGTCATAACGAGCTAGTAACATCTTCTACTTGTGCTTTCTCACATTTCTAACAAATTGATACCAACACCTTTTAGTTTAGTATTGCAATGCATGGGTACTGACATGGTGTTACACTAACATCTCAAGTTAACTAATAATCATGAGATTTGGTCATAAATTAACTTAGGACTAAACAAAAGCCAAACATCACTCTAAACTCTTTTTGATTAAAAATTATCATATTTGACACATTCAATCAGATAAAATGATATTGCATAGGGATACAACGTGATTCCTCTAAACTAAGTTCAATCTTAAAGATATGCATTAATGCATTTGTACAATTCTTATTATTTAAAAGCAAATAAGTGTCGATACCAAAATACATATTCTGACAAGTAAAGATACAATATTTTGCAATATCATTTACAACTCTCTTATTCCTCTAAAAGGACCTAAAGTTAAAGGTGGTGACTAAAAGAAACTAATATTATACTTAATTCTTGTGTCAGATTTACTATGATGCATTTACATATTAAATTCACATACTTTCCCTAAATATTTTGTGAGTAGATCGGTCAATTACCCGCTCAGTGCATGAGTAAAATAATAAAACATGGCACTATAGTAGGTTTTTAGCTTCTTGAACAATTGAAACACAAGCAAGGTAGTAATGCAGATTAAAAGACTAGCTATACATGAATATACAAACAACATTGTAGCATGAATCACTAGCAATAAGAAAATATCAAAACAAATGTCTCATTATTCTCTTTCTGATCTTCCATTAGCTTTAACTTGACTGAATACTGAACTAGCTACTACAATGTTGACTTCCTGAACATAAGTGACTGACCTAACTAACTAAACTTTTTTATCTAGACTTAACAAAACTCAGTCATATTTCTCTTTTACTTTTCCCCTGAACTCACATTAATTCTACCATCCAACTGATAGTCATTGTTGCAAGGCTTACCATACAAGTCTTTAGGGAAATTTGGAACCTTAAGACTGCTACATACTCCTCAGTATGCATTGAGGTTGCCTCGTAAGACCTGGAAATGGCTAAAATACATCTGCAAAATATTGGCCCCTTGTCTTAGGTACTCTGGAGGGATGCCTCTAGGATGAAAAGCCTCTGACTCCATGTAGTGTGGTTCCATAAGAGCTAAGACACAATACTGAGTTACTCCCATAAGCAGTAGGTCCACAAGGGCTATATACTCCAACTATAGCTATTTTGGGTACCACTAATATCTCAAAATATTGTTTGATACTCCTACTAATATGAAGTATCACTAATACCTAGTCAATTGTTGTTGGATACTTCCTATCTCTATATTTGGGCTACTTCTTCCTATATCTGATAGTCCATATCATGTTTCACCATCCTCCCTACAAACCTACATGGATGGGTTCTATAGTAATTAGGGAATATGCTACTATTTTATATTCTAATCATATCTTTCTCTTACACATGTCTCTTTTAGTTCTATATTTTACTGACTACTTCAACTACTAAATTGAACTCACTAATGATAGTGAAGTGAATGGATTAACTTACCATTTATCCTTCTCTCATGATTACTCATTCTTTGTAGATATACAATGTTTCTCGCATATTCAAATATAAATCATATCTACTGATAAAATCATTCTTATACCAAAATTCACATTTATGTATAGCAGTCCCTAACTGAGGAGATGCCATTTATATTTATTTGAAGTAGCATAATGACTCATTTCATTTCACAACAAGGATCAAAACTAGAGGTTTTGCATCTAATCAAAATTGTGTATTTATATAAAATAATATTCAAATAAAATATGAATTATCACATGAATCACCAATCAGACATTTACTATATAATAAGATATTTATTCTTTTAGAAGCATATTACATTGCATTTCAATTAGTGACTACTTACTTTTCAAAACATATTTGTTGTATAAATTAGAAACTTGTAAAATATCAAGATATTGAAAAACATTGATGAAACATGTTCAAATAAATCACTATTCACATAAGCAAGACCATGTTATCTTTTATCTAGTCTCAACTAGACTACCATTCAACCACTTGACCAAGCCAAAGATTATATTTTTTATAAATTCTTAAATAAATTTGTAAATTATCTAATGTTAAAGGTACATGTATTTTCATAAATATTTCATCATATAAACATGTTTTATCAGACTTTGAGCATTGAATTAAATGTCTTTTGAACATAATTTAAGAATAGTCACATTATTTATATGTTGCTTATGGAGAAATGGATAATTTCAAAAAAGATTCATATACTTAAGTACTATTGCTAGAAATATTGCTTTACCCACTCATATCAGGTGTTAAACACCTCAAGAAACACATGCCAAGAATTGATCTCCTTAAATCCAAATCAAGCTTTGAGCAATCAATCATTTTCTTCCTTGTTTCAACCCAGAACCCTATGAAAGGAGAATTCAAGAGAAAGTAAGAGAAAAGTGGATGATTTAATATCCTTTTGATTCAAATCAAAGAAACAACAGATTTCAAATATAGGAGAAAAGAACCACCAAGAAAACATATGTAGAGAATATTAACTTACGCAATTTCATCACTTTGGAGAAGATAGAACCTAGATCAACATCTTTATTTCTTTCCTCTTACAAACCCTAAGTTTCCCTCTCTCGATTAAATCAAATTTCAGTGGGGTGAATAATAATTATGGGATATACTAGAATGTTATCTTATTCATATAAACCAATTGATATGCTTGATACAAATACTAATAAGTCCTACATAAAAGTTTGTTTTATTTTTGCATAGTTTTTGTGTCATAGAAGTTGACTGAACTTGTTATATGTCATTAGTCAAATATCCTTGACAAATTGTGGAAACCTATTACAATGTCTAAAATAGTTTTTTGAAGTTACACTTAAATTTTTTGGTCATTTGGATTTACCAATAAAATATTAAAAATAAAATACCACACTATTAAACTACATTCTATATAGCATGCTCAGTTGAATTGAAATTCAACCAAGGAACAGATCCAACTATCATTAAAAAATTATACAATTTTGTTAAAACACTTTAGCAAAGTCATTTAAAATAATTCCAAATTTTAAATCAATTGTATTGACCAATAAAATGGTAAAAGATATTTATCTTATTGTTGTTTTTATTAATAAATTTCTCATTACAATTCCGATTAACATGCACAATGATATCTTGTAATTAAGAGAGAAAGATTTCTCCCCTCTCCCACGCCTGTGGTGGAGGTCGAACACCTAGGAGGGTGGTAAATTAAGGAGGCAACTGGCATTCGAACCTGGGTCCCTTTGTTAGGGGACACTGTGCTTGACCACTTGAGCCACTCCTTGTCGACTGCACAATGATACTTTAAAAGATCATATACATCTAGAAACTGGGTATATCATATTCATATGAGAAGCTCATTATTTTTCCTTTCAAATGAAATAAACCATATAAATCTTAAATCATAAATCATATTACATTATGTCTATATGAAATTTACTCTCTTAATTTCATTCTGGATTCCTAACCCTAATACTCTAGTTTCTTTCTAGACTATCCTATGACTGCATACATGGTCAAGCATGCATGATAGAATATGCAAAGTAGATTGATACTAGTTTATCCAAGTATTGAGATACTAGGCCATGATATCTAAACATTCAAATGTTAGGAGCTATCATCGAATAATATCCTATCTATCACATTTATGACTCTAACATATTGACTTAATGGTCCATAACAACTCAACCTAAGATATGAAACCAAGTTATAACACCCTCATTTTCCATAATCGCTAATCATGATACTTGGGCATATATTGAGGATGAAACAAAATAAAAACATAACTCTTAACTTTTACAAAATAAAAGTATCATATTTAAGGCATTCAATCACGTGAACTGACATTTTGGGATACAACCTGATTCCCCTAAACTAACTTCAATCTTAAAGATACACATTAAAGAATTCATACTAATTCTAATTATTTACAAGTATAAAATTATTAATAACTAAATACATGCTATGGCATGAAAGACATAATATTCTTCAATGTCATATTCAACTCTCTTCTTTATATACATGGACCTAGAGAGGATCGACTGAATTCAACTAATTTGATACATAACTTTCGTGATAGATCTACTATGATGCAATCAGATATGCGATTCACATGGTTTCTCTAAAAAAATGTGAGTATGCTAGTGAGCTACTCACTCGATGAATGAGTAAAATGATAAACTAGTCTAAGACACTATAGTTGATATAATATCATCTTGAATAGTTGAAAAAAAGCAAGGTAGTAATGCTGATTAAAAGTCTAGGTATACAAATTTTGAAAATAACATAATAGCATGGATCACTATCAATATGAAAATATCAAAATATTTTCCTCATTATTCTCTTTTTAATCTTTTGTTAATCTTTGACTAGCACAACTACTGGAATAGACTACCACAATGTTGGTTAATTGAATGTTACTAACTAATCAAACTCACAAAACTCTTTATCTGAACTTAATAGAACTAAATTATCATTCTCTTTTACTTTGCTCAAAATTACACTTGGAATGTACCATCCTAGTTAAATTTGTTACTACATGACTTACTATACAATTCTTAAGGTAAACCTAGGACCTTAAGACTGCTACTGCCTCATGGATCAGTTTCAAGGTTACCTCATAAGGCCTAGCGGTGGCTAAAAAATATCGATAAAATTGTGGCCCCTAAACTTGGGACACGGGAAGGGTGTCTCTAAGCTAAAAATCCTCTAAATACACATAACATAGTTCCACAAGAGTTGAAACACAACATGGAGTAATTGATAAAAGGAGTATGTCCACAAGGGCTTTATACTCCAATCATAACTGACTTGTGTACCATCAAAGTCTCCTATTATAGTTGGATACCCCTAATGATCTAAAATATCACTGATACCTAGTTGGTTGGTGTTGGATTTTTTGTATCCCTATATCCAGTCTACTTCTTGCTATATCTAATAGTACATATCCTATTTTACCCCCTTCCCCACTTTAAACATACAAGGATGAGTTCTACAATGTTCCTGTTATCTACTACTATTGTAGTTTCTAACTATATCTTTACCTTAGATAGATCTCTTTTATTTCTATATTACTTGGACTACTAAACTGAACTCTTCGGTGACATTGAACTGAATGGTCAACTTACAGATTACCCTTCTCTCAAGTTTTGTCACAACTAATTTGCATATACCATTGCTTAGATATTTAAATAGAGATCATGTCTATTAATATAATCATTATCATTCAAAATTTTTCATACTTATGCATAGCATCAATAGAATCCTAACTGGGATAATGATATTTTTATTTACACTAAGTAGCATAATGAGTCATTCATTTTGTAACAATGAATTAAACTAGAGTTTTCTCATAAGAAAATCAAATATATGCATTCATATAAAATAATTTTCAACTAGGAACCTAGATCAAACCCTGAAACACTAGAGTTTCCATCACTGACTACTTTCTTATCACAATAAATAAATGTGTAAATCAGAAAATCTAACTTGTCAAAATATCAAATAAAACAATCAAACATGTCCAATTGAATCACTAATCACATAACCATGACCATGTTAGCAATTATCTAGTATAGGATATACCTCGTTCAAACACCCACCAAATTGCTAAACTTTAGATTTTAAGAGAACTCTAAAACAATTTTCTAAACTCTCAAATATTGAGGATGCATGGATTTTCATAACTATTTCTTCATATGAATATGTTTGATCATACTTTGAGCATTGAACAAAATGTCTTATAATAGATTTTAAGAATAATAAAAAAAATTTCACTATCACTTATGGAGAAATTGATAGTTTTGAGAAGACTTGTCTATTTAAGTGAAATTCACAGTAAAATTACTTTACCAACTCACATAAAGTATAGAACACGTAAAAAATGTAGCCCAAGAATTGATCTCCTTGAATCTAAATAAACTTTGACCAATCATTCTTTTTCTCCCCCTTTCAACTCGAGAACCCAAGAAAAAGATAATTGGAGATAAAGAAAGAGAAAATTTGATGATTTGATATTTTTTATGCAAATTAGAGGAATGATACATTTTAGACATAGGAGATAAGAAGAACCAAGAAATCCTATACAATAATGTTAACTGTTGGCTATTTAGGCTAATGAGTTTCAATCATAAGAATGATCTTTTACTCAACTATCTATATCCCGCAAGTATACGAGAGTAGTTGTAGTCGAGGTCAAACACAAGGAGCGTTGGTTAGTTAGGCGCAAGAGTTATGATTTTCAATAATCTAGATCATTGTACATAAGATGATTGGATTAGAACAACTAAATTATAGATTTAAAACAAAATAGTAAATTATCACTTAAGAAAGGTTAAGATACAAATTTGAAAGGATCTTAGACTTGGGATTTCACTATCACATCATAGCTTATATTAAAATATGAATTTAAACATGTTAATTAACTTGCAAAGGAAGTTTATAGTCATCACTCACCTCCCGATGAAGTAATGACGATTCTAACTCCATACATCACTCTCGTGCATGTATTTCATTTTGAATCACAAACCTTGCTCCTCAATTTAATCCCAGCCACTCTCGCGGTCAAGGACAAGTTGCCAAAAGAGTAACACCATACTCTCAAACACATCTTCTCAGATTATGAAAGAAAGCATAAAACATGCAAGTATGATGGCCAATCACACAAACAAGCATTTCAGATCTGAAACAACTCTTGGAACATGCAAGAAACTAACATTTAGTACGAAATTCATATGTTCATACAAGCTATGACATGGGAGTTACTCTCCCATGTCCAAGATTCGGATTCTACTCGTCCATGATCATGTATTGCAGAAATGCTACAGAATTTTCAGAGTTTAACATGGTTTAGAGAACGAAAAGCTAGGAGAATTGAAAGTGTAACCCAAGAGAAGTAGAATTTCATCTTGGAGATGAAATTCCACTCCTAAAGCTTCTCCAAAACGGACTGGCTCCTCTCCCGAGAAGCTGCACGAAGTTGGGGAAGCTTAGCTGCACCTTGGAGAAGACAATGGAGAAGAAGAGAAGAAGAAATGGACTCCTTTCCCAAGAAACCACCCTTAATCTCCTCAAAATCGCCCTCCTCTGCTCTAAGCTTGCTCTTGGACGAGGGAACATTCATAAATGACTGGGCATAACCACCCATTAAGTTCCCACTTCGTTTTAAACAAAAACTCGTATTTTTAAAAAATGCTGAAACTGCCAGGTGCACGTCGTGCACTTGGCTGTTCTGGGCTGTTGTGTATTCTGCTCATAACTTTTAGCGTGTAGGTCCGAATTACATGCCGTAAAAAGTGGTATTTGCATAGTTTCGAACCCCAAAACATGTAGATACTTGAGGAGTGATCCAATAAGAGATAATATGATATATTCCTCATTATTTATTTGCAAAATATAGTACCTACAATCCAAACCATGAGACAAGTAAGAATAGCTAAAAATATAGAATCTAGCATGAATGAGAGTGATAATTGAGTCAAAACAACATGGATATGCAACCAAACATGATCCAAAAGATGATATGATTTGTGCACATCAAATCCCCCTAAGCTTAAACCATTTCTTGTCCTCAAGCAAAAAGAGCATAGAAACATAAATGAAGAATTGTCAAGTTCATGAATAGATCAAATGAAATGAAAGATGTGTATAAGACCAAACCAACCATGATCAACATGTTTATGCTCATAGCCATCAATTCAACTTAAACACCCAAGAAAGAGATTTTTAGTTTAATAGGGGTGGTCACAATTAAATGAATCAATCAATTAAACAACACTAAGTAGAATTTGGATGACCAAGCCAAGCAATTAGTGGATGTGCAACTCAAACTCTCAACTATTAAGGATACAAATGATGAAATCTTAGTTAGAATTGACAATTTTTGTTGTACTCTCCTTCTTTCCCAAAAATGACATGATAATGGATTATGGGTTCCGACACTCGGCTGCTAATGTAGGCTTATGCACACGTGGAATGTTGGTTGGGGTATTTTACCCTCTTTTAAGACATACCACCTAACCATCGTGGCTAGATCGGACTTACACTAGGCTAGCATGATATGTGGGAAGTTTAGCCATCTTTTATGGGGTATAAAGATGAGATAAGCCAAAAGAAATTTTAAATTTTTTCCAAAATATAGGAGAGTCAACTAAATTGCAACATTAGCTAGATTTCATTCATTTGTTTTGAAAATTTTTCATTGAAAGAGTGGTTGAAAATGCACTACGAGCTTGGCAAGGGCATCTCGTATTCCAAATGATGTTATAAAGTTGATTTACTCACAAAAATTGAAACCATTACATGTTTTAAGCAATCAAGGATGTGAAAGATGAATGTTCAGGCTAGAAGCATAAACCAGAGTTAAGCACATGTTGATGGCCAAAAGGTTTCATTTGATTAATGCATGCCTTTTACAATTTCTCCAAATGATATTTCTCATCAAAAGAGGACAATCTGTTAAGCATAGGAGTTCTATCCACATATAAAAGGTAAACCTCATCTCATACTAGATTTGCCACCAGAAGAGGAGAATTGAAAACAATGACTGAAATGTTAACACAAAACAAAAGCAAATGATAAGAAGCAAATAACATGAAAGGGAAAAGCTAAAAGAACTAGGTTACCATCCGGTTGCTCCCCCCTAAGCTTGAAATCTGTAGTGTCCTCACTACATAAATCAAACTAAAAAGGTTGCAACCGGGTACCTCATCATGGTGGAAACATCAAAGTCCATGGAGGATCGGTGCTCTGATTTGCAGCTGGAAATTGTTGTGCTAAAGATTTATGCCTCCTTGCAAATATGTCCTTGATTTGGGGCAAGCAAAAGCACCTATGAGCTACAACAAGAATAGTCTTTTGTATGCCAATACTATTTGTCTTTTCATTCTTCTTTGAAGCATCATCAAAATATGAGTTGGGAAGAGTCTTCTCATTATTAAGTAATGTGTCATCTAGAGTGTGAGGAGGAAAGACATGTGGCTTGCTTGAAGAATCAACATGTAGAGCATGTGTTGTAGCTTTATCCCCTTTAGTTGCAACTTCATAATCATCATGGATATCAACATCATCATACTTTGAAGGATATACCTCTATAACAAATCCATTCATCAATGTCACCAGCCTGAAATATGTAGGATTAATCTCCAGTGGACTAGGCAAGAAAGGTGAAAATGCTTCTTTGCTAAAAAGAGCTTGCTGGGTAATTTGTTTCTCCAAGATGTGTGCATGAGTGGTAATATCGTCCACCTTAGAAGAGAGTTGGAAAATGGCACCCTTCATTGATTGTCTTTGTTGATGGAACTCCTCATTTTGCTGCATTTGAGTTGAAAAAAATGTTGCAAGCATGGACTCTAATCTAGAAGTTACTTGTGGTTGTTGTGGCTGAATGAAATTTGGGTTTGCATTGATGTAGAAGTCTGGTGGAGTGTAGCCCATTGGAGAATAAATAGAAGAAGCATAACATGTAGAAGATGAGTTTCCAAGCAACCCACATGAATCACAAATAATATTGGCTGCTTGAAATGGCTGTGTGCTTAGCTTATCAAACCTTTGTGATAAAGTGTCTATCTTTGCTGCAATTATGTCTATAGCACCAACCGTGTGATCTTCCCTTTGCTTTCTGGAAGTAGTATGTGAAAAGGATGGGTGGTAGCTTGTAGCCATACTCCATTGGAAATAATTTGATGTCATATCTTCAATAATAGCATAGGCTTCTCCATAAGATTTTTTCATTAGAGCTCCATTTGCAGCTGCATCAATAGACATCCTTGTATTGTAGCACAAACCATTATAGAAAGATTGCAATAGAATCCAATTGCTTAGACCGTGATGTGGACAAAGATGTTGAAGATCTTTGAACCTCTCCCATGCATCATACAAAGTCTCTCCATCCCTTTGAGAATAGTTGATGAGTTGAATCCTCAGCTGTAAAGTTTTGCTAGGTGGAAAATATCTTGCCAAAATGACCTTTTGAAGCTCCTCCCAAGTATTGATTGACTTCTTTGGCAAAGTATAGAGCCATGTCTTGGCTCTATCTTTAAGAGAGAATGGAAAAAGAATTAGGTGTATCCCATCAGTAGGAACACCATATATCTTTATAGTGCTTAGCAACTACAGAAATTCAGCAATGTGGAGGTCTGGATCCTCCATTGGTGTCACTCCAAATGCATTCAGTTGTAGCAATTGTATGATGGATGGGCTGATAGAAAACTCCTCTACCTCAAATTCTGAAATATTAATAGGCCCACTCATGTACATTGCATCTGTACCAAAGTAGTCCTTAAGAGGAAGGTCATCCTCATTGACTAGTTCTTCATGTGGATCTGGAGGATTAGGTGGGTGTGGCGTAGATGGTGGTGATGTATGTGATATGGGTGTTGGTGGTGTATATGATGGTGGTGAATTAGGTGTGAATGATGGTGGTGTGGATGAAGGATGTGTGGATGAGGGTGGTACATATGAAGGTGATGTGGATGAAGGCAGCATGGGAGAATGTCGTTTGGATGATGGTGACATGGATGATGGTTGTGCAGGTTGTGATTCCTTCATACATGTTTGGGTTTCACTCCTTCTTGCTCCATGAGGGCTGCAAATAGTGTGTTCATTTTCTGAATGTAGAGATATGCACGGTTCAAGGATCTTTTTATGAACACCCCATATGCTCCTGCAAATAAACAAGGTGAGTGAGATATAAAAACAAACATGGAAGATACAACAAATTATGATGATCATGATGAATTATGATTTATGGATATGATGGTGGATATGAAGGTTGTGATCTAGTATCATTTACTTATCACAAACTCTTACTCTAATAGGAATACCGATGCTCCCCGGCAACGACGCCAAAAACTTGTTGGCTGTTTAGGCTAACGAGTTTCAATCATAAGAATGATCTTTTACTCAACTAGCTATATCCCGCAAGTATACAAGAGTAGTTGTAGTCGAGGTCGAACACAAGGAGCGTTGGTTAGTTAGGCGCAAGAGTTATGATTTTCAATAATCTAGATCATTGTACATAAGATGATTGGATTAGAACAACTAAATTATAGATTTAAAACAAAACAGTAAATTATCACTTAAGAAAGGTTAAGATACAAATTTGGAAGGATCTTAGACTTGGGATTTCACTATCACATCATAGCTTATATTAAAATATGAATTTAAACATGTTAATTAACTTGCAAAGGAGGTTTGTAGTCATCACTCACCTCCCGGTGAAGTAATGACGATTCTAACTCCATACATCACTCTCGTGCATGTATTTAATTTTGAATCACAAACCTTGCTCCTCAATTTAATCCCATCCACTCTCGCGGTCAAGGACAAGTTGCCAAAAGAGTAACACCATACTCTCAAACACATCTTCTCAGATTATGAAAGAAAGCATAAAACATGCAAGTATGATGGCCAATCACACAAACAAGCATTTCAGATCTGAAACAACTCTTGGAACATGCAAGAAACTAACATTTAGTACGAAATTCATATGTTCATACAAGCTATGACATGGGAGTTACTCTCCCATGTCCAAGATTCAGATTCTACTCGTCCATGATCATGTATTGCATAAATGCTACAGAATTTTCAGAGTTTAACATGGTTTAGAGAAGGAAAAGCTAGGAGAATTGAAAGTGTAACCCAAGAGAAGTAGAATTTCGTCTTGGGGATGAAATTCCACTCCTAAAGCTGCTCCAAAATGGACTGGCTCCTCTCCCGAGAAGCTGCACGAAGTTGGGGAAGCTTAGCTGCACCTTGGAGAAGACAATGGAGAAGAAGAGAAGAAGAAATGTACTCCTTTCCCAAGAAACCACCCTTAATCTCCTCAAAATCACCCTCCTCTGCTCTAAGCTTGCTCTTGGATGAGGGAACGTTCATAAATGACCGGGCATAACCGCCCATTAAGTTCCCACTTTGTTTTAAACAAAAACTCGTATTTTTAAAAAATGTTGAAACTGCCAGGTGCACGCCGTGTACTTGGCTGTTCTGGGTTGTTGTGTATTCTGTTCATAACGTTTAGCGTGTAGGTCCAAATTACATGCCGTAAAAAGTGGTATTTGCATAGTTTCGAACCCCAAAACATGTAGATACTTGAGGAGTGATCCAATAAGAGATAATATGATATATTCCTCATTATTTCATTGCAAAATATAGTACCTACAATCCAAACCATGAGACAAGTAAGAATAGCTAAAAATATAGAATCTAGCATGAATGAGAGTGATAATTGAGTCAAAATAACATGGATATGCAACCAAACATGATCCAAAAGATGATATGATTTGTGCATATCATTAACATACTTGATTTTCATCACTTCTTAGAAGATAGAACCCTAATTCAACATCTTTACTTCTTTCCTCTTCCAAACCCTAGGTATCACTCTCTTTCTCTAAAATTTCATTACTCTGTGGTGAATGACAAATTATGGGAGCTACTAGATATGTTAGGTTATTCATATAGACCGATTAAGGTGCTTGGTACAATTACAAATGAGTCCTATATTACATTTGTATTTTTGATGAGTTTTTCTATAATAAAAGTTGGCTAAAATAGTTATCAATCTTCAGTTGAAAATCTTAAAAAAATATAAAAAATTATTATGATTTCTAAAATAAAGTTTGAGAGGTACAGTTATATTGCATCTCATTTGGGTTTACCAATAAATAACTAATAATCAGATACCACATTGTTGCACTGCATTCTATTTAGCATGCTAGGCTGAATTGAAATTCAACTGACCAGTAGGTCCATATAGCATCCAAAAATATGAAATTGTGCAAAATGTTAAGCAATAGATTTATTCAAAATAATTATAAATTTCAAGTCAATCTAAGTTACCAATAAAATACTCAAAAGTATTTGTCCCACTATTATCTCTGTCATTGAATTTTTCATCACATTTTTTATTAACATGCTACCAAAATTAGTGCATTTGAGCTTCAAGAAGCTAAAAGTATTGTATATAAGGCTTGATAATTAATTCCCACTTATTTCTGACTATGTATCCAAATAGTAGCATGCACATCTATATTCCATATCAATTTCACATTAAACATCAAAAACTGAATTAGGGTCCTATAAACATGAATTACATACTAATTAGTTGTAGGGTCATTATACATGTATACTTTTGAAACACTTTTTGTGATTATGAGACTGTTGACTTAACCATATCTACTATTAAAAAATTACTTTGCTCAATCCCACTAAAATTGAACCCTCTAATGGATCTCACTCCTGATGTTGGAAATAAAAAGTTATATATTGCACTTGATGTTTCCAAGTGTAGCATTTTCTTTGCCTGAACCAAAACCAAAATTGATTATGTTAACTGAAAAAAGAAAATCAAATTTTCCATCTTGTTATACAAACTATCATTTCTAATAAATTGTTTGATGCATACTTTACCATTAACATTATTATCTAAAATTTGAGAAGTCTTAACAATAAGTTTAAAAAAAATTCATATGATGGTATATAAATAAAAAAATCATAAATCATATTCAAGACTTCCAAATAATCATTGTTGTTTTGAAAAATCACAAATAAAACCATGAGTCTTTCATTGTCAAAACATTCATAAAAAGTTCCCAGTATTTGTAAAAACATTATAAACAATTTATAGTACAAAAGAAAGATAATATCACTAGATGATATAGTAAATCACATCCTGGTTGAAGATCACAATAATTAGAGAGAGTGATATAATTGATGACTTTTCATCTGGTACAATACTTTTACAAAATAGAAAAATATTAATTGTTCTGATCATTCTCAAAATATTTTTTTTTGTGAACCCAGCGTGTTGCTTCCTTTTTATTGCTTTTTGTATAAACTGTACAGAAGAAGGGAGGGGGAAAGAAACAAGAAAAGAAACTATCTAACTGAACAAAGCATTGGAATCTGAAATAATATGATCCCAAATCACAAGAAACTTCCTCATGTTGTCACGAAAAAATATTTGAGTTTCTCTCAGTCCAAATCGTATGAAGAATGCAACAGATCAGAATTTTGATATCCTTCCTATTGTGAACCACCAGCTGCTCCATTGAACCAGGGATGATAGAGAGAGGGTGCAACACATTGAAATTATTCCATAACAGTTTAGCAAAATCACAGTGAAAGAATAAATGATCTCACGATTCGTTCTGAGCATGGCAGAGAGAGCACTTAGAAGCAAAACTGAAGCCAAATTTTTGCCTAACATCATCAGTAAGTGAAAATCTTTCCAAAGAAAAACCGAATATCTCCTAGGCAGGGATGAGTCCCACACCCATTTCCCCCAATCCGTTATAGGATTTTTAGTTCTGTAGAGCTCCCAAAACTCTCTGCAAGAAACTGTGGATTTCCCATTACACATAATACTATCTTTTGAGGCCACAGAAGGCTTATTCATCGAGTAAAGGAGGTCAGAAATAGTAGAACCACCTCTGATGCTAGGAAAATGCCATTCACTGCCAACAATACAAGAATCAACCTTGTAGAATTTGCCACGGCCAAACCTGTTAACCAACTATTTATCCACATTACTCAAGAGAGTGGTCTTTCCAGGACACCAAGGGTCAAGCCAGAGAAGAAAGGAATGCCCATCACCTATTTTAAAATCAACCTGATTAAGAAGAAAGCATCGCAAGTTGAACTTCCTCTTCCAGAGCCAAGAACCATTAGTTCAAAATATTCACAAGAATAAAAAAGAAAAAAACAAACAATTAAGTAAAATTAAGAATCACATTAATAGAAAATGCTTTCTGTTTTCTATTTGGAAAAACATGTGACAATCCTACAAAATGCAAAGATGAGAAGAAGCAAGAGTTCCAAGATTTCAAGGCACCAAAAAATGAACATTTTGACAGAGGACACAATAGCGGTGTTCATCAGCTTAACAATGCGGCAATTCTTTAACCTCATGATTATATCTTTGACTGTGGGGCATCCTGCCATGTTATTGACAATATGAGTACCTCAATGAACTACTTAAAAGTATCTTAGTATGAGCATGAGGTTGTTATGGGAAAGCTCAATGCCTCCTCTTTGATTAGGAAAGGCAACATCATGATCAAAGATGATATTTGAACTTCTTATTGACCAAAGATGTCTTGTATGTGTTGGACATTACGGTCATATATGTTGATCATTGTGCCCCAACTTGTTAAGTTTGAATCAAGGTATCTTTTGAATTTGACAAAGTCATTCTTTATCACTATGGGAGTATTTCGGGATAGAAAATTGTTCAAATGGTATGTAAATCCCAAATGTATATAAGATTTCTTTTAATAATAAAATTTTCCCTGGTTCTATTGTTGACTTTTTTGATATGTGAAACAATCAACTTGTATGTGTTAATTTTAAATATGTACAATAATAAAGTATATATGATTAATAAAATATATACATTTTGTTTTTTAATTAATATGAAACAAAGTGAACAAAGAAATTGTGTTCTCAAATGTTGCATTGAGATTACGAATCGCTAGATTTAGTTCAAAAAGATCATGGAAATTTAATAAACAATTTGTTTAGAGGTGGGATATGATTGTAGATATTGCTCATGATATACAAATAGATACCTATTACATGTAAAAGGTGAAGCATTTGAAATGTTAGTGAAAAATATAGAAATGGTAGAAAAACAAAATTAATTGGAAATTAAACTTTATTGTTCAGAGGATGGTGAATATAATTGTTCTCAATTTAATGGTTTATGTGTAACTCGTAATACTCTACATGAATATACCCCTCCATGTTCACCTCAGTCAGATGCAATTGGTGAACATAAAATTAAAACTCTAAAAGAGGTGATGAATACTATTTTAAATAAATCAAGAGTACCCGATAACTTGTGGGGGTGAGGAATTTTGTCATCTTGTTTTATAAGAAAATTCCATCCTACTAGAAAGACTAATAAGACTCCATATGGATTATGGAAAAGATATTCTGATAATATAATATATCTCAAAGTGTGTGAGTGTTTAGCTAAAGTCTTATTACTAAACCAAAGAAATGAATGAAAAGATGGGGAAATCGGGGAGCAGAGGGGGGAGAGGGGCAACCGGAGGCGGCGGCCACAACGGTGTAAAGTCTGGGGGTTCTAACGCTAGGGAGTCAGAAGGGGTAGACAGGGGACCCCGCGTGGGAGTGGGGGACTCTTTGTAGACTAAAAAGGAAAAGGTTGGGCTGCTATATCAACATGAACAAGGTTTTAGGGTTACGGATCTGGGCATCGTATTCAACTACGGAGGCATGCATGGAGGAGGAGTAGGAGAAGGAGACACTATCGTAGGTGAATCTCAGTCAACAGGGGGTGTGAAGGGTCAAGCCCATGGGAAAAACTCGGCCCACCGCCACCATCACAACAGGAAACCCTAATGAAAAGTGGGGGCAGTATTCTGGTTTCGACAGCAACCACGTCTGCATGGAAAAAAATTGTAGAAGCAGATGCACCACAGATACAAGACGCTACTATTGAATGGAGACAAAACATGACATAAACACGATTAAAACTTAGCGGAAGCGAATCGGTAATCAGCGGAAGACAAAAATCACGGGAAATTAAAACTTTTCGAGATAAGAACTTGTATCCATAAAAACTCCTTTCATAAAGAGAGGTAACTGTTTACATCTCAGGATAATTACTTCTTGAGTAATTATATACATCAAGATACAAAATCTCAAGATCACATAACACAAGACTCCAAGACCTGAGAGTACAGAGGACACATAGGACTGACTCTAACTACACCACATGGCAGGACAAATCTCCACCTGAGATTACTACTGCCCCTGGTGCTGCTGCTGCTGAGACTGATCACATGTAGGCTGGTTTCTTCGTCTCCGACGTCCACCTAAAAAGTTGAAGCCTACGGGGTGAGACAATTATACATAATTGTCCCAGCGAGAGTTATAACTCTTCGCCAGAAGCTTTATTATAACATCAAAGAATATCTTAAACAGTAAAGCCTTCAAAGCATTCTATAGCAGATGCAGTTATAACAAGATCTCTACAATTTAGGAGATATGGAGAATATCAACATTATTGCAATGTAACATCAACCAACTAACTTGGAGTCATCTCTAACAAGTTATACTACATGGTTGATTATGTTTTACAAACAACATTATGCCCTGTGGAGATGAGGCTTACCACTCAAACTCCAACTGATCGCTGAGAAGCCGCATCAGTATCATACATAGGTCATTAAGAGAGCCGGATTCTCATGACCTTCACCTTCCTCAGTCAGTAAGAGGATCACTTGTAGGACATCTCGTGTCTCTACTATTATAGCTTACCAGGGTAAACTGGTCCTTCGCTATTCTAGAGTCACAGTGGCGTTCTGTACTCTCTTCGTCATCAGGAGGTTTCATATTTACCTACCACTGATACGGATATCTGTGCTTTCTTCGTCATCAGGAGGTTTCATGTTTACCTACCACTGATACGGTATGAAACTATAGTGAAGGATGGATGGATTACACATCTACATCACTTTCCTATACTAGGATGTAAGGTTCTACACATCCATGTACCCCCATACTCAAGAGTATGTGCTCCAGGAGTTCCCTGAGGAAAACCTGTTTCACCATCACTTAATTTCTGACAATGATGGATCTATGATCAGGGCTCTACATTATACTTGATTAGTTAGGTACATTCAGTATTCTTTAACAACATACATTGTTCTTCAAACAATAACAGTAGCATAGCAGCTATAAAAGAAGAATACTAAATGTAACATGCCTAACTTATATCAATCATCATTTCTCATTATCCTCATCACAAGTCATCTCTAAGGCATGACCTTGATGGTATTCATGGCTCTCATAGCCCAATATCAGCATAGGATGCCACTGGCAAGGCATCAGATTACTTTACTTATTCATAAGGCTAACAACATGCCTTCAATGAATATAACATCAACATCCATACCTGGATATGATTACCTTGATATCAGAACCTGCATGGTTAATACATCTGATAAAGGTAATACAACAATAAGGAATGTACTTCCTACTTTTGTCATAAGAGTTAAATCTTTAATTCTATTCAAATAGAGTTTATTGCTCAAAAGCATGCCATTACCCTTGAATTAGGGTTTACTATTCACATCAAGGTGAATTAAACTCATAACATCATCATGTATGAGTAACATCTTCATTGATGCTCTTGGATTAGTTAAAGGTTCATCATTTATCATAATTAGGGTTTCTATGATCTCACACAGGTGGATCATACCCTAATTATGCTCATTTCTGTGTATTGGGGATGCTTCAATTGAGTTTCCATTTAAAAAGGGTACTTTCTCTCTCTAGAAGTACTTTCTCTCTCTAGAAGTACTTTCTCTCTCATCATAAGGTTAGGTGATGTCAACATCACTCTAAAACAGGTTGGGTTGAGTCATCATAGGCTTACATAGCCAAAAACATCACCATTAAGTGATTAGAGTTACTTTCTCTCTCTAGGGTACTTTCTCTCTCTAGAGTACTCTCTCTTTCATCATACTAATGGTTGATGATAACATTAGACTAGATCAGGTTAGATAGAGTCATTATGACTAAAAACATCATTCTCATGTAATTAGGGTTTGAAATGAGCAAGGTATAACTCAATTGACCCTTCAGGGGTATATTGGTAATTCACCCCATTGATCATCATCATAGTCAAAAACCTTGGTCAAATAACCCCTTACTATCCTAGATTATCATTAGGGTTTGATTTAAGCAACATTGAACCATTTACATCATCAAATGATTGAATGTGGTCAACCTTGAATCACATTGATTAATTCCAATCATTAATCATTAATTGAATTGAGATCGGTTGAAAGTGTTGACCGTTGCCCACTTTGACCCTCCAAGACCGCGAGCCCTTTCCTAGCTCCAAGACCGTGAGCCCCCTTAGGCTTGAAGACCGTGAGCCTCTTCATGGTCTTGAGACCGTGAGCCCCCTCATGGTCTTGAGACCGTGAGCCCCCTCATGGTCTTGAGACCGTGAGCCCCCTCATGGTCTTGAGACCGTGAGCCCCCTCATGGTCTTGAGACCGTGAGCCCCCTCATGGTCTTGAGACCGTGAGCCCCCTCATGGTCTTGAGACCGTGAGCCCCCTCATGGTCTTGAGACCGTGAGCCCCCTCATGGTCTTGAGACCGTGAGCCCCCTCATGGTCTTGAGACCGTGAGCCCCCTCATGGTCTCAGCCGCTTGGTCCTTCAACAGGGCTCAAAGATGCAACCGATAATGTCAACCCATGTTGAAGCCCTCAAATGGTCAAAGCTATGTTGACCACTTATGGGTTTAGTCAATTAAGATTATGCTTGATCACTTGGTCATTCAATTGACCCATAATGGTTAACCAATTATAGTTGAAATCGATTCAATTAGGGTCTATCAATGTTCACCCATCAACACTCAACAGTGTGCATCAACACAAAGTTGAACCCTTCAATTGAGCTCCAATTGGGCCCAAACTTGGCCCAGACGGTCTTGAGATCATGTGGGTGGACCCCACATGGTCTTGAGACCGTTTGCCCAAGATTTTATCAAAGTCTAAGGTGATTTGATAGGGGTTGAACCATGATTGAACCACAAACAGAATTTTTTGATTAAATTACTAACTTATTTGCAATTGGGTGTTCAATTGGTCAAATTACTCAACCCTAGACCTTCAAACGGTCTTGGTTGATTGCCCTCACGGTCTTGAGACCGTTTGGTGACCCCCAAACGGTCTTGAGACCGTTTAGGTCAATCAACCCTAAAAACCCTAATTAGGTCACCATAATTTCAGTACTGATTTTATCTTGGGTTAGCCCTAGTATTCACCCTTCAACTCTTAGCCCGTTTGGCATTAGACCATCAAACTTGGTGAGTTGTTAATTAACATAATTTTGAACAGTAATCTCATACGGTCAATGCTTAGTCAACGACCTTACACGGTCTTGAGACCGTTTGCCCAAAAAGGCAATTTCAGACCGTTCGAGAATCAGCAATTAATTCATTTAAAGTTGTGACTTAAAAAGGTCATATCTCCCGATTCCTTTGGAGTTAGTCTCTCAAATTTTGAGGGTAATTAGCCTATATAATTAGGAACAGATTTCTTATACGTTCCACGCTCGGTCAATGGGGCCAAACGGTCTTGAGACCGCGAGCCCTCTCACGGTCTCGAGACCGTTTGCTCACCTCGCGGTCTTGAGTCCGAGAGAGCAAACTGTTAGGACCGTTTAAGGAAAAGAAAAGCGGTGGGTTTTTCTTGGAAATCACGCCTTCATCTTCTAGCTCAAGAACAGTACAGATATCCCACGGGTTTGCTTGCAAAATAGCAGGGAAAAGTAGGGAAATACTAAGAGCTATCATCAAATCGCATATAAAGATGCACATAGTAAAGCATAGGTTTAGAGTTATAAAACCCGCCTAAAGCTTGCTTCTTGAGCTCCAAGCTTTCAAGCTCCAAGCTCTAATGGCGTCCTTGAGTTCCCACAGGTTGGCCAAGGTGAAAACTCCAAGGAAGGATGAAAAGAGACGGCTAGAAAGATAGGGTTTCGAGAATTAGCCATGAAGATGACCTTGAATTCGAATTCTAACCATGGAATTAGGCAAGAAGAGGGGTTTAAACCTACCTTGCACCCCTTGTTCGTCCTCCTTAGCTCCAAGGAAGTCCTTGGTTGTCTTTGGTGAAATGAAACAGTAAGGGAACGAAGGTTAAGTTCCCTTGCAACTAAGGGAAGGAGGGCTTATATACATGGGGTAGGATTTTCAACATTAGTTCATAAGTTTCCCTTAATTCCAACTAAGTCCTTCCTTTATTACTTGCTCGTCCCTTCCTCTTTATTCTAAGGACAAACCTTATCTTAATGTTATAGAAAAGAAGGCAAGGAAGAACAATCTAATAATAAAGTTCATACTTAAAGGGATATTGCACATATACCCTGATTATTCAATCACAAAGCCTATTTCTTAACTTGATAACTCAATTGAGGTGAATTCCTCATCATTTCTTCTATAAATAATGGCAAAAGTCTAAAAAGATACATTAGATGACATTCTTTACAAATTGCATCCCATCATTTGGGTAAATTGCATTTTACCCCAAATTAGGGTTTCAAGCCCTGGGATTGCTTCCACAGCTGCACCTTGGTGCTCTAGCTTGGGAAATCCCTCAAACTTTTGCCAAAGAGATTCTCATGATGTCTCAACATCAAAGGAACATCTCATCATGTGCAAATTGCAAGCTAACCCTTTCAACTGGGTAAATTGCACATAGGTCCCTGTATATCAAAACAATGCTACAACTTTAAATAAAAAGGGGCAAATACTGAAATATACGTTTCTGAGAAGCTTAATTACATGCTCAGAGTTAATCACAAAGATTTAATTACATATTTAGGCAAAACACCTAGGGTTAACTCATAACCCAGGTCAGGGATGTTACAGTTTGGGAATGGAACACAAGCTTCGTGCCCACCGCTGAACTGCCTACATTCATGGTGACCTAGGTTCAAATTCTTAATCTGCCACTACACCTCTATGTACCAACGATGCTTGAATACGTAGGCATGGCTCTTGGTTGCCTGGTAAAGATAGACAACCACACCCTGAGCAGATCAAGGAGCAAGTTTGCAAGACTTGCTATTGAAGTGAACACCATGAAGAAAATACAAACATCCATTTGGATCAATGGCATAGAATATCAAGTAGATTATGAAGGTATCACATGGCAATGCACGAAATGTGGAAGCTTCCATGATGTAAATGATTCAGCAAAACCGCTTTGGGGGAACAGCCAATGAAGACCCAAGTCTTCATATTGTAGAATTTCTGGAATATTTGAAAACTTTTAAGATTAATGGAGTGTCCAATGATGGAATCAGGTTAATGTTATTTCCCCTTCACTCTAAGAGATAGAGCCAAGGCGTGGATTTTGTCTCTTCCCAAGAAGTCTATCAGAAGTTGGGACCAACTGCTTAATGCTTTCCTTGCAAAGTACTTTCCACCAGGCAAGACATCTCACTTGAGGAACCAGCTTACAAATTTCTCTCAAAGTGAAGGAGAAACCTTATATGATACATGGTAATGGTTCAAGGATCTTCAACGCCTTTGCCCACACCATGGCTTGACAAACTGGCTCTTGCTGCAAACCTTCTATAATGGACTGTTCTACAATACTCGGTTGACTCTAGATGCCGCAGCTGGCGGTGCACTAATGACCAAGTCTTATAGAGTGGCCTATGATATCATTGAAGATATATCTCTCAATCACTGCCAATGGGGAGGAGATAGAGGAGCTAAATCCACCTCTACAACAAGCTCTTCAGTCGGAAAGCAAGGAGGAAAGCATACTATTGATGCCGTTGATCTAATTGTTGGAAAGCTAGATGTTCTCACACAAAAATTTGAGAAGATGACCACTCTACCAATTCAATCTGCTGAAGCCACATGTGAAGCTTGTGGTAATGTAGGGCATACTTCTTCCTCTTGTTTTGCCCCTAACACTATGGAAGGAAATTTTGAACAGGTTAATGCAGTTGGGATGCAAGGAAACAAACAATACAACCCTTATTCCAACCAATATAATCTAGGATGGAGGGACCACCCTAATTTCTCTTACCGGAATGCAAGCAATACCCAAAATTTCCAGCAAGGGCAGCAGCAACAACAACATGTAAACCGTCAAGGAAATCCACTGGGTTTCAATAACAGGGGTTTTCAGTAGCAACAACAACCCCAAAGTTCTTCCTTGGAAGCTATGATGGAGAAGTTCATATCAACACAGATGCAAAAAAATGAGGAACTCCGAGGAAATGATAAGCTTTTAAAAGATGCTATTGCGCAACTCTCTGCAAAAGTGGATGGAATTTCCTCCCACACCAAGATGTTGGAAAATCAGATAGCACAACAAGCTTTAAATCAGCAAAGGACTCCACAATCTGGTTCTCTTCCAAGCCAACCGGAAGTGAACCCAAGGCAGCAAGCCCATGCCATTATCTTAAGAAGCGGAGCTGAAATTGAAAGACCTTCTCCATCTGAGGAGAAGAACATGAAGCAAACTGTTGAAGAAGAGGACAACACTCCGAATCACATCGAGGAGAAAGGTAAAGCTGAAATACCACCTTCTTTCAAAGCAACTACACCTTTTCCTCAAAGATTAGCCAATAAGAATGAAGATCAAAAATTTAGGAAATTTGTGGACATAATCAACAAACTACATGTAAACATTCCTTTTTCTGAAGTTATTGCCGAAATGCCTTCCTATGCAAAATTCTTAAAAGATATTCTAACTAAAAGAAGAAAGATTGATCAAGTAGAAACTATAATGCTTTCTGAACGAGTCAGTTCCATTATTCAAAACCGTCTCCCTCAAAAGCTTGATGATTTGGGAGCATTCAAACTGCCTTGTAAGATTAATGACACCACTTTTGACAAAGGTTTAGTAGATCTCGGTGCGAGTATCAGCCTTATCCCATTTACTTTATGGAAAGAATTAGATCTTGGGGACTTGAAGCCCACAAGAATGGCTATTGAATTAGCTAATCACTCTATTAAATATCCAAAAGGTATAGTGGAAGATGTGCTTATACAAATTGGGAAATTCTATATACCTTATGATTTCATTGTTCTTGATATAGCTGAGGTTCCTTCCAACCCTGTTCTTTTTGGGAGGCCCTTTTTGAGAACTGCCGGATGCCTTGTGGATGTCTGAGAAGGGAAGCTCACTTTACGTGTCAGAGAAGAAGCTATGGAATTTTCTATTTATGAAGCTATGAAAGAACCCGCACGTGTTGAAGAAATCTGCTTGCTTGATATTGTTGATCCTATTGAAAATGGTAGTGAAAATGATGTTGACTCGATGGTTTATCTCTATGATGATGATGCAACTGAATTTAATAATTCTAAAAATTCTGGAGCACTTTCTATTTCTAAAGCAACAACTGTTGATGAAGATGCCCCACTTGCTGAAGACAAAGTTGATGATAGTACGATAGGCAAAAAGGTAGAATTAAAAGCCCTTCCACGTGGGCTGAGGTATGCATTTCTCGACCCAAATTCTACAACTCCTGTCATAATAAATAGTGAACTAACCAATGATCAAGAAAATAAATTGCTTGCTGAATTGCGTTTGTACAAAGATGTCATTGGTTATTCTATATAAGATTTAAAAGGCATTCATCCTTCCATTTGTATGCACAGAATAAATATGGAAGATGATTCTAAACCAATTGTTGAACCACCTAGATGTTTAAATCAAAATATGCTTGAGGTGGTAAAGAAAGAAATTTTCAAGTTAATTGACGTCGGAGTCATATATCCTATAAGTGACAGCCCTTGGGTTAGTGCCATTCATGTGGTACCTATGAAGGGGGTGCAACTGTCATCAAAGGAGATAATGATGAGTTAATACAAAAACGCATTATTATAGGTTGGCGCATGTGTATTGACTATAGGCGTTTGAATAAAGCAACACGCAAAGATCATTTCCCGTTGCCTTTTATTGACTTGATGCTTGAACGTCTTGCCAAACATTCGTATTTCTGTTACTTGGACGGATATTCAGGTTTTTTTTCAGATTCCCATATATCCCCCCGACCAAGAAAAGACAACTTTCACATGCGCTTATGGCACATATGCTTATCGTCGTATGCCGTTCGGTCTTTGTAATGCTCCCGCTACTTTTCAGCGGTGCATGATGGCTATTTTCTCCGATTTTATTGAAAATATAATGGAGATTTTCATGGATGATTTCAGCGTATACAATGATTCTTTTGATCAATGCTTATTAAATTTGTCTCTTGTCTTAGCCCGTTGTAAAAAGGTCAACCTAGTACTAAACTGGGAGAAATGTCATTTTATGGTACAATCCGGTGTAGTACTAGGACATGTGGTATCTAACAAGGGTATTGAAGTGGACAGGGCAAAGGTTGAAGCAATTGAAAAGATGTCTACTCCATCTTTGGTAAAAGACATTCGCAACTTTTTAGGACATGCATGATTTTACAGAAGATTTATTAAAGATTTTTCCAAAATTGCCAAGCTGCTATGTTCTCTTCTTGCAAAAGACACAGAATTTGTATTTGATGACAATTGCCAAGCAGCATTTTCCAAACTCAAAGAAGCTCTCATTTCAACTCCAATCATCCAACCTCCAGATTGGGATTCCCCTTTTGAACTTATGTGTGATGCAAGTGACTTTGCAGTGGGAGCTGTTTTGGGACAGTGAAGAGACAAGAAGGTTCATTCCATCTATTATGCCAACAAAACTCTCGATGAAGCGCAAATCAATTACACGACCACGGAGAAAGAAATGCTTGCAATCATATATGCTTTAGACAAGTTTCGATAGTACTTGGTAGGATCAAAAGTGATTGTGTTCACTGATCATGCTGCCATCAAGTATTTGTTGAATAAGAAGGATGCCAAACCATGTCTCATTCGCTGGATACTTCTCTTGCAAGAATTTGACCTTGAAATCCGAGATAAAAAGGGTACAGAGAATAGTGTTGCTGATCACCTCTCTAGATTGACCACAGAATCTAGAGATTTATTGCCAATTGAAGATCATTTGCCGATTGAAAAACTTTACATGTTATCATCCATCCAAGCACCATGGTTTGCAGACATTGCTAATTTCCTTGCTACTGGACAGCTACCTCCGGGTTTGACATATCAACAAAAGAAGAAATTCTTTCATGACGTCAAATTTTATTATTGGGATGACCCGTTGCTATTCAAGCATGGAAGCGATGGTTTGATCCGGAGATGTGTTATTGAAGAGGAAGTCCCAAGTATCATTGTTGATTGCCATGCCTCTCCTTATGGAGGCCATTTTGGAGGAGAAAAGACCACTGCGAAAATTCTTCAAGCTGGTTTCTATTGGCCTACATTATTTAAAGATGTCAATTTATTCATCAAATCTTGTGATAGGTGCCAAAGAACAGGAGGCATATCCCGCCGAGATGACATGCCACTCAACTCTATTCTAGAAGTTGAGGTGTTCGATGTATGGGGAGGGGATTACATGGGACCATTCTCATCTTCATGTGGATATCAATATATTCTTGTTGCCTGTGAGTACGTTTCTAAATGGGTTGAAGCCATTCCAACCCAAGCACCATACGCCACATCTGTAGTCAAGCTTTTCCAAAAGGTTATATTCCCTCGGTTTGGAGTTCCACGTGCCGTTATTTCTGATGGAGGCACACACTTTGCAGAAAAACAATTCAACAATCTTCTTTCAAAGTATGGTGTAACTCATAAAATCTCTACGCCCTATCATCCCCAAACATCCGGGCAAGTAGAGATTTCAAACAGGCAACTGAAGATTATTCTTGAAAAGACTGTCTCTAGTTCAAGGAAAGACTGGGCACTAAAGACTGATGATGCATTATGGGCATATCACATGGCTTTCAAAACCAACATTGGGACTACTCCATTTAAGCTAATCTATGGCAAATCATGTCACCTTCCGCTTGAATTGGAACACCACGCTTTATGGGCAATAAAGTTCCTGAATTTTGACATGAAAAGGGCAGGAGAAAAGTGTCTGTTGCAGCTACAGGAGCTCGAGGAACTTCGACTTGATACATATGAAAATGCAAGGTTGTATAAAGAAAGAACAAAAGCTTGGCACGAAAAAAGAATTCACAGGAAGGATTTCGAAGAAGGAGACAAAGTATTGTTATTTAACTCCAGATTGAAGCTTTCTCCGGGAAAGTTGAAGTCCAAGTGGTCTGGCCCGTTCCAAGTACTCAAGATTTTTCCATATGGAGTTTTAGAGCTCCAAGGAAATGATGGAACTTTCAAAGTTAATGGACAACACTGCAAATGTTACTCAAGTGGAGAAGATGTAGAGAAAGGAGCTTCTTGCTCCTTACAAGATGCCTCAAGTCTTAGAAGAAGTCTTACTCTGGACTTTAAATGGAGGACCTCGTGGGAGTTGACCCCACATTAGGATAGATTTCTTTTAAGTTATTCAAATTAAAAACACTCTTGAATTTTGCTAATAAACCTGTCATGGATGAATGTAATAATTTAGGCTTAACTTCTATTCAATCTGTCATAATTTTCTGCTGACTAACTGCACTTTTCTATAGAAATTGCAAAGTGCACGGCGTGCAAATGAAAATGCACGACGTGCACTTCAATACGAAATACAACAGAGAATGTTCTGGAAAAAGACATGGAGTGCATTTTTGCCTTGCACGCCGTGCACCTGGAATGCAGAATCTACAGGAAACTTTCTGGAATAATGCACGACGTGCACTTCAAAATGCACGTCGTGCAGCTAGAGATTGGATGTTCTGAAAACTTTATGGAAACTAACATGCCGTGCATAATCACAACGCATAGCGTGCACCTGGGAAGTAAATACTTCGGCAACTTTCTGGAAACGTGCACGACATGCATATCAAAATTGCACGGCGTGCACCTGATCTTTGAGTTTGATATTAAGTTTCTGGAATCATGCATGGTGTGAACCTTAGAAACACACGCCGTGCACCTGGGCGATTGAAGATCTGCAAAAGTTCTGGAAATGTGCACGTCGTGCACCCTCAAAATGCACGTTGTGCACTTTTAAGTGAAATCTGGACAAAAAGGGCCGGAGTGCACGACCTAGCACTCTAACCCTATAGCCCATGCACCCCGACCCCAGAATCCCTAACCCTAGAAGCCGCCGTGCACCGCTCTACAACCCAGCCATGCGCAGCGCCTCCAGCCGTGCATTCCAAGCCGCCGTCAGCAGCTTTGCTTTCTTCTCCGCGACTCCAGAAGCACATCCAGCCGTGTGCAGCTTCCTTCTTCACTTTCCGCAAGCCGCGAGAGCAGCTCCACCGAGCCTTCGTCCACCACTCTACCGCCGAGTCGCCGTCCGTAGCCATGACCGCAGTGCCGCTGAGTCGCCATGCCGTCCAGCCGTGAGCGTCGGCACCTTCTTCTTCCTCCAGCCCGAGCCGCCGTCCGCCACCGCCCTGTCTCCAGAAGCTTCACGCCACCGCCGAGCAGCCGTGCGCCGTCCACAGCCGTGCAAGAATTCCGCACCGTCATCCAACCAGTAGTTCCACCCCACGCCGCCAAGCAGCGTCTCTTTCTTCTTCACCTTTTCTTCCCCGTGCCATCCAGACGCCACACCACCGTCGCCGTCAGCCACGCCGCCGCACTACATCTGTGCACGAACGCATCCGCCGTCCGCCACGCCACCGCACAGCAGCCGTACACAAACGCAGACGAGCCATCGGCACCGCCAATCACACGATTTGCCTAAAAATCGAAGTTGTTTCTGCAGATTTTTGGTTTCCCCCAAAACCGCAGGTGCACGCTATGCACTACAAAGACACGCCGTGCAACTACCTGCCTGAGACAACACTCCAGTCCACTCGTGCACTCTCCTGATGGCGCCAATCAAGTGCAAGGCCAGCAGCCATCTAGGCTATCAAGTTACACCTGAAGCAGGCTCCTCCAACCCGAGACCGCAGTCTTTTGTACCTTCCATGCAGTTCAGGGTCAGGCCTCAAGAAGATGCCGACTACCAATTTCTTATTACAAGGCGCGTTCTACCTTCACGGTACATGTGTGAAGAAGCCGTCACCAAGCTGGGTTTCAAAGATGAGGTAGTAAATCACTTAACCTTTTTGGGGATGCATTTTCTCTGCACTCGGGTTACTAAGACATACCCACGTCTTGTGTATGAGTTTCTTACTACCTTTAAAGCCAAGAGTGACCCACACCGCCGTCATATACCTTATAAGAATATCAGTTTCCGTTTGCTGGACAAACCGTTTTCCATGAATCTCGAGCGGTTTTGCACCTTACTCAATTGCAATTATGGCGGCTATATTGATTACCCTCCGACTTTCAACAACGATCTGTTTTGGTCCGAAATCACTTCTGATACAGTGCATAGGGCACAGAATGCACGAGCTTCTAGCATCCATAACCCTATTTTCCGAGTCCTTCATCGCCTTCTTAGCACAGGACCATTTGCAATGAACGAAACCCAGGGCGTTGTAGGAAAAACAAATCTCTTCTTTTTATGGTGTGTGGAGCAAAGTGAGCAACTCAGTTCTGGTTATTACATTGTACACAAGCTGCTTGATACTAAGAAACAAAAGAAAAGGGAGGCGGGCGATATCATGTGTGGCGGGATATCAGCGTTCTTGCTATGCAGTTAGGTTTGGATGTAGGTTCCTTAGAACCTGCACCAGGGAAGAATCTTGTGGATATAAGCTATCTTATCTCTTGCGGTCTGATTTCCAGACATGGCAATAGCACGTCAAAGTTCAATGTTTATATCACAAAGACTCAGTTCATCACTATCCCAGACGCGAGCCAAAATGATATCAAAAACAAGGCCACTTGGAAAGTGGAGCTTCAGCCAGAACACGATGAGGAGACACCCACCAGGGGTGCCAGCAGCTCTACACCAGGGCCTACTCCAGGAGCATCTTCCCATGTGCCACCGTCCACTGGTACTCAGACTGAGTACAGCTGGACAATGTCGGATGTTCAGCATCTCTTCACCTACGTGGAGCGGCATTTTGATCATTTGGACACACACCTGGACCAGATGGGCGTGATCAATGACACAAGGTTTGACCATTTGAGTGCACAGTACTCCACTATGTACGAAATGTTCAACCAGATGGATGCGTGGCACATCTCACAAGGCCACTACCCAGCGCCGCAGTCTTTCCAGTCCCCCTCCCGCCAGGAGACCACTACCCGTGACGCCCAACTGCATGAGTTTCCCGAGGAACAACAACATCATAACCAGCAGCAACAGCATGACCAACAGCAGCAACTAGGATCATCATCCGCGACGCCAATGGACATTCCCGACATTGTTAGTCAGTTCTTCCCAGAGCAGGGAGGCGGCGGATCGTTTTTCTGATCTTACCCATGACAGGTATCCAGTTGTGATTTCCTAAAGTTTGATTGACATAGTGAGGACACTGCTGATTTCAGGCTTAGGGGGGAGCAACCAGACGGTATTGGTACCCTAGTTAGCTTTTATTTTCCATGTTATTTTCTTCATGTCATTTCTTTTGTACTTTTGTTCTGTTCTCTCTTTTTAGTTGTTGTTTTTAGTTCTTCTTTTTCTGATGGCAAATCTAATACGATATGAGATTCATCCTTTTTATGTGGAAAGAACTCCTATGCTTAACTGTTCGTCCTCCTTTGATGAGAAATTTCAATTGAAGAAGTTGTTAAAATCATGCATTAATCAAATGAAACTTTTGGACCATCAACATGTGTTTAACTCAAGTTTAGCCTGAACATTCATCTTTCACATCCCTGATTGTTTAAATCATGTAATGGTTTCAATTTTTGTGAATAAAATCAACTGTACAACATCATTTAGATTACGGGATGACTTTGCCAAGCTCGTAGTGCATATGCAAACATTCTTTTAATGAAAATTTTTCAAAACAAATGAATGAAATCTAGTTAATGTTACAATCTAGTTGACTCTCCCAAGTTTTGGAAAAATTTAAATAACTCTTATACCCCATTAATGATGGCTAATCTGCCCACATATCATGCTAGCCTAGTATAAGTCCGATCTGGCCACGATGGTTAGGTGGTATGTCTTAAAAGAGGGTAAAATACCCCAACTGACACTCCTCGTGTGCATAAGCCTACATTAGCAGCCGAGTGTCGGAGCCCATAATCTTTTGTCATATCATTTCTGGGAAAAGGAGAGTACAGCAAAAATTGTCAATTTTTAACTAAGATTTCATATTTTGTTATCCTTAATAATTGAGAGTTGGAGTTGCACATCTACTGATTGTTTGGATTGGTCATGCAAATTCTACCTAGTGTTGTTTAATTGATTGTTTCATTGAAATTGATGCCACCCATGCTGAACTAAAAATCTTTTTCTTGGGTATTTGAGTTGAATTGATGGCTATGAGCATAAACATGTTGATCATGGTTGGTTTGGTTTTATGCACATCTTTAATTTCATTTGATCTATTCATGTTCTTCACAATTCTTCAATTGTATTTCCATGCTCTTTATGCTTGAGGACAAGCAATGGTTTAAGCTTAGGGTGATTTGTTGTGTGATTTGTATATCATCTTTTCACATGTTATCACACACAAATTTGGTTCTTTCTAGCGTAATTCAGTCTCTTTCATATTAGTTTTGCCATCTTTTAGTTGTTCTACGTGTCCCATAACTCGTATTGCAAAATGCCACAAAAAGGACTAAATTCAGATGTTATTTCTACAGAAACAGAAGAATGCACTGCGTGCAGACTCAGATGCACGGCGTGCTCCGTTCCAGAAAAGATTGATTTGCTGAAGCAGTAAAGTGCACGGCTTGCACACACAAAATGCACGCCGTGCAACATTCCAGAGAAATTCGTTCTATTCAACCAAGAGAACGCACGGCGTGCACACAGCAAATGCACGGCGTGCATGATTACAGAAACATACAGACTACAAAGACACGGAGTGCATATCGAAAAGACACGGCGTGCACCTGGAACGCGAACTGCTGAAGAAGTTCTGGAAAGATGCACGACGTGCAAATCCTCTGCGCACGCCGTGCACGGTTCAACCGATGTCAACTGCAGTGCAGGTGCACGGCGTGCACCTGACAGTTTCAGAATTTCGGAAATCCAGAATACGATTTTAAAAGAAAGAGGGAAGCAAAGGGACAGTTACGTTCGGCCATTTGGAGGTTTCCTCTCGTCCCAAAGATAGAGGAGAGCAGAGGAGGGTGATTTGGGAGGAAACTAAGGTGGTTTCTTGCACAAAGAGACCATTTCTTCTTCTCCACTTCTCCTTAGTCATCTTCAAGGTGCAACCAACATTCCCAACTCTGAGCAGCTTCTTGAGAGAGGAGTAGGCCCGACTTGGAGCAGCTAAAGGAAGGGAATTTCGTCCTAAAGCCGGAATTCTTGCTCCTTGTGGTTACATCTTCAGTTCTTCTTGCCTTTTCTTCTCTAAACCATGTCTAGCATTGAGAATTCTGTAGACATTCTGTTGTACATTGTTATGGACGAGTAGATCTTTTTCTTGGGCATGGGAGAGTAACTCCCATGCCATAGCATGTAATGAACAAGTAATTTCGTACTAAATACATTTGCTTCTTGTTTCCTTACCTTGAGAGTGTCGATTATTGTTTTCCTTGCATTTACTGTTGGCCACCTTATATGCATGATTTCTGCTTTCTTGCTTAGTTTGAGAAGACAAGTAGGTTTGTATGGAGACGCTCTTCTTGGCAACTCTTCTTCTTCTACGAGAGTAGAGAAGAATGAGTTGAGGATCTGTTTGTGATCATAAACGAAATTAATGCACGAGAGTGTTGTTTTGAGTTATGATCATTTTCATTTACACCGGGAGGTGAAATGTAACACAACTTTTCCTTGAAACATGATCTTATGTATGTTTAAATTATTTTTTTCTCTTGATTGCTATGGCATATGAGTGAAATCCTAATGTCCAAGATTTATAAACTTTTTGAAATCGGACTTTTCTTATAATCCTTGTTTGTTAGCTAAAATCTGATTTTCCTATAGTTTAAAACCTAATATTTATGTTTTTAGAACAAATCTTCTCTATTCTTTAAAATCGTTCTAGATCGTTGAAGTTTAGTACTATTGCGTTCAATTAAGTTAGTTCAGCTCCTTGTGTTTGACCTTGACTATACTTCCTCCGTATACTTGCGGAGTTTAGTTAAGTTGAGTAAACTATCCTTTTGCTTGGATTGAAACTCATTTGTTTAAATAACCAACAATAGCTCATACATGGCTATGCTCATCATCTCATGATACCTGCATGGTTAGTACACTTGATTACAGTTATATCAATTACATTTTAGCACCATGCTATACAAAGTAACACCACTTATACCCTTATTAGGGTTAGGGTTTCCTAATTCATATCAATCAGGGTTACTCATCCCCTTATACAAATTAGGGCTAGGTTTTCAAATTAGGGTTTCATAATACATAGCATCACCCTAGATTAGGGTTTCATATATCATTACTCTGTATCAGGGTTTCACATTACTTCCTTACCTTGAATTAAGGTTTCTTATAACATTTCCCCTAAAATTAGGGTTTCATGTAGCTTCACCCCAAAAATAGGGTTTTTCATCAATAATACCCTAAATTAGGGTTTCTCATATCATTACCCTAAATTAGGGTTACACCATCACCCTAGATTAGGGTTACACCTAGAATTTCCCCAAATTAGGGTTAGGGTTCATTAACCTTCTCAATTAGGATTTTATGATCTCATTATCCTGGATCATACCCTAATTGCATATTTCATTTTGAAAGTGTTGAAGATTAATCACTACATGATTATCACTCATGTATGAGTTCCTCTCTCTCATTCTCTCTAGGTGGTTAATTACTTTAATCTCAATTAAATTTGAATCAACTTGAATGAAGAGTTGACATAGTGTATTAGGTCATTGCTTCCATAAGCATCAAATGTCAATTATTCTTAGCATACTTACTCACTAAGTACCTTAGTGATACTTTTATTGTAATCAACCTGAGTTACTTTATGATCACTCATTTAGGTTTGAGATTAATTGATCCTTCAAATGATCTTGGGGTACTTGACCTCCATTCGGTTTTGAGGTGCTTGACCCCCATTCATTCTTGAGGTAATTGACCTCCATTCGGTCTTGAGGTAATTGACATCCATTCGGTCTTGAGGTGATTGACCTCCATTCGGTCAACACTTTCATTCGGTAAACAATTTCATTCGGTCAACACTTTTCATTTGGTCAACACTTTCATTCGGTCAACACTTTCATTCGTCCAACCTATTCAAATGGTTAGGGACCACTTGATCCCAAACGATCTTCAGACCTTTTGGTCTCAATTGGTCTTGAGACTGATTGGACTCAAATATGAAACCGTTTGCACAAGATATTATTGAGGTGTGTGATTAAGATGTCATCATCATCTTCAAGCTTCATACCTTCGAATATTTCAGGGATTCTTGTGGTGATTTCAATAATCAATCAAAAGGAAGTTTCGAAAATGAAGAAAGATTCAACATATATATGAAAAAGGAAATCAATAATAACATTTAAGGGTTCAAGTTATATAAGCCTTCAAAATTGAATCCAAGCTTCAACCTTCACGTCCTAAATGGTGAATGAAGCTTCCTCAAATTTACAAGGCTCGTCCTCAAGTCTTTGAGTGAAAAGGAATAGCTAGGATTGAAGACTGAATGAAGAAAACAAGAAATCAAGCATTGAAAATCGATTTCCACCATGAAATCAAGGTTGAGGATGACTATGAGGCTTACCTACAGGTTGGGGTACGTTGTCATGTTTCTCTTAAGCTCCCTTGTGCTCAACCAAAGCAAGGAGAGAAAGAAAATCCGAAAAAGAGTCTTCAAGTGGGTGGAAAATGAAGTGTTTATAAGGGAATTTCAATGAAAGAGAAGGTCTTATAATAATCTTTTAATTCCAAAGTTGGTGCCACATCTCCCCCCTAAATTCCTTGCATGCGAATCCATCTTCCTCACCTTGTAATTCCTCTTCATTATCCATGAATTAAATGAAAAGCAATTAAGCACCTTAATTCATATAATACTAATTACCCATTTTTAGTGGATATTACTTTTTAGTTAACTAATGTGAGTGGGCTCTCCACTCACTTAGGATATTTTCGTGGCCTTTGCAAGGCACAAGGACGTTCACACTTATGCAAATTCAACCATCTCATTTTTGGTTGAAGGGCACTTCAATCAATATATTTATTTTGCATTAAATGGAATTAGGGTTTCAATTATGCTTAAATTTTGATTATTTTAATATCAAGATTCTCTCTCCTACAAAGTGATTCAAATGAGACGCCCCTCTCATTTTATTTTCTCTACATGATGCCAAGAAACATGATGGAATCTCTAGAGATGATATTTTGCATATTGAACCCTGGTTTTTGGGTAAATTACACATTACACCAAAACTAGGTTTTAATGCACAAACATTGCCTTTCGGAGTGCTCTGCTAGGGTTATGCGAGGAGGCGTGCATGGCGGCCATGGAGGCCGGGGAGGAAGAGGTAGCTTCGGGGGCTCACGTCCGCCGGAAGCATCTGCGGGAGGTGAGGGATCAGTATACGTATATACGGAGGAGTTGGATGGCGAGGGCGGTGGGACGCAACCGAGCAGCGCCACACCCATGGAGACAGAAGAAGCCGCTGCGGCTTCGGAGGAACAAGGAGGTACATCGAAGGTGAGGTTGGAGGAACAAGGCGTCCCGACAACAGCGCCACCGACTGGGGACGGAGGGACACCGGACACGGTGGTACTATCCAATAACCCAATGTTCACAGCAGAGAAGGCGAACAAAAGGCATGCACAACAAGAAATATTGAAGAAACTCGGTATAACATTGCACTACAACAACAAAGGCGACGGAGGGAATGGAGGTGATAGTCGATCGACGGGAAATAAGGAGGACTCCCCGCTATCGCCACAGTCGGTGGAATTCCCAGAACTACAGACCGGAAAGACTACCGCACAATCCGTGCCGGGAGGGGAAACAAGGAAGATTGTGTCTTACATAGACATCGTGGGGGATGGGGGTGAGGTTCGCAGACTCCCGTTCCTAGGGTTTGAGGATCCAAACATTACTCTTGACAAGAAAGACATTGCTTCGAGCATGGTGGACGGGACACCGATGTTCGAGATTGCTAAAGACAGGTTTGAGGAGTTAACGAAGTCATGGATGTTTGCGGTGGTCGTGAAGGTGGTTGGCCGGAACATCGGTTTCTTAACCCTACATGATAGGATTCGAGCAATGTGGAGGCCTGCTGGAGCATTCCGGCTGATCGACTTGGAGGATAATTACTTCATTGTACAGCTAACCAGAGAGAACGACTACCTAACGACGCTAACAGGAGGACCGTGGCCGGTTATGGGATCATACCTAAGCGTCCAGCCTTGGGACAAATCCTTTTCCCCATCCGAGTCAAACCCCAATTTCATGGTAGTCTGGGTACGTATACCACGACTACTGATTTTCCTATATCACTCTCGATTCTTGGAGGAAGTAGGGGACTCGATTGGCACCACGATCAAGGTAGACGCCAACACCGACCAGAAGAAGCGGGGGAAATTTTCTCGTATTGCTATGAAACTGGATCCAAATAAGCCATTGATACCGGAGATAGTCGTCCAAGGAGAGACGTAAAAAGTAGAGTATGAGAATTTAATGAGCATATGTATGTTCTGTGGTAGGATTGGCCATGGTGACGATACCTGCACGGATAGGAAGAAGGCCATCGAAGCCCAGGCGAAGTCAGGGAAACAGAAGGAAGGTGAGGAGATTAGGCCGCAGCCCATGGGGAAATTTACTGACAACCTACGTGCGAAGGCTTTCGTCAGGAGGCCAAGGAAGGACGACCAACAAACTAAGAAAGGAGGCGTCCCAACCCACAACAAGTTTGACAACCTTGACGTTCCGAAGGAAAACAATGGTGGTGCGAACCCGGCGGAACAAGCAGGCCCAAAACCAGGCTATGAGTGGCGCCAGTGGAAGGCAGCAAACAACAAGAAGCGACCAGTCGAGGAGCAGCATCCCTCACTGTCTACATCATGGCGGCCTAAAATGGCAGCGACGCAAATAGCTGGAGCAAAACCGAACCATCAAGCAATAACTATTGACGGAGAAGACACAGTGGTCATCCCAATTGACATCGACGAAGGCCATGAAGGCCTCAGTTTCAACATGGGCAGTGTAACGAAGTCATTGGTCCCAACCAACAGCCCATCCACATCAATCCGCTTTGGCGCATCCACAGGAGTACATCTCTGAAATCGGAAGATTTTGAACTCGAAAGATTTAACAAAAAAGGTCCAAGGAAGAAGACTCGTCGTAGTGAGCCTAAAGCAGACAATGTACCGGGCAGTGTTGTCCCGAGCTCCTCTGACATGGTTACATGATGATCTTAGCCTCATGGAATGTTCAGGGTATCTGTGGAAGAGATACCCAAAACACAATTCGGGATTTAGCTCAGTTGCATCGAATTGACATGTTCGCCATTCTAGAGACGAGGACCAGTGGCATTAAAGCTGATTCGATCGTCCGCTCCTTGGGGTTTGATCAGTGCTTCCGGGTTGAAGATACGGGGGTTTCTGGAGGTATTTGGGTGATGTGGAGAAGTAGACTGGGGGAGGTAGAAGTTCTAGCGAGCCACAAACAGTTTGTTCATTGTCGTGTGAATAAGAAGTGCAGGGTGACGTTTGTCTACACTAGCACAAAACAAGCGGGGAGGAGGCTGCTCTGGAGTCATCTCCAAACCATGGCATCTGCGTCCAACTCACTTTGGATGGTCTTGGGTGATTTTAATGCAGTTTTAAGCACAGACGAGAAGGTGGGTGGAGAACCGATCGTGCTGAGTAGTTGTATTGAATTTGCGGAGGGCCTTCGGAATGCAGAGCTTGAGGATTTGGGTGCATCCGCTCCCAGGATGACTTTTAGAAGGGGATCGCTTACAGAAAGACTAGATAGAGTGGTTGCCAATCATGCTTGGATAGATGCATTTCCAGCTACAGTGGTCACCAACCTAGGCCACGTTAACTCTGACCATGCACCGGTGTTAGTTACCACACACATGAGAACGTAGCAAGGAAAGCGCCGACCAATGACGAGCATCAGGTGGAATACCAGAGAATCCTTCCCGGATTTTCTACAGAAGAATTGGAACAACTCACTATCGTTCCACGAAGCGATCAATGTGCTGATGGATAAGTCGATACGATGGGATATGGGAGAAAGGAGGAAGGATACGGCAAGGAAGCACAAGCTTTTGTCAGAAATTGAGAGCCTGCAGGCTGCTGATGACAACTCCTTCGAGATGGACAATGTTAACAGTTTAACTGAGCTGCAACTTGAATACAATGAATTGATTAATGTTGAGATGGAAGAGTGGAGACAAAGGGCGAGGTGTGACTGGATGGCTAAGGGAGATGTCAATACTAATTATTTTCAGGCTTTGGTTAAAGCTAAAAGGCAACGAAATCTGATTACCAAGCTCAGGAACAGTCAAGGAGATTGGGTGGAAGAGGAGGAGTTGAAGGATTTGGTCTGGGATTATTTCTCTGATTTATTCATGGGCAGGAATCAAAGTAGGGGCAATGCCGTGGAAGAGAATGTTGGGTGCTTTCCTACCTTGGCGGAGGCAGATCGGGCAAAGATGGGGCAGGTACCAAGTAGGGAGGAAATGAGAGAGGTGTTGATGAATATGAATCCTATCAAGGTGCCGGGACCGGACGGAGTAGATGTGGGGTTTTTACAAAGTAACTGGGATCGTTTAGGTGATTCAGTTTCTCTAATGATATCTAAGTGTTTCGCAGGTGATCCGATCAATGATGTGATGGCGAACTCAACACTCATCTTGATTCCCAAAATGAAGACGTCGGAGAGTTGCAACAATCTGCGTCCCATTACTCTTAATAATGTCGGGCTGAATCTTCTTTCAAAGGTCATTGTGGAGAGAATCAAGCCGTATCTTCCGCATTGGATCGCGCCTGCACATAGCAGCTTCATGCCGGGAAGACGCATTACTGACAACATCATACTAGTTCAGGAGTTGGTGCATTCTATGAAGGTTAGATCGGGCAAGCGGACAGCTATGGCGATGATGGTCGATCTGTCGAAGGCGTACGATAGAATGGACTGGAGTTTCATCTACGATACGCTGAAGCAGACAGCCATACCACAACACCTTACAGAGGTTATCATGAATATCATCATGGCAGGGAACATATCCATACTCTGGAATGGAGCTTGCTTAGCACCATTTAAAGCCACCAAAGGGGTGAGACAAGGAGATCCTCTGTCCCCTTATATCTTTGTGCTGTGTCTGGATAGACTGAGTCAGGCCATCGCGGTGGAAGAACTTAGTGGCAATTGGGCTCCATTACGAGCAACACTAAATGGGATTGGCATATCGCATGTATGCTTTACCGACGATTATATACTGTTTGGAGAGGCGACTACAAAGCAGGCTAAGGTCATGATGAAGGTGATGCAGAGGTTTGAGCGAGCTTCTGGGCAAATCTTGGCAAAAGAGAAATCTGCAATCTTCTACTCCAAAAATACACCCCTCAGGTCCGCAGGGCGATCACAAGAATCACAGGAATATGGCAAATGTCGGAGTTAGGGAAGCACCTAGGTGTCCCTATCATACACGAGCGCCCGTCAAAGGCTATGTACCTGGATCTCATCAACAAGATTGAAGCCAGAATCTCATCGTGGGTCAATAACTCCATGTCTCTTGTAGGTAGAATCACCCTTGTTAGATCTGTTCTGAATACCATACCCATCTACACCATGTAGTCTACTGCCCTCCCTATTGCGATGTGCGACAATATCGATCGGGTGATCAGGACCTTCCTTTGGAAGGGAGCTGCTGGCTCAAGGGTACCCATTCGGTGGCTTGGGGAAAGGTTTGTGCTAGCCGGCAGGCCGGCGGGCTTGATATAAAATCCACAAAATTACAGAATGAAGCACTATTGCAGAAGACGTGCTGGGACTATATGTCACAGCGGTAGTCCTTGTGGAAGACAGTCATGAACGAGAAGTACATTCACAAGGTGAATCAAGGCATTGTGGGGGCATCCAAGCTATGGAGGATGATTATTAACCTTAAAACAAAGCTTGGTCCAGTAATAGGCAAAGTAGTACTGTCATGAGAACAAACATCAGCTTGGTTCGATAAATGGGTAGGAGGTGCTCAACCTAAGCTCAGGGACCAGGTACTGATACCAGACGAGTTGACAGGGCTTACAGTGAGCTCAATGGTCAGCATGAACGGGGGATGGGATGTGGAGTTCATTACTCACTGGTTCGATAAGGACTCCATAAGGCAAATAATGGAGTTACCGATGCCAGACCCGACAGCAGGCGAGGACGACATCATCTACTTGAAGGACAATTTGGGGCAGTTCTCCGTCAAACGTGCTTACAGCCAACTTCAGATGGAGCACACCAGAAGCTCACCGGGAAGGTGGATGAAGCTATGGTAGCTCCGCGTTCCTCAAAGAGTTAAAACAACTATGTGGCTCATGTCTCATGGGAGCCTCATGACAAATGAAGTGCGTGCTTCGAGAGGATTCACAGCAGATCCAAAGTGTCCACGATGCCATCGGGATACAAAAACTGGGATGCATGCACTCTTTGAGTGTAACAAAGTCAAGGAGGTTTGGAGACTTATCAAGAACACCACAGGGCTTTCCCTAAGCCAGGAACGCACAATGGGGAACTGGTTTAGGGCAAATCTGCGGAAAAGGAAGGACCAACTGGATGACAACACCTGGATCGCCATTGCGTTGTGGAAGCTGTGGGGGTTTAGATGTAGTGTTGCTTTCCAGGAGTCACGTACTAATGTAGTGGGAATGTTTAAAAGAATACAACAGGAGGTTACGCTATGCAAGATGGCATTTGCTAAAGTGATAGAAAAGGAAGAAGAACAGCACAAACATGCTTTGGTATGGACTGCACCGGCTCAGAACCAAGTTAAGGTCAATTTGGACGCTGCTGTGAAGAGAAAAAGGAAGGCTATGGCTACTGGTTTTGTCATTAGAGACCATGAAGGTAGATGGCTGAGGGGAGGAGGTGATAAGGGGGCAACCTTAGACATCCTGGACGCTGAGCTGAAGGCCATTGAGGTGGGATTACAAGAATGCCAAGGGAAATTCAGTAGGGTGCTACTAGAATCAGATTGCGCAACCGCCGTGAAGATGCTGAATAAAGAGATCATCGCCCCTGCTAAGTACAAAGCAAGGTACTCTAGTATTAGCAGACTCAGATAGGAGTTCGAGATGATTAATTTCAAACATAGCAATAGAGTCTGTAATAAGGTTGCAGACTCCACAGCCAAGTGGTGTCTGAAACAAAATAACATTTGTAGTAGGTGGAGTCGATGTCCAAGTTTCCTCACTGACATGGTTAGGGAGGAAGCTACATTGAGCCACATTTTGTGTAAAGAGTTGTTTGGACCTGGTTTGCAGGAACAAGATGAATAAGATATTCCCCAGGGTGTTCTAAAAAAAAACAATGCACAAACATTGCCTAATAGGCTCTTTCTTGGTGCTCAGGCTATCACAAGCCATACCTCTGCATCATTCTCATTCTTATGATGCATCAACATCCGATGAACATTTTATCATATAACATTTGCAAGTTAACCCCTCAACTTGGGTAATTTGCACTTCAGTCCAAAACAGACAAAACATTGTTTCAACATTATTCAAAAAGGACTATAATTGAAACATAAGTTCCTCTTGAGCCTTATTTAATTTTTAAGAGATAAGATCAAGAATATAATTAACTTTATTAAACAAAACATCTAGGGTTAAAGAATAACCCAGGTCAGGGATGTTACAAATTATCCACCCCTAATAGGGATTTCGTCCCTGAAATCATTAAGAGAAAAGAGAAGGGTACTTCCTTCTCATCTCTTCCTCTAGTTCCCACGTAGCTTCCTCAACGCCATGATGACGCCAGAGAACTTTCACAAGACATATGTCTTTCTTTTTCAGCTTCTTAATTCTTTTATCAAGGATCATAACAGGTCCTTCAACATATGATATATCATCATTTAATTCTACCTCCACAGGTTGCAAAACTAACTCTGTGTCAGGATGACACTTTCTCAACATTAAGATATGGAATACTAGATGCAACTTATGCAGCTCAGGTGGAAACTATAGCTTACAGGCTACCTTTCCAATTTGTTCAATGATTGGATAAGGCCCCATAAATCTAGGAGCTAACTTTCCCTTCTTTCAAAATCTACGGACACCTTTCCAAGGTGAGACCTTGAGATATACTCTGTCTCCAACTTGGAATTCTAAAGGTTTTTTCCGTTTGTCGGCGTATGACTTTTGTCTATCCTGTGCAGTCTTTAATTGTTGTTGTATTACTTTAATCTTCTCAGTTGTCTGTTGTACAAGCTCAGGACCCAAAAGTTGATATTCTCCAGTTTCATACCAACATAAAGGAGATCTACAACGTCTACCATATAATGATTCATATGGTGCCATATCAATACTGTGTTGATAGCTATTATTGTAGGCAAATTCTATCAAGCTCAGGTGTAGATCCCAACTTCCTACAAACTGAAGGACACATGCCCTAAGCAAGTCCTCCAAGGTTTGTATGGTCCTTTTAGATTGTCCATCTGTCTGTGGGTGAAAGGTTGTACTAAACCTTAACTGTGTACCCAAAGCTTTATGTAGTCACTCCCAAAAATGACTCGTGAACTGGGGACCTCTATCAGAAACAATAGTAGTTGGAACCCCGTGCAACCGTACTATCTCATCTATATATATCTGTGCAAGTTTCATAGCAGTGTAGGTTGTTTTGACAAGAAGGAAATGTGTTGTCTTAGTCAACCTATCAACTATCACCCATATGGAATCATGACCTTTGGTTGTTCTAGGCAAACCAACCACAAAGTCCATGGTCGCATGTTCCCATTTCTACTACGGTATAGGCAAAGGTTGCATTGTTCCTGCGGGCTTTTGATGTTCGGCTTTAACCTACTGACACACCGGACACCGCATAACAAACTCAACAACATCCTTCTTCAATCCAGGCCACCAATACATATTCTTCAAATTACGATACATTTTGGTGCTCCTTGGATGCATTGCATACATCGAAGAATGAGCTTCTTCCAAGACTAACTTCCTTAGGTTATTGGCACTAGGTACCACCATCCTACTATGGTAACAGACTACCTGATCCTCTGACTCATGAACGTCATCCTGTTTCTCACTACCATACTCTGACCTGATCTGCTGAACTACAGTATCAGCTTGTTGTCCTTCTTTATTCTTCTATCTCAGAGTAGGTTTCACTTACATCTCAGCTAACAGTCCGGCTAACAAAGATACCTTAAGATGTATATTTTTTTGCCTCAAGGAGATAAAAATATCTCTTTTAAATCACACTAAGGAATTCAACTATGCTTTATCTAGGGCTGGTGATGATGATTTCTTGCTTAGTGCATCAGCCACTACATTAGCCTTCCCTGGATGATAATCAATTGTACAATCGTAGTCCTTGATTAACTCCATCCAGTGGTGTTGTCTCATGTTCAACTCATGTTGTGAATAGATATATTTTAGATTCTTATGGTCTGTGAAAATCTGGAATGTTTCTCCATAAAGATAATGTCTCCAGATCTTCAAAGAATGGACCACAAAAGCTAGTTCTAGATCATGTGTCAGATAATTCTCCTCGTGTTTCTTAAGCTGTCGAGAGGCAAAAGAAATCACTTGATTATCTTGCATCAAAACACATCCTAAACCATTCTTAGATGCATCACAAAAAACTATGTACCCCTTCCCTTGCTCAGGTAACACCAGCACATGTGCACTTGTTAACCTTTCTTTGAACAGCTGGAAAGAATGTTGACACTTGTCATTCCAGACAAAAGGAACCTCCTTCCTGGTCAACTTGGTTAGGGGTAAAGCTATAGAACTGAAGTTCTTAATGAACCTCCTATAGTAGCCTGCCAGACCAAGAAAACTACAAATCTATGTCGGTGTTTTTTGGTTGTTCCCACTACAGAACAGATTCCACCTTCTTAGTATCAACATGGATACCTCAGGCAGATATTATGTGTCCTAGAAAAGAAACTTCTGGTAACTAGAAGTCACATTTGCTAAACTTAGCATATAGCTTATGCTCTCTTAGCAAAGTTAAATCCAGACGGAGGTGTTGCTTATGTTGTTGAGCATCTCTACTGTATATCAAGATATCATCTATGAAGACTACTATGAATTGATCAAGAAAAGGTCGAAAGATTCTATTCATGAGTTCCATGAATGCAGTCGGTGCATTAGTTAGTCCAAATGACATAACTATGAACTCATAGTGACCATACCTTGTCCTAAAGGTAGACTTAGGTATGTCACTCTCCTTGATGTGCAACTGATGGTATTCCGACCTCAGATCTATCTTAGAGAAGATAGTTGCACCACACAACTGATCAAATAGGTCATCGATCCTTGGTAGAGGATACTTATTCTTTATAGTTACCTTATTTAACTGTTTGTAATCAATGCATAACCACATTGATTCATCCTTTTTCTTAACAAAGAGAACCGGAGCACCCCATGGTGAAGTACTTGGTCAGATAAAACCTTTATCAAGCAACTCTAGCAGCTGTTTCTTGAGCTCTACCATCTAAGAAGGTGCCATTCTATACGGTGTCTATGCTTTGGTTGCATGCCCGAGATTAGATTACTCTCAAAATCAATCTCTCATGGTGGAGGTACACTTGGAAGATCCTCAGGAAACACTTCTTCAAACTCCCTAACTATCAGAACTTCATAAAGATTAGAGCTCTCCATTGTGGTATCTACCACATGTGCCAGGAATGCAAAGCATCCTTGTCTCATCAGCTTTTCAACTACCATAGCTGACACAAGACAGGTTGGAAGAATCTTTCTGTCTCCCTGAAAGATCCATGTGTCACTATCATCTGTGAACACAGCCTGCTTGGAATCACAATCCAAGACAACCTTATAATTTTCTAGGGTGTCCATTCCAAGAATTATATCGAACCCTTGCATCTCAAGTGGTATAAGATCCACCTGAATGTGATGTTTAGAAAAAAAAAAGAGTGTAGGGAGAACACACCTCCTGCAACACTACAAATCCCATCAAAGGGGTTTCTAGTAATAGACTATCTATTCTATGACTGACAGTCATGTTGCAGTCAAGAATCACTCTTCGAGTAATAAAGGAATGTGTAGCACCCAGATCAATTTAGACAGATACGAAGCAGGACGAAGACATATCAGAATGAAATAGTTCTATCTGACCTGTCAGAACTTGAGGATTGACTACTGCTTCGGGTTGATTCATCGCGTAGAATCTCTTTGTTGCTTGTTGTTGACCCTATGCTCGATTGTTGGGTGATGACGAACCAGCTTGGGACACTTGCCCACGTCCTCGAGTGCCACTCAAAAACTATCTCCTCTGAGATCCTTGTTGACTCTACCTCTGGGGTTGAGTCACCATTGTGTTTCTGACTAGACAATCCCTTGCCAGATGTCCCACTTGTTTACACTGATGACAGATCATGGCCTCAGGATAGGGTCTATGTGGTCCAGTCACCGATGTTGATGATGTACTGGGGGCTCTATTTGGAATAAAACTACGGCTCCTACCCCTACTTGACGTCCATTGTGTCTGGGTATTGAATCTTGATGGTGTTTTCGGTGTAGAAAACCTCGGTTTCTTAAAGCTCTCGAACCTTTGTCCTTGAAACAGAGTGTACACCTTTTTACCACTGATCTGTCACTTCTCGATCACAAACCTCTGTATTCTTCTGCGGATTCCACAAAAGTGGCAAACCTCTCCCAGTTCTCCAAAGTAGACACATGAGTGGTCAATTCAGCGTTCAATCCCTTCTCAAAACGTCGAATTCTTTCCTCATCAGTAGTTTCCATATGCGGATAGAACCGCAAAAGCTCCATGAACTTATCCTAATACTCGCTAATGTTCATCTGTCCTTGGCTTATCTTCTCAAACTGAGATAAGTCTTGGGGAAGTATCTAGTGATGAATTCTCGTCAGAATTCTTCCTATCTGACCTCGACACCTGGCCTCTTGCCCTCTTCTATTGTCCACCAGTGGCCAAACACTCCCTTTTAAAAGGTTTACTACATGTGTAAGGACCCTGACCTACGTTTAGGGTTTACCCTGTTTGTTTTGTTTAACCTTGGTGGTTTGATGCTTGCTAATCACCTTTGAGTGGTGATTAGGGTTTTTGTTGTGTTTTGTTGAGAGTTCAAGGGGCTACTTGCAAATAACCCAAGTCTAGGGTTTTGTGTGCAAGTTTGTCATCTTGTGTGATGTTTTCCCCTCTTTGCTTCCTCCAGCATTGAGAGGAAGGCTAGGGCTTGTTGTTTGAGTTTCTTGGGCCTTTCTTGAGCTTGTTTGGGCCTTGAGGTACCTTATTTGGGCTTGCGTGAGCCTTGTGTCAGCCAAGACTTGCTTGTGTTGACCAAGGAGGTGTGTGTGTCGGCGTAGAGTGGCTTGTGTCGCCCAACATGGTGATGTGTCGCCCAGTAGAGCTGCTCCTTGTGTCGCCCATGAGGTTTGTTCTTGTTTGGAGGACACTTGGTGCATATCTTGGACAAGTGTCTCATGGTGTGCTAGAGTGTTGGCTTGAACCCTAGGACAAGTGTCCCTTGCATGGACGACACTTAGCATTGATCTACCTTGGTTTCTCCTCCCCTTCTTTCTATATATGTGTCTCTTTCCCTTGCCTTAACTTCCTTTGCTCTTTTGGTCTCTCCTCCACCTTGAGTACATGACACTCCCCTCTCTCTTGCTTGTGTCATCCGAGACACTCTCCTGGAGTAGATGTGGTGGTCGATACACCCTCTTAGAGGAACTTGGGTGGACGATACCCCTTGGACCTTGGAGTGCTTCTTCTTCCTTGGAGCTTGTGGAGCTTAAGGTGGGTTGCATAGCTTCTAACCCTAACTCCTTTACCTCTAACTATGTTTTTGTTGCATGATTAGTAGCTTAGCTTAGTACCTTGCTTGGGTACCTTTGGTGGACGATCCCCCTCTAGGGTTTAGGGTTTCCTTTGTGCATCTTTGCTTTCTAGGGTTTGAGTTTCCTGAGTTGGAGGTTAAAGACGACCCATGTTGGGCGACATCCTCTCTTGCCCTGATGATGGGCGATATCCCCCCTTGGTTTGGGTGTGTTGGGCGACACCCTTGTTCTTGTGTTGGGCGACACCCTTGTTCTTGTGTTGGACGACATAGTGGTGTTCTTTGTGTTGGCTGATATGGTGACCCCTGTTGGGGCGATACCCTACCTTGTTTGAGTGTGTTGGGCAACATCCTATCTTGTGATGATGTTGGTCGACATGGTGACCATGTTGGGTGACATGGTCCTTGTGCTAAGGAATCCCTTTGCTCTTGTGTTGAGCGATAGGTCAAGCAAGGGAGATGTTGGCCGATGTGTTTGAGTTGAGGTTGATGGTGACCTAGGGTTGGGTGATATGGTATCCCCTTTGATGGACGATATGTATGCCTTTGGTGGACGACATGATGTGTTCTTAAGGTTGGCCGATACCCTTGCCCATGTGTTGGGCGATAGGGTGAGCTAGGGTCATGTTGGCCGATATGCTGGTGACCTTGAGAAATGCTCTTGCTCTTCTCATGGACGATAGGCCTTTGTATCTTGATGGGCGACATGGTGAAGTGCTCTTGTGTTGGGCGATAGGTCAAGCTAGTAAGGTGTTGGCCGATATAGTTGAGTTGGCTGATGGATGTTGATGGGTGATACATCTTGTTGTGTTGTCCGACATGGTGAGCATGATGGTCGAGATGGTGCTTCTAGTATTGAGAGACATCCTCTTCCTCATGGTGGACGATAGAACTAGTCTCTTGGTGGGTTGTTGGTGCTGGTCAATAGCCATGCATGGTATGCTGGTCGATATCTATGCTGGCCGATACCCATGGTGGCCGATAGCCCTAATGGCCGATAGCCATGTTGGGCGACAACCTTGGGTGGTGATGGCCGATAGGGTTGGTGTGTGTGTCGGCCGGCAGGCTTTGATAGATTTTAGTGAGGGTGGTGATGAGTTATGGTGAGAGTCTTGTGATCCTAGAGTAACAGTTCCATGTGTTATGAGAGTGGATGTTTATGCTTAATGATGGCGGTGTCTTGTTAGTGATAACAACAATGAATATGATGCTTTGCATGCAATAGTAATACTAATGATAGTAACAAGGATGATAATGGTAGTTGCATAATGATAATGATAGTAATAATGTTGATCAAAATGATGATAATGGTAGTAGTGATGATAATGAGGAAGGTAATGGTAATGAGATGCATGATGTGATCCTTATGCTTATTTGTTAATGATAAATAAGATGATAGTAATAATGATCATAATAATGATGACAATAATGATAGTAATGATATGCCTAAAGTGATCCTTGTACTTAATTGTTAAATGAGAAAGGTGATAGTTACACTAGTAGCTTGCATAATGATTATAATGATAATAATGATGATAGTGGATGGTGACATAATGGTAGTGGTAATGTAAGTACTTGTCATGTATGTTTGGGCACCTTGATTATTCATATAATCCCAAGATAAGGATAAGTATAGATATGAATTGTTAATAATGTGCTTAGTACACTTGATCACCAAATAGTGTAAATGACAAGTATAGCATCTCTAATATCATCTTGTAATCATAGGTATGGTTCTTATGCTGAATTTACAATTATTGTGTATCCTAACCATGCAGGTGATGAGTAGCCATGAAAGGGCTATGAGACATATGTGATGAATAACATCACTTTGATGATTATTCTTATGAGGTTGTATGAATGATGTTCCATAATGATGATGAAAGCCTTGAGAGGCTATGGCACTATGTGATGAGGGATTGAGATCCCATGATATGTGATGATCCTTGAGATGGATCTAGATGGTTGGCAAGAGGCCAAGTGATAACATGTGATGTGAGATCCTTGTGATGGATCAGTGTGATGTAAATTTGTAGAGATAACATAATGTTGAGTTCATGTTGTTTACCTGTTTGTTATATCTTGCACGTTATGTGATAATATGTCTGATCTTGATAAGAAGGTTATGTGACATTATATCTTGTTCTGACAATCATGTCACATAGGGATACATCTTATTTTGCTAATCATATCCCTTGAGATATATCTGGTTATATGCTTTTGTATAGCGTTTAAGCTTGTCGGTAAGAATAATTTGTTTTATATAGACTGCTCTTGTTATACTTGATGATAAATATCTGCTGTTATAGTTTATCTTACTGAGGTTCTGTAGTTGCGGTGGGGAGTTATGTTTCCCGCTGGGACACTTGTTCAATTGTCTCACTCCGCTGGTGTACACCCTTTTTAGGTGGTCGAGGTAGACGTGGCCGAGGTCGTGGTGTTGCGGCCGAGCAGCTTGAGGAGCAGTAGAAGGTAAGCGATGGATATGCTACTATTTTGGATGTTTTGTAGAAGAGTCTAGAGTCATCCCTGTACTCTCAGGTCCTTGGCAGTGTTTTGACGATGTTTCATGATCGATCGATGATGTTTGTATATCCTATTGTTGGCCGGATGTGGGCCTTTTCTGTACATGAACAGGTGGTGAACTCATGTGATGGATGAACATATGTTTCTGAGCTGTGGACACGTATCAGATCTCGTGGATGTATATATATGACATGTTTCTGTGCAGGATGAGGACTGAAAAGCAATAATTTCACAGTTTATCAGCTTTCCGCAATCGGTTTTAATTAACCCGTGTTTTCGATAGTCTGTGGTTATGGTGATTTCCGCACGTTTTTGCGTAACACCTCGTTATCTGTATGATATCGGGATGTGTTGCCACAAGTTTTGTATCAAAGCTTTAGGTTCGCTGAGTCTACAGGGATCTAGGACTAGGTTGTGTCTGTTCTTAGGAGTTTTCCAGGTCTTCTTACAAAATCTTCTACCCTCACCAGAAGAAAGGACAAGATGTTTGGAAACCATGAAGAACATGCTCTTGAGCTTAGTGATGTTGCATCCGTTGATGGAGCAGTAGGCTAGGCACATGAAGATCGGGTTCCTGAGGTCCCCCAACCTAACCCAGCCATACTTGAACATTCTGCTTACCAACAGCTTATGGGGTAGTTAATGGCTACGGTGAATCTCATGGTTGAGCGATTACCAGTGCCTCCTCCGCGAGCACAGGTTCCCCATGGAGAAGCATCGGGTATTGGGAAGACCTTCGAGCGTCTTCGTCGAGTTGGAGCTTTGGATTATGCAGGTACAACTGATCTAGCAGATGTAGATCTGTGGCTGACAAGTCTTGAGAAGGCTTTTCGGATCCTTGACATCCCCGAAGCAGACAAGGTAAAGCATGTCGTCTACCTTCTAAAAGGTAGTGCTGGTCACTGGTGGACCATCGAGGAGGAGAAGCGGCCTGGCGAGGCGATCGGCTGGGAAGTTTTCCGGCACGAATTCGTCACCAGATACTTTCCCAAGACATATCTGGATGAGAAGATCCGTCAGTTTGAGAACATGCGGCAAGGAACAATGAACATCACTGAGTATGAAGCCAAGTTCATGGATCTGTGGAGGTTTTGTCCTCACATGGCAGCAACAAACGAGGAGCGGATCAGACATTTTGAGAAGGGTCTGATTGCTGAGCTAACGACACCTATTTCTGCGTTGGAAAACCAGGAGCTGTTCGCTACATTCGGGGAATCTGTTCGAAGGATTGAGGTGTCTTTAAGGGAGAAAAGAGGATCCATACCTCATCAAGGATCTTCTCAGTCTCAAGGGAAAAAGTCTGGAAGCTTTAAGAAGCCGAGATCTTCTACACCACCATCATCATCTAGATTCCATGCCCAGACACAAAGGACAACGAGTAGGGATAGGGATCGTAGTGACATTCCAAATGGAGCCCCCGACATAGCATCGATAGCGGTAACTGGATCTCACAGACCCTATCTTGCACCCAGGATCTGTTATCAATGTAGACAACCGGGACATCTAGTAAAATATTGTCCAAATGGGAATATGATGACAACACAACCCCAGGGGCAGAGTCAGCAGGGCTCTTAAGGAAGGCAGTTTCCTAGTAATGATCGAGGGCGTGGACAGACGTTCCAGACAGGTCCGATAAAATAGACTCATTTTGATGTTCCATTTTCTAATTCTGTGTGATAAAGTAGATGTTTTGAACTTCCTCTTACCAGTCCTATAAGGACGCAAGGGAGAAGAAAATTTACCTCTTTCTAAATATTCCCTAAAATGCTCAGTAATCTCTCTTATCTGTGTGATAAAAGATGAGATATAAAGTGCAAGAATGAAAAGCTCTGTGTGAATACTGATATGAAAAATGGGGAAAGGATAGAAAATAAAGTGCATACTACCTACTCTCAGTATTTGTATACCCTGGCCAGGTATACGATTATTATAGATGAGGCAAGTATGGAGCTCTTAGATTGTTATCTCTCTGATTACACTGATCAGGTAATCATTTTGAAACAATCTAGAGAGTATAACTTAATTAAATAGGAAGAGCTAAGTGAACATTCCTAAATGAGAAAATCTAAGTGAACATTCTCAGTTAAATAGGAAGAGCTAAGTGAACATTCCTAAACGAGAAAAGCTAAGTGAACATTTTTAGTTAAATAGGAAGAGCTAAGTGAACATTCCTAAATGAGAAAAGCTAAGTGAACATTCTCAGTTAAATAGGAAGAGCTAAGTGAACATTCCTAAACGAGAAAAGCTAAGTGAACATTCTCAGTTAAATAGGAAGAGCTAAGTGAACATTCCTAAATGAGAAAAGCTAAGTGAACATTCTCAGTTAAAAAGGAAGAGCTAAGTGAACATTACTAAACGAGAAAAGCTAAGTTAACATTCTCAGTTAAATAGGAAGAGCTAAGTGAACATTCCTAAATGAAAAAAGCTAAGAGAACATTCTTAATTAAATAGGGAGGGCTAAGTGAACATTCCTACATGGGAAGAGCTAGGTGAACATTCCCAATATTGAGGAAGAGCTAAGTGAACATTCCAGACTAAATATAAGTGAACTTTTCCAAGACAAATGAAAGGTGCAGAGCAGACATATGATACAATACGGTTGACTAGATCAGAGTTTAGCAGCGACAAGCGTGATGGGTTACTTGAGTTCGAGGATGGGCTAGATTGCTATCGTGATAGGATGGTGGTTCCAGATGTTGATAAGCTAAGGATGTTGGTGCTTGAGGAAGCACACACATCAATGTATGTTATGCATCCAGGTGTCACCAAGATGTACCATAGTATGAAGTATTTTTATTGGTGGCCCAGTTTGAAGAAGGATGTGGCTGAGTTTGTGGCGAGATGTGCGGTCAGTCAACAAGTGGAGGTTGAGCATAAGAAACCAGTAGGAACGTTGCAACCTTTGTCGATACCGCAATGGAAATGGGATCATATAACTATGGATTTCGTAGTTGGTCTACCCTGGACAACTAGGAATCATGATTCCATTTGGGTGGTAGTGGACAGATCAACAAAGTCTGCCACTCCTGCCTGAAAAGATGACATATACAACCGAGAAGCTCACTAGAAGGTAGGTGGAAGAGATAGTACGATTACATGATGTGCCAGCAATGATAGTTTCTGACAGAGGTCCTCAGTTCACGAGTCATTTCTGGGACATACATCTGAGTTTGATAGAGTTTGCCTACAACAACATTTATCAGTGTAGCATCAACATGGCTCCTTATGAGGCTTTGTATGGAAGGAAGTGCAGATCTCCTTTATGATTGGTATGAATCAGGTGAGTATCAGCTTTTGGGTCCTGAGTTAGTTCAGCAGACGATAGATAAGATCAAGGTGATACAGCAACAGTTGAAAGTGGCACAGGACAGGCAGAAGTCTTATGTAGATAATCACCGACGACCTTTGGAGTTCCAGGTAGGAGACAAAGTGTACCTTAAAGTCTCTCCGTGGAAAGGAGTGTTAAGGTTTCGACGGAAGGGAAAGATGGCTCTCAGATATATGGGGCCTTAACCAGTCAGAGCATGTGTTGGAGAGGTAGCCTATTAGATAGAGTTTCCTCCAGAGTTGCACAGGCTACATCCAGTGTTTCATGTCAGTATGATGAAGAAAAGTCATCCGGATTCAGGAATAGTGATACAGCCAGTTGAGGTTGAGCTTGATGCAGATGTGACCTACGCGGAAGGTCTTGTGGCGATCCTTGACAGAAGGATCAAGAAGCTAAAGAGGAAGCGTCTGGCTCTTGTGAATGTCCTTTGGCAGCTCCTTGGAGTTGAGGAAGCCACATGGGAGCTTGAGGAAGAGATGAGGAGGAAGTATCCCTCGCTTTTCTCTTTGGAGTTTGGGGATGAAATCCCTTAAAGGGGGTTAGATTGTAAGGACCCTAACCTGCGTTTAGGGTTTACCCTTTTATTTTGCTTAACCTTGGTGGTTTGATGCTTTCTAATCACCTTTGAGTGGTAATTAGGGTTTTTGTTGTGCTTTGTTGAGAGTTTGAGGTGCTACTTGCAAATAACCCAAGTCTAGGGTTTTGTGTGCAAGTTTGCCATCTTGTGAGATGTTTTCCCCTCTTTGCTTCCTCCAGGGTTGAGAGGAAGGCATGGGCTTGTTATTTGAGTTTCTTGGGCCTTGCTTGAGCTTGTTTGGGCCTTGAGGTACCTTGTTTGGGCTTGCTTGAGCCTTGTGTCAGCCAAAGCTTGCTTGTGTCGACCAAGGAGGTGTGTGTGTCGGCCTAGAGTGGCTTGTGTCACCCAACATGGTGATGTGTCACCGAGCAGAGCTGCTGCTTTTATCGCCCATGAGGTTTGGTCTTGTTTGGAGGACACATGGTGCATATCTTGGACAAGTGTCTCATGGTGTGCTAGAGTGTTGGCTTGAACCCTAGGACAAGTGTCCCTTGGGTGGACGCCACTTAGCATTGATCTACCTTGGTTTCTCCTCCCCTTCTTTCTATATATGTGTCTCTTTCCCTTGCCTTAACTTCCTTTGCTCTTTTGGTCTCTCCTCCACCTTGAGTACAAGACACTCCCCTCTCTCTTGCTTGTGTCGGCCGAGACACTCTCCTGGAGTAGCTGTGGTGGCCGATACACCCTCTTGGAGGAGCTTGGGTGGACGATACCCCTTGGACCTTGGAGTGCTTCTTCTTCCTTGAAGCTTGTGGAGCTTAAGGCGGGTTGCATAGCTTCTAACCATAACTCCTTTACCTCTAACTATGTTCTTGTTGCATGATTAGTAGCTTAGCTTAGTACCTTGCTTGTGTACCTTTGGTGGCTAATCCCCCTCTAGGGTTTAGGGTTTCCTTTGTACAACTTTTCTTTCTAAGGTTTGAGTTTCCTGAGTAGGAGGTTGAAGACGACCCATGTTGGGCGACGTCCTCTCTTACCCTGATGATGGGCGATATCCCCCCTTGGTTTGGGTGTGTTGGGCGACACCCTTATTCTTGTGTTGCGCGACACCCTTGTTCTTGTGTTGGGCGACACCCTTGTTCTTGTGTTGGACGACATAGTGGTGTTCTTTGTGTTGGCCGATATGGTGACCCTTGTTGGGGCGATACCCTACCTTGTTTGAGTGTGTTGGGCAACATCCTCTCTTGTGATGATGTTGGTCAACATGGTGACCATGTTGGGCGACATGGTCCTTGTGCTAAGCAATCCCTTTTTTCTTGTGTTGAGTGATAGGTCAAGCTAGGGAGGAGTTGGCCGATGTGTTTGAGTTGAGGTTGATGGTGACCTAGGGTTCGGCGATATGGTATCCCCTTTGATGGACGAGATGTATGCCTTTGGTGGATGACATGATGTGTTCTTAAGGTTGGTCGATACCCTTGCCCATGTGTTGGGCGATAGGGTGAGCTAGGGTCATGTTGGCCGATATGCTGGTAACCTTGAGCAATGCTCTTGCTCTTCTCTTGGACGATAGGCCTTTTTATCTTGATGGGAGACATGGTGAAGTGCTCTTGTGTTGGGCGATAGGTCAAGCTAGTAAGGTGTTGGCCAATATAGTTGAGTTGGCCGATGGATGTTGATGGGTGATACATCTTGTTGTGTTGGCCGATATGGTGAGCATGATGGTCGAGATGGTCCTTCTCATGTTGAGAGACATCCTCTTCCTCATGGCGGACGATAGAACTAGTCTCTTGGTGGGTTGTTGGTGCTGGCCGATAGCCAAGCATGGTATGTTGGTCGATATCTATGTTGGCCGATACCCATGGTGGCCGATAGCCCTAATGGCTGATAGCCATGTTGGGAAACAACCTTGGGTGGTGATGGCCGATAGGGTTGTTGTGTGTGTCGGCCGACAGGCTTTGATAGGTTTTAGTGATGGTGGTGATGAGTTATGGTGAGAGTCTTGTGATCCTAGAGTAACGGTTCCATGTGTTATGAGAGTGGATGTTTATGCTTAATGATGGTGGTGTCTTGTTAGTGATAACAACAATGAATATGATGCCTTGCATGCAATAGTAATAGTAATGATAGTAACAAGGATGATAATGGTAGTTGCATAATGATAATGATAGTAATAATGTTGGTCAAAATGATGATAATGGTAGTAGTGATGATAATGAGGAAGGTAATGGTAGTGAGATGCATGATGTGATCCTTATGCTTATTTGTTAATGATAAATAAGATGTTAGTAATAATGATCATAATAATGATGACAATAATGATAGTAATGATATGCCTGAAGTGATCCTTGTACTTAATTGTTAAATGAGAAAGGTGATAGTTACACTAGTAGCTTTCATAATGATAATAATGATAATAATGATGATAGTGGATGGTGACATAATGGTAGTGGTAACGATAGTACTTGTCCTGTATGTTTGGGCACCTTGATTATTCATATAATCCCAAGATAAGGATAAGTATATACATGACTTGTTAATAATGTGCTTAGTACACTTGATCACCAAATAGTGTAAATGACAAGTATAGCATCTCTAATATCATCTTGTAATCATAGGTATGGTTCTTATGCTGAATTTATTATTATTGTGTATCCTAACCATGTAGGTGATGAGTAGCCATGAAAGGGCTATGAGACATATGTGATGAATAACATCACTTTGATGATTATTCTATGAGGTTGTATGAATGATGTTCCATAATGATGATGAAAGCCTTGAGAGGCTATGGCACTATGTGATGAGGGATTGAGATCCCATGATATGTGATGATCCTTGAGATGGATCTAGATGGTTGGCAAGAGGCCAAGTGATAACATGTGATGTGAGATCCTTGTGATGGATCAGTGTGATGTAAATTTGTAAAGATAACATAATGTTGAGTTCATGTTGTTTACCTTTTTGTTATATCTTGCAGGTTATGTGATAATATGTCTGATCTTGATAAGCAGGTTATGTGACATTATATCTTGTTCTGACAATCATGTCACACAGGGATACATCTTATCTTGCTAATCATATCCCTTGAGATATATCTGGTTATATGCTTTTGTATAGCGTTTAAGCTTGTCGGTAAGAATAATTTGTTTTATATAGACTGCTCTTGTTATACTTGATGATAGTTATCTGCTGTTATAGCTTATCTTGCTGAGGTTCTGTAGTTGCGGTGGGGAGTTATGTTTCCCGCTGGGACACTTGTTCAATTGTCTCACTCCACTGGTGTACACCCTTTTTAGGTGGTCGAGGTAGATGTGGCCGAGGTTGTGGTGTTGTGGCCGAGCAGCTTGAGGAGCAGTAGAAGGCAAGCGATGGATATGCTACTGTTTTGGTTGTTTTGTAGTAGAGTCCAGAGTCATCCCTGTACTCTCAGGTCCTTGGCTGTATTTTGACGATGTTTCAGGATGATCGATCGATGATGTTTGTATATCCTGCTGTTGGCCGGATGTGGGCCTTTTTTGTACATGAACAAGTGGTGAACTCATGTGATGGATGACCAACTGTTTTTGAGCTGTGGACATGTATCAGATCTCGTGGATGTATATATATGACATGTTTCTATGCAGGATGAGGACTGAAAAGCAATAATTTCATAGTTTATCAGTTTTTCGCAATCAGTTTTAATTAACCCGTGTTTTCGATAGTCTGTGGTTATGGTGATTTCCGTACATTTTCGCATAACACCTCGTTATCTATATGATATCGGGATGTGTTGCCACAACATCTATCACCTTTTCGGCTTCCAGGATATTGAGGATTCTGAAAGCCTTTTCCAGCTCAGTCAACCATAAGTCAGCATCTGCTGGGTCAGCAGTACCAGCATACTCTATGGCTCCTACCCAGTGAAGCCTCTCAAAAGTCTTGCCAGCTCCCTATCCCTCATTATGCGTTGGTGCCCTAGGTGCATGTGGTGGCATCCTGTCTGCCATATGCATCATGGTTGCCATGAACTTCCCAATAGAACATGGAAAGTTGGGTTCTCTATCATGGCTAGGTCAAACTGGGGATGTTCAGGTGCCAGTTCCTCCCTAGCCTGGTCCCTTGCACCTCCTCCTGGTGCAGAAACGCTGCTCTCAGCAACATGTTCTTTGTGTGATCCAGTCATCTTTAAGTTCTTCTTCTCCTCCTATATAAGCAGAAGTCACTATAAGATAAACTGGAAGACACTCCAACAGACTCAACAACCTTAATCCTATGTCTCTGTAGACTCAACGAACCTAGATCTATGATACCAACTAATTGTGGCAACAAATCCCAAATATCGAATAAAGACAAATGTGGAAGCATTAACTAAGAGGAATTACTAAAAATTACTAAAAATTAAAACCATTTACAAAGAGATCCATACACTGGAAAACTCTTTCAAAAAGAACCAAAGTAATTCATTTACATTTTGGTTCACAAGTACATGTCCAATATTATCTCTTCTCGAGGATTACATGTATCAACTTCCCTATTTAAACTCTACATAGGAAGTATAAGAACCTCAAGGCATCAAGCCAAAATCTCAAATCATTTCATTAAACTACCTACCTGAGAGTACAAAGACGACACATAGGACTCTATATATAAGACATGACAGCCAGTGTCTCTACTTGAGAATTCACTGTTGTCCCTGATGTTATTGTTGCTGCTGCTGCTCTTCCCCTGCTATAGGGTTTCTGTAATGACCACACCTTCTGGTAACCCCCATTTAAGGGAGACCGAGAGGTCGGTGTCGTTATCCCAATTTATGGATCAAGGTTCGGCAATTCATCAATAACAATTATTAAATTCTACCAGAGTATACTTGTAACGACCCTGACCTTCATTTAGGGTTTACCCTATTTGTTTTGCTTAACCCTGATGCTTTGTTGCTTGCTAATCACCTTTAGTGGTGATTAGGGTTTGGTTGTGCTTTGTTGAGAGTTGGAGGTGCTACTTGCAAATAACCCAAGTCTAGGGTTTGTGGGCAAGTTTGCCACCTTGTGAGGTGTTCCTCTCTCTCCTTGCTTCCTCTAGTGTTGAGGGGAAGGTTTGGGCTCATTGCTTGAGTTCCTTTGGGCTTGGTTGAGCTTGTTGGGCCTTGTGGTGCCTTTCTTTTGCTTGGTTGTACCTTGTGTTAGGCAAGAGGATGTTGTGTCGCCCAGGGTTGTGTCACCCATGTTGGACGTGTGTCGCCCATGACCTTTGACCAAGCTTTGACCTCGTTTGTGTCACCACTAGTGGAACTTGGTTCTTGATGCTTGCATGTAGCAATGACCATGGACATGTATTTAGGACTTGCTAGAGTGGTGCTTGTTGCTCATGAACAAGTGTCCCTAGGTGGGCGACACCTTGCCTTGCTTTTCTTTGGTTTCTCCTCCATTCCCTTCTATATATGTGTTTCCTTTCCCTTGCTAAGGATCCCTTTAGTTCCTTAGTTTCTCCCCTACCTTGGTTCACGACACACTCCCTTCTTTTGCAAGTTTGGTGGCCGATACCCTTGGAGGAGCTAGCTTGGTGGCCGATACCCTTGGAGTCTTCTTCTTCCTCTAGTGGTGGTCAAACCCTAGAGTGCCTTGCTCTCCTTCTTCCTTGGTGGTGCGTGGATCTTAGATCTAGGAGCTTGGAGCTTGATTAAGGTGGGTTACATAACTCCTAACCCTAACTACATTACCATCTTCTATGTTCTTGTTGTCTATGATCGGTTATGTTGTTGTTAGTTTGGTTTCCTTGCTTAGTTGCACCTTGTTGGCCGAACCTATGATCTAGGGTTTCTTGGTGAGCAATACTACTTTCTCTCCTTGGTCTAGGGGAAAGATTTTGAGCTTCTAGTAGCATGGGAAATACCCCTCTCTCGTTTAAGTTGAGAGGTGAGCTTGTGTTCTAGTAGCTTGAGCAATACCCTCCTCTCACCATGGACTTGAAGGGTGAGCTTGGTGATAGTTGTGAACCTTGCTAGGGTTGATCCTTGTGTTGCCCGTTTGGTGATAGATGATGTGCAAGACCCCTCTCCCTTAGTTTTTGAGAGGTGAGCCATCTTCTTGATCCATTAGGGTTCGGTGCCCTTGTGGTTGAGGTAGATGACAACCTTGTGGAGTTGTTTCTTGGCCGTTATGGTATTGGTGATGTTGTTGCCCAATACCCTTCCCTTGGTCGGATCTTGGACGACATGTTGTGGTTATGATGGACGATACCCCTCTTGTCATAGTGTAGTGCACGGCACGTTTATGGTGGCTTTGATGGGCGTTACACCCTGGACCTTTACGGGCGTCACCCTATACTGAGTACTCTGTTGGACACGTTCACCCTTGTTAAGCCCTGACGTTAGGGAGGTGTTGCTAGTAGTTCTGTGATGGGCATCACACTGGTTCTATGTGAGTGTCGGCCATCAGCATGACACCCCGTTGCACGATACATTTCTTTGCTTAGATGCACACTTGGTTGATGTTGCCCTTGATGCTAACACAGTGTTGCACGATACCACAGTGCTCAGCACTGGTGAGTGCACGACACGCCTAACACAGCGTTATGTGTTACACCCTTGTGTTGGCTGATAAACACTAGTGTGTCAGCCGTTATGTGATAACCATTGTGTGTTGGACGTTAGGTGAGGGTGCCCTGCCCGATACCGCTTTTGGTGAGGGTAGAGGGTACTTTTAGTGAGGGTCTTGCTTCTCATGAAAAACTGATATGGTGGATAATGTTCTTGTTAAAACGTTGGTGACTCTTAATATGCTTAATGGTAATCATTATAGTAAAGCTTGTCCATCTAGCTTAACATGACTATACACCTGAATGTGATCATCTTGATTATCTATATAAAGCTGAGATAATGATAATCATGCAATATTGTTTGCTTAATGATGTGCCTTGTGCTCATGATCATAAGTTGAAGCATGATTGATAAAGTATATAATCATTAATGTCACTTTATGATTGATAGCATGGTCTTTCTGTTAAAGCCTATGATTATTGTGTACACTAACCATGCAGGTGATGCATAGCCAAGTAAAAGGTTATGAGGTATATATATGATGAGTAACATTGCTTTGATAGTTACTCTTGATGATGAGATAATATGTATGATGTGTTTGGCTAAAGTACTTGGGATTGCTATCCCATGATGATGATGTAAGTCTTGAGAGGCAGTGGCAGTATATGATGAGGAATTGAGATCCCATGGTATGTGATGATCATTGAGATGGATCTGGATGATTGGCAAGAGGCCAAGTGATAACATGTAATGTTGGATCCTTGTGATGGATCAGGATAATGTGATTTCAATAAAAACATAACATTGAGTTTTATGTTGTTTATTTCCTGTTATAGTTTACATGTTATATAACTTGGTTGAATCTTGCAATCCATATAAAAGATACTAATTAATCACAGTGGAATATATCATGTAGCTGCCCTGGCCATAGATCCATCATCGTTAGGAGCTGGTATGGTGAAACGGGTTCTCCTATGGGTTAACCCAAAGCGCATATTGTTGAGTATGTGAGGTTTCTCCTAGCCTAAAGTGAGGAGGTAAGAGTGCAACTTCGGTTATAGACTCCAGGGTGTGGATTCAGGCCCGTAGCCCAAGTATGTGAAGAGCGTGGTGAACAGGCCCATGGCTCAGGATATGTGATATGAGGAGCATGAATGCGTTCATGGCTCAGAGCACAGTGAACAGGCCCGTGGCTCAGTTTCACTAGCACTGATACTTGTACCGTGGCGGACTAGGCAGAGGGTAGCCTGACCCTGTAGCTGAGGCCACTTCAGCATGAGACTGCGGTTCTACTTGTGTTGTACTCGTGCACTGACCACGAGGTGGGAGGTCATGGAGTCTGGCTCTTCCATTTGGCCTTGTATGGCACCGGCTCTGGGTTTCGCAGCCGTCAGTTGGATTTGAACGATACAGTTCACTTCCACAGGGCATAAAAATACGTATTCCAGCCGTATAGTATTTACTGCTTAAGGCAAAACACGGAACATTGGTTGAGCCCTTTCTTGTGTAGTTAATCTTGTTATGTCTTGCAGTTACTTATATGTTCCTCATGTTATGTGAAAGACCTTATAAATCTTATCTTGTTAATCATGTTCCATAGAGAAATAAGTGGATATATGCCTTCCGTACATCTGGTAAGCTTGTCGTTATGAATAGCTTTACTTTACAGAACTGCTCTTCTTATACTTCTTATCAATTATTTGTTGTTGTTGCTTTATCTTTCTGAGGTTCTGTAGTTTTGGCGGGGAGTTATGTTTCTCACTGGGACTGTGTGTCTCACCCCGCTGGTTTACACCCTTTTTAGGTGGTCGAGCTAGGCGTGGTGGTGGTCGCGGAGTTGCGGCTGAGTAGCTAGATGAGCAGTAGAAGGAAAGTGATGGATATGCTGCTGTTTTGGATGTTTTGTAGTAGAGTCTTAGAATCATCCATGTACTCTCAGGTCCTTGGAGGTGTTTTGACGTTGTTTCATGATGTATAGCTGTTGATGTTTTATATATCCTACTGCTGGCCAGATGTGGGCCTTTATGTGTGTATAAATAGGTGATGAACTCATGTGATGGTTAGACAGTTGTTCCTCTAAGCTGTGGACATGTATCAGATCTTGTATATGCTTATATAACATGTTTCTTTGTAGGATGAGGACTTAAATGTAATAGTTTCTCAGTTTATCAACTTTCCGCAATCGGTTTTAATTAACTTGTATTTTTGCTAATTCGTGGTTTATGGTGATTTTCGCACGTTTTTGCGTAACACCTCGTTGTCTGTGTGATAGTGGGATGTGTTGCCACAAGTTTTGGTATCAGAGCTCTAGGTTCAATAAGTCTACATGAATTTAGGATTAGGTTGAGTCTGTTCTTGTGAGTTTTCCAGATTTTCTTACAATCATCTTCTGCCCTCGGCGGAAGAAAGGCCAAGTTGTCTGGAAACCTTGAAGAACATGCTCCGGAGCATAGCGATGCTGCATCAGTTGATGGAGTTGTAGGTCAGGAACATGAAAATCGGGTGCCTGAGGTTCCCCCAACCTAATCCAACCATTCTTGAACATCCTTCCTACCAACAGCTTATGGGGCAGCTCATGGCTATGATGAATCTCATGGTTGAGCGATTGTCAGTGCCTCCTCCGAGGGTACATGCTCCCCATGGAGAAGCATTGGGTATTGGAAAGACCTTTGAGCGGATTCGCTGAGTCGGGGCTTCAGATTATGCTGGAACGACTGATCCAGCGGATGCAGATCTATGGCTGACAAGTCTTGAGAAGGCTTTTCGGATCCTCGACATCCCCAAATCAAACAAAGTAAATCACGCTGTCTACCTTCTGAAAGGTAGTGCTGGTCATTGGTGGACCATCGAGGAAGAGAAGCGACCTAGTGAGGTGATCGGTTGGAAAGTTTTCCGACGCAAGTTCGTTAATAGATACTTCCCAAAGACGTATCTGGATGAGAAGATCAGTCAGTTTGAGCGTTTACGCCAAGGAACGATGAACGTCACCGAGTATGAAGCCAAGTCCGTGGACCTGCTGAGGTTTTGTCCTCATATGGCAGTGACAGAGGAAGAGCGGATCAGACGCTTTCAGAAAGGTCTGAGTGTTGAGCTGACGACCCCTTCTTCTGCGTTGGAGAACCGTGAGCAGTTTTCTACGTTTGTGGAATCGGTCCAGAGGATTGAAAGGTCAGTCAGGGAGAAAAGAGAATCCATGTCTCACAAAAGGCCTGCTCAGTTTTAGGGACAAAGGTTTGGTGGCTTCAAGAAGCCCAGGTTTTCATCACCGTTAGTTATCATAGGTTCCAGTGCACCGTCGCAGTGGTCTCTGAGTAAGGGAAGATGATATGTTTCTTTGTCGTCTAAGGCACATAGTACAACTTCAGTGGTAGTGACAGGGCCGTTTAGGCCACGGTTTGAAGTTAGGACATCCTATACCTGCGGTCAGATTGGGCATGTCAAGTCAAATTGCCCAAACAGAGATGTTGAAGTGACACAACAGTCGAGGCATCTTCAAGGGTCAGATAGATAGAGAGCCTAGTGGTAGCAGAGGGCGAGGACGTAGTCAAGAGTCGCAAGCGGGATCATTTGCTCAAGAAAGCAGAGGACATGAACAGCAAGCAACGGCTCGATTCTATGCTATGAGTCAGCCAGAGGCGATAGTCAACCTGCGAGTAGTGACAGGTCATATGGAGTTATTTCATTCTGATATGTATTCTTCTTGATTTATATTTGTTCTGGTTGACCCGGGTGCTACACACTCTTTTATCTCCTATAGTATGCTTGAAAACTGTCATTTACCTGTTAGTTGTAAGAAGGATAGTTTGTTGTTAGAAACCCCTCTTGATGGTTCCTTAATGCTTCGAGAAGAGTGTCCATATTGTGTCTTATCTTTCTCAGGACATAGCATTCAAGTGAATCTCATACCACTTGATATGCATGGTTTCGATGATATCCTTGGGATGGATACCTTAGAGAAGTATAAGGTTGTTTTGGACTTTGGTGCCAAGCAAACTGTGTTTGATGATGCCAGAGAGAAGTGGATCTTCCAGGGAGATAGGAAGATTCTTATGATGTGTTTAGTATCAGCAATGGTGGCAGAGAAGTTGCTACGACAAGGATGTGAGGCGTTTTTAGCTCATGTTGTGGATACCGTTGTGGCTACCAAGGCGAAACTTCTGAGTCTCGAGGAGGTGTCAGTTGTCTGAGAGTTTGCTGATGTGTTTCCGGATAAGTTTCCTAGTGTTCCTCCACCCCGAGAGATTGATTTCGAGATCAATCTGGTTCTAGGAACGTAGCTAGTTGCACAGACACCGTATAGGATGGCTCCCATAGAGATGGCAGAGCTGAAGAAGTGGTTACAAGAGTTGTTAGAGAAAGGTTTCATCCGACCAAGTACGTCGCCTTGGGGTGCTCCAGTGTTGTTCGTTAAGAAGAAGGATGGATCGATGCGGTTGTGTATAGATTACCTACACTTGAATAAGGTCACAATCAAGAACAAGTACCCGTTACCGAGGATAGATGATCTGTTCGATCAGTTGTGTGGTGCTATAGTGTTTTCAAAGATCGATCTACGGTCCGGATATCAACAGTTGAGGATTAAGGCAGATGACATACTAAAGTCAGCTTTCAGGACGAGGTATGGTCACTTTGAGTTCGTGGTTATGCCGCTTGGGCTAACCAATGCACCTGCTACTTTCATGGACCTGATGAACAGAGTGTTCCTTCCGTTCTTAGATCAGTTTGTTGTAGTCTTCATAGATGACACCTTGATCTATAGTCGGGACAAGCAAGAGCATGAGCGACATCTTCAACTAGCATTGACTCTTCTCCGCCAACATCAGTTGTATGCCAAGTTCAGTAAGTGTGAGTTCTGGTTGGAAGAAGTGACTTTCTTGGGTAATGTGATATCTGCTGAAGGAGTCAAAGTAGATCCAAAAAAGGTGGAGTCCGTTGCGGACTGGGAGCAACCGAAGACGCCGACAGAAGTTCATAGTTTCCTGGGTTTGGCAGGATACTATCAGAGGTTTATCAAGGACTTCAGTGCGATTGCGTTGCCGATGACAAAGTTGACCCAAAAGGATGTACATTTTGTTTGGGATGATCAATGTTAGCGAGCTTTCCAGAGTTTGAAGGAGAAGCTGACCAGTGCTCCAGTGCTAGTACTACCAGAGCCTGGAAAGGGCTATGTTGTTTTCTATGACGCTTCCAAGAAAGGTTTAGGTTGCGTGCTGATGCAGGAAGATCATGTGGTTTCTTTTGCTTCGCGACAGCTTAAGAAACATGAGGAGAACTATCCGACTCATGATTTGGAATTGGCAGCAGTGGTTCATGCGTTAAATATTTGGAGACACTATCTGTATGGGGAGGTGTGTCAAATCGTTACGGATCGTAAGAATCTGAAGTACATCTTTTCGCAGCATGAGTTGAACATGCGACAGCGTCGATGGATGGAGCTGATCAATGATTACGACTGCACCATCGAGTATCATCCTGGTAAGGCGAATGTGGTAGCTGACGCGCTTAGCCGAAAGTCTTCCTCTTTTCCTTCAAAGAAGGCACAGTTGAGTTCCTTGGTATGCTATAGACGGGATATGCTTGTTTCCTTGCGGCAGATGAATGTGCAGATGGAAGTGTCCTTGTTAGCTGGACTTTTAGCACAGATGCAAGTCAAGCCTATGTAGAGACAGAAGATCAAAGATGCACAGCAAACAGATGATGTGGTAGAGTTGATCAGATCAGAGTTTGACAGCGAAAAGCATGATGGGTTCCATGAGTCCGAGGATGGGCTAGTTTGATATCATGATAGGATGGTGGTTCCCGATGTTGATCATATGAGGAAGTTAGTGCTCGAGGAAGCACACACGTCGATGTATGCTATGCATCCAGGTGTCACCAAGATGTATCATAGTCTGAAGGACTTGTACTGGTGGCCTGGCTTGAAGAAAGATGTAGCTGAGTTCGTGGCTAGATGTGCGGTTTGTCAGCAAGTGAAGGCTGAACATCAGAAGTCGGTAGGTACGTTGCAACCCTTGCCGACACCGCAGTGGAAATGGGATCATATAACCATGGATTTCGTAGTTGGTCTACCCAGGACAACTAGGAATCATGATTCCATTTGGGTAATAGTGTATAGATTGACGAAGTCTTCCCATTTCCTACTAGTAAAGACAATGTATACAGCCGAGAAGCTTGCTCGAGTATATGTGGATGAGATTGTACGTTTGCATGGTGTGCCAGCGACAATAGTTTCTGACAGAGGTCCTCAGTTCACGAGTCGTTTCTGGGAATAGTTGCACAAAGCGTTGGGAACACAGTTGAGGTTCAGTACCGCCTTCCACCCGCAAACAGATTGACATTCTGAGAGGACTATTCAGAATTTAGAAGATCTCCTTCGAGCTTGTGTTTTGTAGTTTCTAGGCAGTTGGGATGTACATCTCAGTTTGGTAGAGTTTTCTTACAACAACAATTATCAGCGGAGCATTGCCATGGCTCCTTATGAGGCTTTGTATGGAAGGAAGTGCAGATCTCCTTTGTGTTGGTACAAGTCTGGTGAATATCAGCTGTTAGGTCCTGAGTTAGTACAACAGACAAAAGAAAAGATCAAAGTGATACAATAACAGTTGAAAGCGGCACAGGACAGGCAGAAGTCTTACGCAGACAATTGTCGACGACCTTTGGAGTTCCAGGTAGGAGACAAAGTGTATCTTAAGGTCTCGCCATGGAAAGGTGTGCTAAGGTTTGGCCGGAAGGGTAAGCTAGCACCTAGATATATGGGGCCTTACACAGTCATAGCACATGTTGGCAAGGTAGCTTATGAGTTAGATTTGCCTCCAGAGTTGCACAGGTTACATTCAGTTTTCCATGTCATTATGCTGAAGAAAAGTCATCTGGATTCAGGAATAGTGATACAGCCAATGGAAGTTGAGCTTGATGAAGATGTGACCTACAACGAAGGTCCTGTGGCGATCCTTGACAGAAGGGTTAAGAAGCTGAAGACGAAGGACCTGGTTCTTGTGAAGGATCTTTGGCGACATCGTGTTATTGAGGAAGCCATGTGGGAGCTTGAGGAAGAGATGAGGAGGAAGTATCCCTCGCTTCTCTCTTCGGATTTTGGGGACGAAATCCCTTTGAAGGGGGTTAGCTTGTAAGGACCCTGACCTTCGTTTAGGGTTTACCCTGTTTGTTTTGCTTAACCCTGATGCTTTGTTGCTTACTAATCACCTTTAGTGGTGATTAGGGTTTGGTTGTGCTTTGTTGAGAGTTGGAGGTGCTACTTGCAAATAACCCAAGTCTAGGGTTTGTGGGCAAGTTTTCCACCTTGTCAGGTGTTCCTCTCTCTCCTTGCTTCCTCTAGTGTTGAGGGGAAGGTTTGGGCTTGTTACTTGAGTTCCTTTGGGCTTGGTTGAGCTTGTTGGGCCTTGTGGTGCCTTTCTTTTGCTTGGTTGGACCTTGTGTCGGGCAAGAGGAGGTTGTGTCTCCCAGGGCTGTGTCGCCCATGTTGGAGGTGTGTCGTCCAAGTGTGTCACCCATGACCTTTGACCAAGATTTGACCTCATTTGTGTAACCACTAGTGGACACTGTAACATACCCAATCTTGGCTACTAAATATATGTTGAGTTATTTTACCCAAACTTAAACTTATTTGCAATGTTGTCTTTAATTTCAAACCCCAATCAGTTATTTTGATTCAATATCATGGTCTTTGATAAATCTTAGTATCCAATTCAAGTCCTTTTGTCAAAATGTATCTATTTTCCTCATTTGATAAAATATCTCCATGAAGTCCCTAAGTTAAATATCAATTATCATACTTGATTAGATCTTGACCCGACCGGTTACTCTCAATTTGACCATTATTGATTTGGAAAACATTAATCGTATATATATAAATGATATCAGAATTTATAATGAGAATATTTAATTTGGAGGTGCCATTTCCATAAATGATGTTGTAGCATCCTTAAAATCTACACAAATAGGAACTGCACCCTGGTCCAAGTCACATTCGATATTCGGTTCAAAAGCTATATAAATTAGAAGGAATTAGTAATTAGGATATTAAGTATAGTCATTGACTTGATAGAAGTAACACCCCGCTACACCTCTTCCTTTCACGCGAGCCCGCGCGTCTTCCCCTAACCTAACACCATCTCGACAGTTTCTGAAAACACAGACTCCACATCAATGTTCCTTGCATCTCAAGTCGTGACTTCAAACCCTAACAGCCGCCGACATAACTCTACAGATCTAAAATGGAAGTGTCGTCTTGAGGCCCTTGACACCCTAGAGCTTTGTCCCCGTCCTATATAATAACTATGAATCCATCAATGGTATCACACACAAACCTGCGGCCATCCACTCAATCTCACCAGAAATAGACCTACAATCGCTGAAGCTAGTCTAAACTCTTCCAGACCTTGCAGCGTTGCCAGAGAAGATGGGTTGCAGCTGCAGATTGCCCAAGAGCACCCGATGGCAATGCCCAACGTGCTCCACCATGGCTGACACAAGCGTCGTCCAACAGATCCCAGGTGCCCTACACTTGCTCTCCTCCTCCACCTATCAATCACAGCACCGCCGCCTCCTCCACCTAGCAATCACAGTGGCGCTGCCACTTTTCTAAATTCATCAGTAACCGTTGGGTGCCAGCAACATCAACACATGGGCGCCCTCGCCTGGATGAGCATCTCTCCAAGCTCGGCCGTCCTTGAGTACAACGCCGCCGAGTTGGGAAGGCTACAGATCGGCGACCTCCACCATGACAACCACCGCTCCTCCTCCTAACCCCCATGCTCCCCTATTACCCAGACGCCAGTAGAGGCGCCTACAGCCTCCACCTCCGGCGGCAATCCCGTCGGCCTGCATCTGTGTGCCACAACACCTCGATGCCATCGGGACTACTGCTGCAAATCAACGACCCCGTTCTCTACCGATCGGCTTCACCGTCGACCTGCAACTATTCCAAACCATGATCAATGGAGCCTCACCAGAATCCGCCACCATTACGTGGTCTTGACAAAGCAGATGACAACCTACCAACACCAGGATGCCTACTGCTCTAGACCTCCCTACCTCGACGCCAACCTTGACCAGACCTGCAACCATCTCGGTATCAGCCTGTAATCACCTGACGATGGCTCACATCTCGGTTGCACGGGCTGGATATGGGGACCTGCAGTTACAAACCTTGTCGTTATAGGGACCCTCAACCCCTAGCAGATCGTTGGACTTCACAGATAGCCGCCATGAACCTCGTCACCTCACAACATCTTGCTTCAACCTGCCTGACCAACCCTCTTCAGACCATCGGGCCACCAACTCCAGGCTAGGAAAAAAAAGAATTCTGCAGATCTACAACCTAGTGTGCCACTGCCACCAGCATATGAATTCATCACAGCAGATCTGAAATTGATCTTGCTTCCTTCATACAGATCTACAGTGGGTAAGTCAATTTCTGGTTATGCTTTTGTACCTAGGGTATTTGTTAGTTTTGTTTAAGAAGATGAGATTTTGATTAAGGGATTGGGTACAAATCTTAACGTGAAAATGTATAAGTGCTAAAATGTTAATAGATGCAGACATATAAGATGCACATGCTAATCTCCGCGTAAATCATCCTTATTAAGTATATATGCCCTGCTATGGGTACAATGCAAATCGCAAGTTATATAAACAACTAATGACCTCCACGTACATACACTATGCTTTCCAACTAGCTGCTACGTGATTGATGAATAAGAAAGATTTAGATAATAGCTGTTGGGTAATAGGACTATTCTTAGTAAACATGTTCAATTCTTAATCATTTTATTGCACTATATACATGTACCCATATATCTTATTAGCAAGTAGATGTTTGTAATCTCAGAGAGTATACAATATTCATAGTAATTAATTAGATAACGCAACCTGGTATGTATATAACAAATTATAATATTAGTATAGTTCAATGGACTGTTTCCAAGTAATAATCCGACTAGTATGTATATTATGAAGGTAAACTGATGTATTAATGCCAATAGCTATAACACTATGGAGGACTTTAGAAATAGAAAGAGAATGTAGGACATTAGATCAAAGTCTAAAATACGAATTTTGGTAATTGAATAGGAAATTGTGAGGATGACATACACCTAATATTATAGTCTCTAACCAAATAGTGATATGCATATGTGATCACGACCCTACCTTAGAAAGGACGTAAATATACTTATGACTTTATGCCCACTTAATAACATGACAAACCTTGAGAAAGAATAGAATGAGGTTAATAATAATACTATGTGGTGGTTATCTATAATATAAGGTAAATGGACTAGTAAATTTATTATATACTCAACTCAACTAGATACCCTAACAAGAGAAAGAATAGAAGGACTGTGAAATAGTAACAATCCAATGTGGAAAATAAATTAATCCTAGATAAGACAAATTGAATAACATTGATTCCAAGTCAAATGGTGACAAGATTGTTATTCTTTGTAGCTACCTCTTCATAAATTCTTAGAGACACATTATGATTTTTGCAATCGTTGAAGCCCTGAATAATTGAGGTACTAGATTCTCTATTTTTATATTGAGTTGTTCATTTCCCTCTTGAATTCCATTTAGATTATTTAGTGGTGAACCCTATACTTTCTAAGCCTTTCTTGCCTCTTTGAAAGTTCACCACCTCAGATTGATTATTGTTTGGCTGCATTGAATATTATAATAGCACTTGACTTGATCTATTTGGAGTTTTGACTCCCTAGACTTTGGTCCCTTTGGGCTTTGGCCCCTTAGATCTTTGGCTCACTTGAGGTAGGGTACGTCCCGCCGCCCTGTGCACATGTGTAATGGATTAGTTGTCCCGCAGTCGACTGGTTAACATAGTAATGAGGCTCAATGTTGTTCTTTCATAGATGATTGAACACAAGGCATTGTTGCCCTTGAAGGAAATGATATGATAGTGCTCAACCTTAATATTCAAAAGTTTATCATTGCAAATATTTTGATAATTTGATATCTTCAAATATTTTGAATAGCCTTGTAGAAATTTGATCTTGAAATACCAACATTGAAATATTGTTATTCTTGATTTGGAAAATTTAGTCCACAAAATGTTCCTTACCTAGATTTGATATTACCTTGATTTATACTTAGAACCTATATTTTGCAAATAGCTCGATATAAGAATTTAGTACTAGCTTTGCTGACCCTTTGTTTCCCTTCAATGGGGTCCATGTGTGGTTTCATTCCCTTTGGGAACTCATGGGCAGGTGATAGATGGAAGAGTTTGAAGAGACATGCACTGGCTAGTCCTCCGTTGAAGACTAGATAGGAATGAATTTTATTTCTTAAACGTGTAATCATATTTGTAAGCATTCGTGACTCTGGTGTACAAGCATGATTGTAACAAAGATTATTTATGATTGTGATATTATTTTATAAATATTTGATCGTAAAGATTGGGTCTTTACATACACCATGTGCTTGATTCTTGCATGTAGCAATGACCTTGGACATGTGTGTAGGACTGGCTAGAATGGTGGTTGTTGCTCATGGACAAGTGTCCCTAGGTGGGCGACACCTTGCCTTGCTTTGCTTTGGTTTCTCCTCCATTCCCTTATATATATGCATTTCATTTCCCTTGCTAAGGATCCCTTTAGTTCCTTAGTTTCTCCCCTACCTTGGTGCACAACACACTCCCTTCTTTTGCAAGTTTGGTGGCTGATACCCTTGGAGGAGATAGCTTGGTGGCCGATACCCTTGGAGTCTTCTTCTTCCTCTAGTGGTGGTCGAACCCTAGAGTGCCTTGATCTCCTTCTTCCTTGGTGGTGCGTGGAGCTTGGAGCTAGGAGCTTGGAGTTTGCTTAAGGCGGGTTACATAACTCCTAACCCTAACTACATTACCATCTTCTATGTTCTTGTTGTCTATGATCGATTATGTTGTTGTTAGTTTGGTTTCTGTTACAACCCATATCAGGGTTAGTTAATAAATACCTCGATTAGCATGAAACACCTTGATTAGTGCTAATCACCCTGTTAAACAACATGGCTAATCAAGATAAGTTAATATGTGAATCAATAGTTGAGATTGATTCATCTAATGTAATTAATGATAATTGTAGTGTTACTTGTTAAGATAATTACCTAAGATAATTAACCTAATTAGGATGATCTAATTACCACGTTTATATGTCGTGAGGTTGTAGTGGGCCTCATTCTTGAAGTTTCGCAAAAGAAATCATTCAAATCAGACGTTTGAGGAAAAAGTTATCCCATTTTCTAGTTCTTTGGACCTTGCCTGCAATTTACCCATTATCGGCTTATAAACCCTTTTCCCTTTCTTTTCTTTTTCTCGGTCATCATCACCCGATAGAGCAGCAACCGCTTCAAGCGGCGCATAGGCTATGCTCGACCGAGCAGCAGAGGGAGAGCTAGGGCGGCCGATTTTTAGCCCTTAGCTTTATTTTTACAGCACTTTGCCTCCGCCCATCTTCCTCCACCCTTCTTCTTCGTTTCCCTCCTCACCTTCTTCTTCCAGTCGTGCCCTAGCGGCGCCCCCTTGTAGCTGCGGCCAGCAGCGGCCGTACAGCAGTAGGAGCTGCGGCTAGGAGCATGATTGGGCGCGGCCAGCACCCAAAATTTGATGCCTTTGAGCTCGGCCTTGAGGCCCTATCACGATTTTGCAACTCCTCGCCACGACCAGCAACCAACCGAGCTTCTCCTTCCATCTGTACGTGTGAAGTTGCCACTTGCTAGCAGCAGAACCGGCCAGGGGCAGTTATGCCCAGGAAAACATCACAAAAACGGTTCCAATAAGTTCGACCAAGGGTCCAGAACGCGATTCCGTAGCCAACTAGCCACGAGTAGCGCCGAATCAGCTGAGCCCTCTCCACCTGTGCAAGCGTGTAAAGCTGTTGCGTGTAGCAGGTCCAAATTCATTTAATTCCAAGGTAGAAGACAATAGAAATCCACCCGAATTTAGACCTTGGACGCATCTCCGGACGAATCCGGACAGTCCAAATCAAGGTGAGTAGGATTTCATTTATTTATCATTAATAAACTCAGGCGTTTGAATACTTTCTGTTTTGTGTGCGAATTACGCTGATAACAGACGTTATCAGGCGTCGGGCAGCGTTTGGTGTCGCCCGACCTTTTTAGTTCATAAAATGCTTCTAGACGCTGTTATATGATTAAATTTAACATTTGATCAGTGTGGATTGAATCCGTTGGTTTATATGGTTCATTGGAACCTAAATTGCTTATTTGAATGTTGAAATTAGAGATTCATATCTAAAAATGGTATGGTTTGGGTATGAACCCAGACAATAGGGATTTCTGATAAATTATCAGATGTATGATTTCAAAGTTGATATGAATAAATAAAAATATGCAATAAAACCCTAATTGCATATATCTTTTGACGTTAATATGTGTAAATTTATATTTACATGAAATGGCACATTTCTCTGAATTATTACCAGAAATTCTCAAGTATTGTTATTAAATTGTGTTGTGATAGGTAATTAACTTTTAATTGAGTTAAGTGATGCACAAACCAAGATTAGGGTTAATGTGCACGTTTTTTGAGAATTTTAGAGAATTGACAAATGTTGAGTATGATTCTCGTATGTGAAGTAAATTTATTTAATTCGTGCAATAAGATGTTCAATTGCTCAAATTTGCTATGTATGTGCCAGATTGAAATAAGTTGGGTTATTTATGCATTTCTAATTTGTCTGAATGCATGGTATGAGAATTTATCAGAAATAACAATGATTTGAAATATATTGCTCTGACAGTTTTAGAATGACAGTGTATTGTGAATTGAACTGAAATCAGTAAATGTGATATTCCTGTTTAAATGGTTATATGTTAAATCAGTTAATAGACTTAGGTGCCCTAACACCGTAGAACCCCTTTGACAGATCTGCTTCTTAGGGGTGAAACTCGTGTTGCAACATCATCCGTGCTTGTGTCATGGACACACGAGGAAGGAGAGGCAGTGTCCAACAACAATCGTGCTTGTGTCACGATGGCACTGGAGGAAAAATGGGGGTTATCCAACATCATCCGTGCTTGTGTCACGGAGGTAACCCGGTGAGACTCTCCGCCTGTGTACTCATGTTAGAGGAGGAGTCTAGAGCACTCAGAGTAGTGCCTTGAGGCCGTAGAGCCTATGTGTCAGGCCGGAGAGCCTGGGGTCCTGTGGCAGAGCAGGGCTGGCGTCAGACTTAGCATTTCCCGGGTGTGTCGCTAAGTCTTGTACGGTGGGATTGTAGTTCGCTATGGATCTTTATATGCAGGGTACACTGCATATGATTAGGGCATAATAATAATATAAATTGGTACTCATATAGGATCACAGTAAATTAAAGTATGCGAACTTTTGTGCTATTTATTTATATCTGTTTATCTGTTCAAATTATCTGTTATTGCATGGAAATGTGATTATATTCTGCAAATCTGTTATGTTATTAGAACTGCCCTGCTTAGTACTGTACTTATGTTTTATTTCAATTTATAAACCGGATGAGTTGTTTAGTGATAGCTAAGTGAAATGCTATTCACTGAGCGAGTAGGCTCATACCTCTACTCAAAACATTTTCAGGTCATCAACATCACATGAATCTGGAGGATCCTTTCATCTTAACGCTCGGTCTGTAGAAGGTTTATGTAGTTAGTAGTTAGAGGTCTCTTAGTCCTTTCCCCTCGATCTTGGGACATGGTGTGGGTGAGAGAGAGTATGTATGGCGAATGTGTAAAAGATGTAAATTAACTGTTATGTTTACTTTCTGTTAAACAATGTTACATGTTTTAAACTCTGTTTATGTTCTCTAGCCAGTTTAAGTGAAATGCTTCCGCAATAGTTATTTATGTTTTAGTTTACAACAATAATCCGGATATTATTATGAGGTTTTAAAAACAAAAAGTTCTCAGTGATTTGTTTATGTGATAATCCCTCCGTCGTGCCCTAATCTCGTGATTAGTGGTTAGTGTGAGATTGGGGTGTGACTGTTTTGGTATCAGAGCATAGGTTGAGTATATGAATACTCTAAGTCAAGGTCAGGGGACGATAAGAGACCAATAGGATTAGGACTTAGGTGTCTTCCTTCTAACTGCACTTTTATAACAGGAAGTGTTCTGTTATATTATTGCAGATGGTAGGAAGATGATGTGGTCACAAGAATCAAGTTGAGAGTTAAGCTGAGTCATCAGAGATCATTAGGATCAAAAGATAAAAGTTATAAGTGAGGTACATAAAAAGTGTCGTGTCTTTAGCTCTGGAAGGTCTGAGTGTTTAGATACCCTGGCCAGGTGTCTGAATACTTAGATTGACCAGTATCAAGCTACTCTGTCTATTCTTCTCTGAATACCCTGGCCAGGTATGCAGAGGAAGGATAGGCCAGAGAAAAACTCTAGAAATCTTAGGGTTAAGAAATCGAAAATTGATATAAGAATAAGAGATTAAAAATAGGATGTGATACAACTCATATTTTATATTGCTTATTTGATTAGAGATCGCTAGAAATGCTTTTATATGCATGAAATTAGATTTTCAGTTTGTAAAGTAAATATGATACTTTTATGTTGTTGTGTGTCATGAAATGATTTATTTATTGTTTAAACTCTTTGTATTAAGTAGACTAGAAGTTATGTTTAAATGAGTTTGCCCTAAGTGGATATTCTTTTCGCATGTTTGAGATTAATAGGAGTTGGTTAATCCTGAGTAGCTCTTGGCTTCAGGACTACAGGTTTGTCCTGGTCCGGCTGGCAGGATGCGATACTGGGATTTAATTACTCCTATTAACAATATTATAAAAGTAGACTTTGAATAATGTAGTTTCATATCATAGTGAGAATGTACATATGTTAAGATGTTGAGATATAAGGGAAAGATTAGAGAAGCTAAGAAGTAGCTAGAACTGATATCGGAGACTCAACGTTGGAGTCTCATTTGAGCAATCCTTAATTGGAAATAAAAGAAAATGATATAAGGTTCAAATTAAATTCAATGATTTGTATTATATGAACTCTAAATATAAGAGTATGGAAAGGATATGAGAAAAGTATGTAAGGGCTAGGACGTAAGAACCAAATTTGGTTTGGATCATGGAATGGAGTAAAATACTTTTATGTACCTCAAGGCAAAGGGAAAATAGAAGAAAATAGTTGAGCATACAATAAGTACATAGAAATAAAGAGTCTTATGAAAATCATAAGACCAAGACAAGAAACTTAGTTGGATTAAAGG